>CM062295.1:416855052-417325742 GCA_031216915.1 Pictodentalium vernedei
GCATATAGGCCTATGGCTATAGCCAAGATCTAATACCCTTTCCGCCTGCCAATACATATTCCTTTCAAAGGTTCCTGCATTTTCAACTTCTGATAACAAGGTAGCGCTGCCTTAAATTAACCACCAGTTTTTTTTATTAAAGTTCGGACAAGTTGGTTGTGCCTTGACAATAAATAGAACTCGAGGACAGGGGTGCAACAATTGTTTTTCAGGGAAGACTCTTACATTATAGCCCACATCCATTCTTCTGTTCTGTCGTCTGCAGCACAAGAAGAACGCAGTGTGTAGTTTTGCTTTCCGGGTTAACTTTTGTACAACCTTGCAATGAAATGTAACGCCATCATTGTTGTTCCAATGGCGTCGAGTCACAAGCAAAAAAGTCAAACAGAGAGGGTTTTTTTTATCAAATAAAGAAACCGTAGTATGATGATTTGATTATTAATTTATGATAAACATGAAGTTAAATACCTTGTGGATAGCTGTACAAGAAAACTGTGTTGATGAATATTTGTTCAATGGACAAATTCACAAATGAACTGGGAAGGGGGTATCGGTCAGGGCAAAGTTGGCTTTCATTACTTGTCTATATTATAGGGGTGTCCATCTCCGAACCAACAGGGAGTATTTTCAATTCAGGTGTCAAAAGTTGGCTCAATTATCCACATTTTTCTTCCAGGTGTTACTGTAGATATACATATATATTGTTTTAGTGTTGTATAGATGTGATTTTTAATAAAAGATAGTTATATTAGTGTTCAGTTTAGTTTCTTTATCGGATATAAGTGGCGTGTTCCCTATCTTCGCGCGGGTCATTTTCGGTGTTTTGTTTTGTTTACGATCTTGACGGGTTTTTCAAAATTTAAGTTTCTCATTCTAATTTTGGCTATGACTGCTATGGATGGTAAGTGTTTCTTGACGCGAGAGGTTCAGACTAGCGGTGTAAAGACGGTTAGTATAGGTGTACAGGTGGGGGCAGTGGTTGATGCCAGCACAGGGTGGGCTAGTGAGTTACCAACGGACGGCCAGCGGTCGGATGTGTGTAAGCACTGTGATATGGTGTATGTGGACGGGCGTGTGCTGGGGGAGTAGGGGATGTGCGCCATCTGCGTCGAGTTAATGCAGCTGCTAGAGGCATATGTAAAGTTGGAGGAAGAGGTGCAGGTAGTGAGGGGGAAACTGGGGAAGGCAGGAAAGTCTGTTGTTACCCCAGTTAGGGTGGCATTTAATGGGGGATGGAAGGTGGTGGGTAGTAGGAAGCAGACTTTTGACGTGGATAGTGGGTCTTTTGGGAACAGGAAGGTGCATCGGGTTGAGGGTAGGGGAGACGTAGGGGCTAGAGTGTCAAATCCCCAGGTTAGTAGTGTGAGTCGGGGGGGCCAAAAGGCGTATTCGTTTAGAATCGGATAGTGAGGAAGATAGTGATGACCATGTGGCGTCTGTCAGGGCAGGAGTCAGAGGGAAGGTTAGGAAGGTGGTAAACGAGGACAAGGAGGCTTGTAGTGGAATTGGGCAAAAAATGGAGTGCAGTGTCCAAAATAGATTCAGTGTGGTAGGTAATTTTGAGAATTCTGTGGAGCAGGTGGGGGTCTGAAGAGGTGGAGGTGGGGGTAGGCATGGAGGTTAGTGTGGCAGAGTGCAAGACCGCGAGCCGGTCCAGTGGAACAGAGGTGGTAACAGGGGTAGTAGGACAGGAAAGAGGCAGTTGGTGATTGCAGGGAGTAGTGTAGTGCGGGGGTTAGATAGGGTGGTGTGTGGGCCTGATAGTGTCAACAGGACCAATTTGTGCTTTCCGGGGGCTAGGGTGGAGGACCTAAGGGACAGAGTGGGTGGATTAGTAAAGGGGTCAGGCCCAGACTCAGTGGTTGTTGTACACGTGGGGACCAACAACATCAGGGGAGAGAAAATCAGTTCAGCTTATTGAGACTTACAAGGACTTAATAACTCAACTGAATGCCAAGAAAGCACAGATAGTGGTTTCGGGGCTTCTCCAAGTACTAGGTGGTAGGGGCGAGCGTAATTCGCAGATCATTGGGACCAACGAGGAATTGGGGGAGTACTGTAAGGAACTTGGGATACCCTTTGTAGATAATTGGGTATCATTTTGGAGCAGAAAGGACCTATATGGAAGGGACGGTCTCCATCTTAGCCCAAGGGGTACAGAGGTTTTAGGAAGAAATATGTTGCAGGTGGTGGAGCCTTTTTTGGTATAGGGAGGGGAGGGGGGAACAGTGAAGGGAGGAATGAAGACAGGAAATGTGTTACGAACCATAGTTGTAAAAAATGGGACAAGGGGAATAAGGAAAAGGGACCAAAAATCCAAATCAATAGGAATAACTTCCCAAGGAAAGCACAGGTACACAAAATAGGATATACAAACATACAGGGACTAGATAATAATAGAACCAGTAGACGGAAGCCAATGAACCTTGATACCCTGAAAGTGGGTTATAGCAACATCCAGGGTCTCCACCGGAAAGTAAGTGAAATTGCTACATTGATCGAGGCAGAGGAGTTGGTCGTCATGGGCTTAAGCGAAACGTGGGTAAGACACGAGGAACGGGTAGACCAAGTAAGGGGGTGCGTGTGGATAGGTGTAGGGCGAATGGAAGGCCAGAAAAAAAGGGGAGGGGTAAGCATGTACATTAAAGAGGATTTAAAACCGTCGCTGATCACAGACCTGGAAGACGTCAGCACCCCGGCTGAGGTATCGAAAGAAATTGGATGGGTAAGGATCAATCTGAGAAACAAAAGTATTGCCCTTGGGTTGTGTACTTTGCGGTGGAGGGAAGCAAACCCGAGTGGAATGATTCGATATACTCAACACTAAGGTCCAAAATCACCGAACTACAAAACAAGGGGCTCGGTATAATTCTGATGGGGTGACTTTAATGGCCACATAGGTAATAATGAAGAAGGCATAGAGGGTGGGGGCAAGAAAGTCAACAGGAATGGAAGAAAGCTGTTGAACTTCACAAACGAGCTCGGCCTGAAGATTCTGAACAGGGACGTGAGGTGTAAGGGGAAATGGACCTGGGAGAGGAACGACAGAAAATCAATAATCGACTACATTCTCACAGATATTAATTTATGAAGGGAGGTGATATGGGTAGAAGTGGATGATGAGGGTAAAATGGAGGTGGATAGTGATCACAACTTGATTACAGTGACGATCAAGACCAAAAATCTAGTAAAAAGCAAAAGAAGCTTTAAGGAGATTTGGGAACTTAAAAAGGATGCTGATAGGGCGAAGTTCAATGAAAACTGAAACCAAAGCTTGCAACCGTACCCAAGAGGGGCAAAGTATAGAAGATGGCTGACGCCATAGTTGCGAGCCTTGTGGAGGCAGGGAAGGAAAGTGTAGGAAAGATCAGGGTGCCAACACAGGAACTTGGGTACAGAGTGAATGAAGAACTGAAAAGGGCCATAAAGGGAAGAAAAGCTAAATGTGCTGCATACAGGAGAAGTAGAAAACTTAAGGGGGCGGAAAGCAACGAGGCCACAGTAGCAAAGGAAGAATACCACCAAGCACGAAATAAAGTAAATAAGATTAAAGACGATAATCGGAGAGTACGAAATAGCAGTCTTATTAGGACGATAAGAACGACAGGGGGGTCAAGTTCGAACGTATTTTGGAAATGGGTGAATAAACGTAACAAAGGAAGTAACCCACAGAGTATTAAAGTAGATGGCAGAGTTACAGACGAGCAAGATCAAGTCGCATCAGAACTAGTCAAGCACTGGGAAAAGGTAAACAATAAGCAATGGGGCATGGGGAGCCCACCTCAGTGTCCGAATCAGGTCGAGGAAACCCTATCGGACTTCGTGTGCAGCGAAATTAAAACGGAGGAGGTGCGAAAGGTGATATCAAAATTGAGGGATGGAAAAGCAGAAGGAGTGGATGAAATTCCTAACAAGTTTATCAAAAAAGGGGGAGAGGAATTCGTGGAAAGCCTAACTGCCCTATTCAATCTAACCATAGAAAATCAAGAGGTCCCAAAGGAGTGGAGAGAAAGCAACGTGACATTTATTCACAAAAAGGGGGAAAAAGACATTTTGGATAACTATCAAGGGATCTCTGTCAGTAGCAACATCGGAAAGGTTTTCTGTAAAGTCCTGTATGGGAGACTAAAGGAGGTCATTGAAGAGAAGGTTTTATTGGGGGGGGGGGGAGAAACCCAGAATGTCTTCAGGATGGGAAGGAGAGTTACTGACCATCTTTTCACGCTATCCCAAATGATAGAATCCGCGAAAGCAAAAAAGAAAAAGATGTTTATGGCCTTTTTGGATGTCAAAAAGGCATACGACAGAGTATCGAGGGAGGGTATGTGGCGCAAGCTGGAGGGTCTGGGCTTAGGAGGCGAGTTTGTTGAAATTATGAAAGCATTATATAAAGACGTACAGAGTGAACTTTGCCTGGGAAACATTACAACAAAACATGTGCCTACAGAGATAGGCCTAAAACAGGGGTGTATCCTTTCGCCAATTCTGTTTGCATTGTACATCAAAGGTTTAGGAGATGAACTCCTGCATATTGACGAGAGGGTAGCAGTTGGGGACTTGAAGATCCCAGGGCTATTTTTTGCAGACGATATGGTTCTAGTGTCAGAAAGCGAAGAGGGGCTAACGAAAATGCTGCGAATTGTTGGGAAATATGGGAGCAAATGGAGACTCGAACTTAATGAAAGCAAGAGCAAAGTTATACCTGTGGGCCGCAAAGTGGACCCCACTCGAAGGTGGAGAGTGGGTAAGTTCTGCATTCTGGAAGGGAGCAGCAAACTTCTCAGTGTCGGAGAGACAGGTGATTACGAGTATTTCTGGGTAAATGAAAGGGAAGCGAATCCTTAACCAAATGAAACTTATAGGGAGAGACAGTTTCAATAAGGTTTTCGTGGGAAAAACCATTTGGGAAATGGTGAGGCTGCCAAGTAAAACATACGGTATGGAAGTGGTACCCCTAAACCAGACGGCCGTACAGAGCTCGGAAATCCTGCAGAATGATGCAGGCCGATGGATAATGGGGACGAGCAATGCCGCAGCGCTAGAAGCAATCAGGGGTGAGCTTGGGTTGATGAGGATCAAGGACAGGATAGACCTGTTGAAACTCGGGTTATCTTAATTATGCGGTAAATCTCCCCGATAGCCGATGGTGTAAAGTATTGTTCCTGAGAATTTTCAACTCAAATATCAAAACAGGGTGGATGGTCCAAGTGAAGGAGCTAGTAGACAACTACTCATTGGAGATGTCGGACCTGGACGTTGGGGCAAAACAGGGTAAAAATAAATCGTCAGAGAAAGGGTCATGGAGGATTGTAACCCTAATTGGCAAGAGGGGGTCAAATCAAAGAGGTCTTTGGGTGGCCTGCGTGATAAAGAGAAGCCTGGTTTTGAAGAGTACCTTGATGGCACCTTTGGGGGGTCACTGTTGTTCAAGCTGAGGTCGCGATCCCTGGAGCTGATGGGGAAAATTGGGAAAGACGGTGAAAGGGAGTGCCAGATGTGTAACTTGGGCATGGTGGAGACCCTGGAACACTTTCTTCTAGAATGCCCAAAGTACCAGTCTAAAAGAATGAGATTCACTGGGAGTATAATGGGGAAGTGGGATGGGAGAATGAAGGACATGTGGTTAGGGGGAGACTCAAAGGAGAGGGTTAATATGCTAATCGTAGAGATTGGGAAGAATGGGGCAAGGGATGTCATCAAGCACTTAGTCTCCGAGTGTTGGGAGGAGAGGAGAAGTGTGGGAATAGGGAGGCAGTTGGGGAGTACAGGGGTAACCAAGGCCTTCTCGTCCGACAACCCCAACAAATCAGCGGCTGGCCAAAGTGTTATTATTATTATTATAGACTACTGTATGTGTAACACGGGGTCAGGACTGACGTGGTGCATTCATTGTTATCGGTGAAAAAAGTGGTTGCAGCCACAACTTCCAGTAACTGTGCTTTAAGGAACCATTGGTGCAGGTCCATGAAGATTCGGACTCGGGAAGATTCGGCCCCGGACCGATAGGTGGGAAGATTCGGCACCTCCCGAGGCCGAATCTTCCCAACTTTTGAGGCCGAATCTTCCCGCTTTTTTTCTTTTTTTTCAGATTTGATGATGTTTATTTTTTATGTTATTTTATTTATTCTTTATTTATTATGAAAAAATTGACTCACCTTTACAGAAACGAAAATAACACATCCAAACACAACCAAAAAAATAAATTCCCATTTATTCATGAAAGTAAATTCCAACACATCAGAAAAAAATAAATTCCTATTTGTTCAAGAAAGTACATTCCTACACCTCAGATAACTTAAGACATGTGTGTAGTGGAAGAGAGACACATAGAAAAAAATTGTTGAAACAACACGCATTTTCACAGCTTGATGAACAGGTGATTATGATTTAACTGTTATGATTTTGAATCTTCTTTGAAGTTCATAGTTGCAAGTGATGTATGTTTATACTATGTTTATACTGTACGCTATGGACTCACTTTGTTGTTGTGTAACTTGTGTTGAATATACTGTTGGTTAGAGAAATATAGAACCTTAGTGAGCATGCTCACATACCCCACGCGCCCCGATATTTCAAGCTCGGAAAACTGTAATTTTTAGGAAAATGACCCGGAAATCTGTTACTTGTATTTTTCAGAGTTCAGGGCCCGTTATTTCTGCAAAAATCAGCCGAGCAGAACGAAACGCAAACTTGATCTGTAAGTCATTGTGGTAGACTCACATACTAAAATGGCCGTAATTTCGATAATATCTGAAAGCGTGTAGAAAACAAGAGGCCCCAAGGGGCCTGAGGGTGCTCACCTGATATGGTAGCCTAAATATCAACCCAGAGAATTGATTTCAACAAGTTGCCATCTGCTCCTCCTAGAAAAGCTTCTACCAAATATCCAAAGATTCTGACCAGTGGATCTAAGAAAAAAGAAGATTTTTAAAATAATATTCCTCATATTGAACTAAGTTATAATTCGGGCTCCCAACAATCTTGAATCTCACTCCGCTAAGGATGCTGCATACCAAATATCAAAACATTCCGACTGCTGGATCTGAATAAGAAGATTTTTAACGAAAATTCCTCACTTTGAACTAAGTTAGAATTCAAGCTCCCACAGTGAGTCCAAATATGGACCTAGGGGCATGATTTGAACAAACTTGAATCTCCCCCCCCCCCCCCCCCCCCCCCCCCCCCCCCCCAAGGATGCTGCATATCAAATATCAAAACATTCCATCTGCTGGATCTGAAGAAGATTTTTAAAGAAAATTCCTCATTTTGAACTAAGTTATAATTCGGGCTACCACAGTGAGCCCAAATATGAACCCAGGGACTTGGCTTGAACAAACTTGAATCTCACCCCCCTAAGCATGGTGCATACCCAATATCAAAAGATTCTGCCTGCTGGTTCTTGAGAAGAAGATTTTTTAAGAAATTTGCCTGAAATGCACTAAGTTCGAATTTGAGCTTCTATAGTGAGCCCAAATATGAATCCAGGGGGCCGATTTGAACAAACTTGAATCAGGTCCACCCTACAATGTTGCATACCAAATATCAAAAGATTCTGCCTGCTGGATCTGGAGAATAAGATTTTTTAAGAAATTTGCCTGAAATGCACTAAGTTCGAATTCAAGCTTCTATACTCAGCTCAAATATAAACCCAAGGGGGCCGATTTGAACAAACTTTAATCAGATCCACCCCACAATGTTGCATACCAAATATCAAAAGAATTTGCCTGCTGAATCTGGAGAAGAGATTTTTTAAGAAATTTGCCTGAAATGCACTAAGTTCGAATTCGGGCTTCTATAGTGAGCCCAAATATGAATCCAGGGGGTCGATTTGAACAAACTTGAATCAAATCCACCCCACAATGTTGCATACCAAATATCAAAAGATTCTGCCTGCTGGATCTGGAGAAGATTTTTTAAGAAATTTGCCTGAAATGCACTAAGTTCGAATTCGGGCTTCTATAGTGAGCCCAAATATGAATCCAGGGTGCCGATTTGAACAAACTTGAATCAGATCCACCCCCACAATGTTGCATATGAAATATCAAAAGATTCTACCTGCGGGATCTGGAGAAGATTTTTTAAGAAATTTCCCTGAAATGCACTAAGTTCGAATTCGAGCTTCTATACTGAGCCCAAATATAAACCCAGGGGGCCGATTTGAACAAACTTGAATCAGATTCACCCCACAATGTTGCATACCAAATATCAAAAGATTCTGCCTGCTGGATCTGGAGAAGAAAATTTTTTAAGAAGTTTGCCTGAAATGCACTAAGTTCGAATTCGGGCTTCTATAGTGAGCCCAAATATGAATCCAGGGGGCCGATTTGAACAAACTTGAATCAGATCCACCCCACAATGTTGCATACCAAATATCAAAAGATTCTATCTGCTGGATCTGGAGAAGATTTTTTAAGAAATTTCCCTGAAATGCACTAAGTTCGAATTCGAGCTTCTATACTGAGCCCAAATATAAACCCAGGGGGCCGATTTGAACAAACTTGAATCAGATCCACCCCACAATGTTGCATACCAAATATCAAAAGATTCTGCCTGCTGGATCTGGAGAAGATTTTTTAATCTTTTTCCCATTGCCTACAGTGTTAAAAAGTGCTGACTTAGCACTTTTTCAAAGTCCTGAAAAAAGTACCTTGTGATCAAACCGATAGGGATTTTTTTTAACCATTCTATTCTACTAGATAAAAGTAAGCCTTATACAAAATGAGAATTCTCTGTGTCGTGTAGTTTTGGAGATATGGCAGTTTTAAGGTTTTTCCTATTTTTAGCTCCCGGGGTTCCCACGGGGCAATGAGAAAATTTTTTTTGGCATCAATCAACTACTTGTGACCCATTATCATCTCATATCAAATTTCGTTCAAATCGACCTGACGGTTCTGAAAATAGAAATTTTAGGCGTGGCCAAAATTTTTGCCCCTCCCATAACGAAGGCAAATAATGCCCAACAAACTTCTCTTGAACAAACTTGATTCTAAACCTCAAAAGGACTCTGTATACCACATATCAAGTCTCTGCTACTGGTGGTTCACTAGAAGAAGACTTTCAAAAAATTTGGCCATTTTTTCCCCACATCTCTGCTCAATATGAGCCGAAACCTATTTTGTATAAAAATCAAAATGCCCCTATATAACCACTACTTACATGAAATTTAATTAAAATGTGGCCAGTGGTTTAGGAGAAAGAGGCTTAAACACCACCTTCACGCAGGCCGACGGACGAAGAGTGATAAGAAAAGCTCACCCTGACTTTCAGTCAGGTGAGCTAAAAAGTCCGGAAAACTGTAATTTTGATGAACTTTTCAAAGTCAAAGGGCCGTAATTTCGGTAAAAATCAGTGGAGCAGAACAAAATGCAAACTTGATCTGTAGGCCACCATGTCAGACTAACATACCAAAAATCAGCTCAATATCTGGAAGCGTGTAGAAAAAAAGTCCGGAAAACTGTAATTTTGATGAACTTTTCAAAGTTCAAGGGCCGTAATTTTGGTAAAAATCAGTGGAGCGGAACAAAATGCAAACTTGATCTGTAGGCCACCATGTCAGACTAACATACCAAAAATCAGCTCAATATCTGGAAGCGTGTAGAAAAAAAGTGCGGAAAACTGTAATTTTGATGAATTTTTTAGAGTCCAAGGGCCGTAATTTTGGTAAAAATCAGTGGAGCAGAACAAAATGCAAACTTGATCTGTAGGCCACCATGTTAGACTCACATACCAAAAATCAGCTCAATATCTGGAAGCGTGTAGAAAAAAAGTCCGGAAAACAAGTAGGACTGACTGATGGACTGACAGACTGACGGATTAACGGACTGACGGACGGACCAGTCAAAAAGATTATACCCCCGCAACTTTGTTCTGTGGGGTATAATAAAAAAGATGTCTAGTGATGGTGTTTCTTATGGGATCAAGGTAATCTGAGTAACCTGAGTTTCTTTATTAATTCATTTATTTCTTCTCTCATGCTATGCTTTGACAAAAGTCATTTACAAAACGTCGTTCCAAAGCAACCATTCAACTATGTTTCATTGTGTTTCATTCATTCATTCTATGCATTTACAAAAATAACACTTATTCTTGTAAATGATTGAATCAAACATCTTTGCAAAGGAATCATGTGACTATGTTTCACTGTGTTTCATTCATGGATCCGTTTATTCCTTCTCTTATTCTATGCATTTACAAAAACAGCACGCAGATATGGATGTCTAGTCACATCAGTTTGTTTCTTATTCTTGTAAATCATTGAATCAAACGTTGTTCCAAAGGAATCATGCAACTATATTTCACTGAGTTTCATTCATGGATCCATTTATTCCTTCTCTCATTCTATGCATTTACAAAAATAACACACAGATATGGATGTAATATCATAAAATCATAATTTTGATTCATTTCTGACCAATGTTACGTTATTTCTATACTCTCCCATCAAGAAATTCATTTCCCTGTCCGTTGTGAATTTTCAGTCTCGCGCCGAATCTTCCCGAGGCCGAATCTTCCCGTTCCCATTGGCATTGGTGCCTGCTGTCAACTCTATGAGTTAATTTCATATATTTTTCGTGTTCTCTATCACCCAACCTTCATTTTGGTGTACAATTGGTGTATATTTAATTCGAATTTAAGGAATATCAGAGATGGGAATTTCAAAATAAACAAAATTCTGTAACTTATATAGGCCCTTAACTAATTTTAGGTACGAAACAACTCGCTTGGACAAAACGACCTGTGACCGACCACTCTTGTTGGACGTCTCCTCAAAGAAAAACCTACAAAATTTAAAGAAACCATGAAAAGTTGGTTACATTTTACTATTTCTAGGAATTTGTTGGGCCTGTTATTCGGGTCCGTCGTTTCACCCAATTACACCCAATTAAACCCAATTAACACCCAATTACTATATACGTCCACTGAATTGCGAAGTTATTGTTTCTTGGGACAAATTCTCAAAGCAAGACTACAACGCACCAGTCGAACTTGACCCATTAGTAATAACTAAGTCGGAACAGACAGAGATCGATCATTTATTTTGGGAGAACCTCCCCCCCCCCCCCCCCCCCCCCCCCCCCCCCCACTAATGTGAAATGGTTTTTGCAAATTTTGTGTACATCTAGTCCAAACCTCCTGGGCTGTGGCGTAGTCAAATATAAGTTTTCGTCCACAGGATAAATATTATATTACAGCCTGTGATGTCAAGTTTGGAGCAGTTTATATGAAATCAAAATGGTGCCACCCATAACCACTCTTTCTCTCAACTTTCGGGACCTTCATGGAATTAGTGATAGCTCACTCCCCACCCCCAACCCCTCACTCCCCACCCCCACCCCCACCCCCACACTATTTGTGACACATTTCGCCGCCCATGCAGTAGCATTGACTCAGTAACATGACACATTACTACGTGGGCCTAGGCAGAGATAGTGCCTTTAGGAAGACACCGTATCAGAACAACCATTTCTTTTATTAATTTATTTCATAAAATGTAAAACCTTAACAAATAACGACTTGAACACATACAGCAGGGGCTTTTTGTACAGAAAAGCAACATTATTTACAGAAGCACATGTTTGTAATAAAACACAAATCTGTACGCAAACACATATAGAAACAATAGATCGGTTCTCATCCATCTTGTGTAGGCCTATATTTAGACCACAATAGGCCTCACTGGTCGTAATATAATTTTGTGGTTTCGTAGGTAGGATGTTGGCCAACCAAACCAAAACATTATATTATGGCCTCTCTACCAGCTCTATCAGCTCTCAGGTCCTTATTGAAATTAGTGGTAGTGCCCATCTTGTATAGGCTATATTTCGTCCAAACCTGGCCTTACAGTCGGTAATATAATGTTTCGGTTTGGCACATAGGATGTCTGGCCACCAAACTAAAACATTATATCACGGCCTGTGAGGCCAAGTGTCGACTAGTGCAGATATTGAGATATTGTGTATTCAAAACAAAACTGTCTGACGAAGTAACGGGTTCCAGCGGCGCACTATAGTCTTCTTCCTAGAATTCACCCCAAAAAACAATTTTTTGACATTTTTTATTAATTGGGTACCCATTTATTGGGTGTTAATTGGGTGTAATTGGGTGAAACGACGGACCGCTGTTATTCTTCATGTTTACCCATCTTATTTCGGTTTTCAGTGTCACCGACCCTCGAAAAATGGGAAACTTTACCTTTCTCTGCATTTGACTGGAAGCCTTCTTTAAGCGTATCCGATACTCTTTTATAGATGAAAGAGTTTGTTCATCGATGGAACTAGTATTTGGATTATGGTGCTTCGCATATGCTTTGTTCATGTCGCGATCCATTTCTTACTTTGTTCGAATTACACCCAAACCGTCCTCTGACCAAACAGTCCTCCAGCAATTTGACCCGAACCGTCCGCTAATTAAACATCAAACGTCCTCCACAGTGGCCAAACGTCCTCCTGCAATTTGACCCAAACCATGCCTCAGAAAAGGAATGATTCTTATGGATAACAGAGCAAAAATAACAGAACACAAACTTTTTATTTATTTTCAACTTCAATTTATTATTTTTTTTAAATAAATAAATCTAACTTGAAAACATGTTAAAATTTTAACCATTCTAGAATAATTCAAATTCCAGAAAAGATGCTTTCCAGTCTAGTCCAGTCGCCAGGTCATGGATGCGTGTTTTGTCGTATAAAGTTTTTTTCTCAATGGATTCTGAAAATTAAGGTATCTAACATCAACATTCAATCGGCTGACCATCTGTCAGCCTTGAGCAATTTTTTTTATAAAGCCCCAAAATTTATACCCCACCCCGAATTTCAGTAAAGTACCACTTTTTACTCCGATGTCATTAGATCTCACAAAAATGCAACAGAATCTTCACAATGAGATGCCAATAGCCGAAGGGTTCCGAACACATCACTTAACCATTAACTTCTCCAGAAAAAATCCGAAATGGCAGCCAATATGGCGGCCGGAAGTAGCAAATTTATGGATTTTTACCATTTTTTTCGAAATAATCTGCTATAAGTGCCCAATGACTGTCCAAGATTCATTCCTCGCACATATAAATGATGCAAATTGATAGTTCCATGATATTTGAAGACAATCAGGGGTATCAATGGTGTATATGAACGGGAAAATGATTATCAAATCTATGAAGTGAAAAAGTCGTCAAAATAATATTTCCTGCCATATAATGCAAGAAGTCACAAAAATTGTTAGAAAACTCGGCTTGTGGTTCGTAGACTTGGAGATGTCTCCCCAATTTAGTTCTCAACCTCGATTTATATCATTTACGCATTGGATTCACTATAAAATACCCGAATTTCCACCAAAATGATGCCGAAAGTAGTAAAATTGTGGATTTTGATATTTTTTGCGAATGAAGTCTATACCAGTATGCCCCGGCTGCCAACATACATTTTGCTGGACATAAAAATTATGCAAAATTATAGTGCAATGATATTAACTACATTTTGAGGAATAATGGAAACAAATGAGCAGGAGAAAAACCGATATCGCAGACTATGGAGTGAAAAAAATGTCAAAACTGGATTTCAACCTAATACCAGAAATCCCAAATATGGTCACATAGCCAGCCTGATGAGATGCAGAGTGAGAGATGTTTTATCTACTAAGTATTCAATCTGGAATTTATCAAGAAAAGATCAACATGGTCACCGATATCCTCATCCTCACGGTCCATCTGGATCATTAGACTGATTCACCGTGACATCAATTGCTGAAACCGTTTGTTCATTGCAACATTCAATTGTTGCATTACACGCACAGAATATTGTGCATGCCAAGTGAGAGGAATAGCATCCACACCTGCTAGTTTTGCAAGGATGTTTGCTGGAACAGGAACAACATACCATACGCAAAACCGAGTTGGGGGCCACCGGTATACCACTTGGTACAGTTAAGGGTGATAACGTTTTCGAGACTTCATCTCTGACGAATCCGAACTCCCTAGGATCAAGATCTGGTGGAGCTGGGTCTAAGGCATGTTTCCATGTGTATACCTGAAGATGGGCACGTTTTACATTCTCTGTGAATGCTTCGGTTGTTGGGGGCAAGGTACATAAAGGAGGAACTTTTGTGGCACCCTTCTTGCCTATTTGCGATTTCCAAACACTGATTCGCGATTCTGACATGGTGCCCATATCCTTGCAACCATAGCATGAAGATATGAATCGTGTAGCTTGATGAAGTACTTCCGACCAAGGGGCACTGACACAACCAACGGACGTTAGAGAAGTTTCGCCAGATCTCAAGACTTTCAACATACGACCTTTTCCAATTCCAAAACAACCACCAACTGTGTCGCAGCCAGAGATAGCATGGGCGGCAAGCAAGTTTGGTATGATACTTCTATGTTCTTCAATGGTCGCTGCAATATCAACAACTGACTTCCCCTTTATTGGGGATTCCATGAACATACTACATGACAGGTTTTGTTCGAGATAGTGATGTAGAAGCAATGTGTATACATCTGTGTCGTCTGCAAGAACTATGACATTGTCGTGGTCATCAGCAGCTCTGATGGCTTGCTGAACGATTATGTTATCTGCTTCTTCGTGCATAGTTTCCATGTCATGCCTCTCAATAACTATACCTCTATCGATTTCAATGGGTGAAGCGTCCTGGCCAGTAACAAATAGCGCATTTTGTTGAGTGTTATCAACAGCAAACTGTGTGTCACGTCTGAAATGATCAACAATAATGCTTATCAACTGTTTCTTATTTTCAGTTACCGTGAGAACCAATTTCTGAGAAGGTAATGGTCACGTTGCGGTCAACGTGAATTTCCGACAACAAGCTTCACCACTTCTCTTTGCCCTAGTCGTACATTTAGTACTGAATTCATTGTATCTGTCAAACACAAGATATGTATCTCCAACCAATAACCGACGCTTTACATGCTCTTGAAATCGCTGGACAAAATCGTTCACGTTCGGGTGACATAATTTATTGGGAGCAGGCCAATGGGGTATCCAAAGAAGTGCACACCCGTCTATAATAGTGCACGTTGACACACTGATATCAGACTCAGACATGTCAGTGTTTGAAATTAGATTTGGATATCCGCATGTCACCATTGTCATTGAAAAGAGCTGTTGGAATGGGTGATAACTTTTGCTTGCAACGAGGCATGCATATGTTATTGAGTTTTCTTGGTGCTATTGGCAACTTGATGGAGAACACGGGTTTATCTGAAATTCTTGAGTCTGTGTTCGGCGGAGTAGCCAAAATGCTAAGCGGGAAGAAGTTTCCTCAAAATATGCGCGCATTTCGGTTGTTGGCAGAAGAGCTGCTTAGAGATATCGTCAGTAGAGATGATGTTGTCTGCCCGGAAGATTTCATTGACACATTGAGTGAAATATCAGACCAGAGCAGGACTTTTGCTTGCAACGACTGATCTTTCTCCCATGAACGACTGACGACAATCAGAATGGTAGCGAGCGTCAGCTGCGTGCAAATCACTAACAGCCTGATTGACTCTAATGCAGACTTCAATGGACCAATTGTCACTACGGTCGTCGCACTTCTGAAGAATTTCCGCTTTCGGTGTGGAGGTACCTTGTTTAATGTGAGTTTGTCGGAAGACATAAGCTGGTCTCCATCTAGAGGGATTCTTTTTATCTTTCTCAACTTTACATTCGCGCCCACAAAATAAGCAATCAACCAAGAAGTTGAAAGTGCTGACGTCTGAACGTCTGGTGATTTTCTTAGGAGGTGGTCCATCGTGAACTTCTTCATTTGCACCACGCTTTTGCTTAGCTCGTGCCACGTTTCTGGGTGTATGTATTTATCGATACATTGTCTATGAGCATCGAGCGTGATATCATTGTCGGTCTCGAATACAAGAACCTTCCGTATTCTTGTAGCCAATACTTTGACAAAGCGTTTCTCGCTTGAATCAGAGCACTTATAAATATCTGAAAAATAGCACCTTTGAGACATAATATTCTGACAATTTACTGTCAAGCTTCAAAGAACAAATTAACCGAGGAACTTCACTCGGCCAAAAACAGGTTACAATGTCAACAATAAAGAAACAATAAACGAATTGAATAATTTCAATTGAACAAAATGTGAATAAAAGTGGTAATCTATTATTAATTTCAGCCAGTAAGCACGATCGAAACTGATACGAAAACCCAACAATGAATGGAAGCGAAAGTACGTCTTCACACATTGAGTGATCAGATATCACTGATTTGAATGTGGTGGATTTTTGAACATCCTTACTCGCTTAGTATCAGGTGTAGTAAAGAGCGCTGTTTGCTGCGAACAATGCTCTTTATTCGTGTTGTTCAGGAATTTACTGCCTGAGACATCGTAAGAACACCTATCCCGAGTAGTGTGTATGTGATTCATTGACAAAACTCGATCCTCCGTCCGTAACTATTATATATATGACCGTTGGTACAGCTACCAGAAATGTATTGAAATTTTAGCCTCCGTCTGGTTATAGTGTCATTCGGTGAAAGCGCTATATCGATCGAAGTATTCAACACATAGTGCCCATTTTGGTATCATCATGAGCACAAATGGATGCTCCATGATGGCAGAGCATGAAATGGCACAATTAAGATACAATTTGTTTCACAGAATAAACGATTTATGGTGCAACTGAGAAAAAAAGTTAAAATTTTGACATGATGATCCGACACGGCGGCCATATTGGATTTTTGTGTGTCGATATAATTTTGAATTCTGGAGTATATGATACTACAAACCATGCCAAGTGTACAAATAGTAAGGTTTACTGATAAATTTCATGTTAGTAATGAGAATTTACAGAATATTCAAATATAGGTGTTTTCACATTTGTTATCAAATTCGGGGTAGGGTATATACCTTTTTAAGACTCTATAAACAAAATTGCTCAAGGCTGACAGATGGTCAGCCGATTGAATATTGTTCTCAAATGTCTAAATTTGCAAAATCCATCGAGAAATAAACTTTATACGCCAAAACAAGCATTCGTGATTTTCGGGGGTTTGGCGACCAGACTAGTCCAGGTATCTTGAAATGCGTCCCGAGTCGTTCGAGGTGGTGGGCTGTGGTATCCAGCTTCGTGATTAATCTGTTTTTCTCAGGGTTGGGTCGGAAAAACATTTTCAGTACACGATACCAGCGGGGTGGGTGGTCAAACGGCTACCAGTCAAATCGGCCGCTGCAATTTCGGACGAATCGGCCACAACACTTTGGGTCAAATCGGCCGCTGGAAAAAAACAAAAATTAAGTAATTTTTTACAGACTCACCCAAAAAGTACGAATATTATACACCGAATTCCAAAATTCAAATGTGATAAAAGTAACATTTGTTTTTCTTGTCTGAGAGCATGCAATCCCATGGGTGCTGGTCAAAACATCCCCAAACCAAAACGTCCCCTATTTTTTTTGGTTAAAACGTCCCCAGGTGTTGGTCAAAATGTCCCCAACAATTGGTCAAAACGGCCCCAAGGGTTAGTCAAAACGTCCCCAGCAATTGGTCAAAAAGTCCCCAACAATTGGTCAAAACGTCCCCAAGAGTTGATCAAAATGTCCCCAAGAGTTAGTCAAAACGTCCCCAACAATTGGTCAAAACATCCCCGAGAATTGGTCAAAACGTCTCCAAGAGTTGGTCAAAACGTCCCAAACTCATCCTTTCTTCGTAGTTTCACATTTAATTTAGCAATGTTTATACTATTTTACGGTCGAAATCTAGGCCTAAGTCAGTTGTACCAATACTCTGCTGTCGGTTGGGCATAAACAGGACTTAAGCAGACTGGAATTAATTATCGAATGAATGACTGAATTAAAAGTTTCAGGGCACCGAAAGCACACTGGGGTGATGTGGGATTGAAATCCCTTGCAACCTGTCCATTAAACGGGGTGTTTAAAGTATGTAATTTTTTCTATCTTTATTAGTATTAAATTGAAAACGCCCATTTTCTCGTTTCAAGCAAAACATTTTGTTGGTTTCTATCGCATATATGACAGTCTTGACAGACAGTCTGAGCAAACTGTTTACCCGAAGCGACCTCTGACCTTGCATATCATTAACGTCAAAGATTATATGGCTTATTTCCGTAATTGTTATTGTTACGTCGCAGGTACGTTTACGTGGGCCATTCCAAATATATTCAGAATTCATCCGACTGGTGTGCTTGCGCAGTGGAATTTACAGAATTTTATTCTCAAGGAAACGTTCACTGGACATCACAAGTTATTGAGAATAATCGATGTTGTCCTTGCTGAGGAATTAAACGACGACACAGAAACGAAACAGTACAATAAATTGGCATCATAATGTCATAAAGTTTTATTCGCCTAATTCCCTGGTAATTTGGTGGATGATAATGAAAGTAAATTCGGCACTAAGAAGGGATCTTTGGGTCCCACCTCATGGTGGGTTAAAACTTGCTTATTTTGCACAGACAACAACATTTAGCTCAATTAATACTGCCATTTCATATTGGCCTGCCTCTGATTCACTACAAACACAACAAAATAATCAAATTGTACCATCTTTTTTCCACCTAAGATTCACTCTTCATTTGGCCAGCATTTTATGCATATGGGCCCTCTAAAATAGGCTTTATTTCATGAAAAATGGGCATTCTACATCTTCAAAATTACCGTTCCTCAAAAATTTCCATCCAAGTACAAACCGACTTGGCTTCAGTCATCAAAGTAATAACACCGGTAGAGCCAACATCCACAACTATTTATTAAAATATCACTCAACAGAAATCACAAGAAATACTGCTTTAGGTTACAATACAGTGTTTTTTTTCCATTGACGACAGTACTAATCTTTCCTCCTCTCCCCATCTCATCAAGCTGATTTGGGCAAAAACAACCATCTATCTATTTAGTTTATCATCTCATGAAAAAAAGATACTGAAAAAAAATATAGGTCGCCATGTGAATTTTGCCTTTAAATTTGGAACTTCCTATACTCCCGTCCAGTTTCGCACAGAATGAAATAGACATATTTTTACCTACTCCCACCCAATTTTAATCTTCTCTCATACATTTCAGAAGACAATAGTCACCAATATTTTATATCTTTTCCAAAACATGCACTTGAAAAATTTTATTCACACTTACAAGCTTGTTTCATTTTCCACCAATCAGATAATTCCAGGAACTTTTATCCTCCATTAAAGGTTGGGTGTCAACCACTAGAGGCGCTGTTTGCACGAAAACACTGTATTGTAACCAGTATTTTCATTTCAGTTGTCAAAAGTTCGCTCAATTATCCATACTTTTCTTCCAGGTGTTACTGTAGATATATATATTGTTTTAGTGTTGTATAGATGTGATTTTTAATACAAAGATAATTATATTAGTGTTTAGTTTAGTTTTTTATCGGATATAAGTGGCGTGTTCCCTATCTTCACGCGGGTCGTTTTCGGTGTTTTGTTTGTTTACGATTTCGACCGTTTTTTCGAAATTTTAAGTTTCTCATTCCAATTTTGGCTATGGCAACTATGGATGTTAAGTGTTTCTTGACGCGAAAGGTTCAGACCAGCAGCGTTGAGACTGTTAGCATAGGTGTACAGGTGGGGGCAGTGGCCGAGGCCAGCACAGGGGTGGGGGGGGGGAGCTAGTGAGATATCAATGGACGGCCAGCGGTCGGAAGTGTGTAAGCACTGTGATATGGTGTATGTGGATGGGCGTGAGTTGGGGATGTGCGCTATCTGCGTAGAGTTAATGCAGCTGTTAGAGGCCTATGTAAAGTTGGAGGAAGAGGTGCTGGAGGTGAAGGGGGAACTGGTGAAAGCAGGAAAGTCTGGTGTTACCCCAGTTAGGGTAGCATTCGATGGGGGATGGAAGGTGGTGGGTAGCAGGAAGCGGACGTTTGACGTGGATAGTGGGTCTTTTGGGAATAGGAAGGAACGTCGGGTTGAGGGTAGGGGAGAAGTAGAGGCTAGAGAGACAAATCCCCAGGCTAGTAGTGTGAGTTGGGGGGCCAAAAGGTGTATTCGTTTAGAATCGGATAATGAGGGGGATAGCGAGGACCATGTGGCGTCTGTCAGGGCAGGAGTCAGAGGGAAGGTTAGGAAGGTGGTAAACGAGGACAAGGAGGCTTGTAGTGGGAGTGGGCAAAAGTGGAGTGCAGTGTCTAAAATAGATTCAGTGTGTTAGGTAGTTTCGAGAATTTCGACGAGCAGGTGGGGTCTGAAGAGGTGGAGGTAGGCATGGAGGCTAGTGTGGCGGAGTGCAAGACTGCAAGCTGGCCCAGTGGGAACAGAGTTGGTAACAAGGGTAGTAGGACAGGAAAGAGGCAGTTGGTGGTTGCAGGGAGTAGTATAGTGCGAGGGTTAGATAGGGTGGTGTGTGGGCCTGACAGTGTCAACAGGACCAATTTGTGTATTCCCTGGGCTAGGGTGGAGGACCTAAGGGACAGAGTGGGTGGATTAGTAAAGGGGTCAGGCCCAGACCCAATGGCTGTTGTACATGTGGAGACCAACAACATCAGGGAGAGGAAATCAGTTCAGCTTATTGAGACTTACTAGGATTTAATAACTCCACTGAATGCCAAGAATGCACAGGTAGTGGTTTCGGGGCTCCTCCCAGTACTAGGTGGTGGGGGCAAGCGTAATTTGCGGATCATTGGGGTCAACGAGGAATTGGGGGAGTATTGTAAGGAACTTGGGATACCCTTTGCAGACAATTGGGGATCATTTTGGGGCAAAAGGACCTATATGGAAGGAATGGTCTCCATCTTAGCCCAAGGGGTACAAAGGTTTTAGGAAGAAATATGTTGCAGGTGGTGGAGCCTTTTTTGGTATAGAGAGGGGAGGGGGAACAGAGAAGGGGAGAATGAACACAGGAAATGTGTTATGAACCATAGTTGTAAAAAATGGGATAAAGGGGATAAGAAAAGGGACCAAAAATTCACTTCAATAGGAATAGCATTCCAAGGAAGCACAGGTACACAAAATATGATATACAAACATCCAGGGACTAGATAATAATGGGACCAGTAGGCGGAAGCCAATGAATCTGGATGCCCTGAAAGTGGGTTATAGCAACATCCAGGGTCTCCATCGGAAAGTAAGTGAAATTGATACATTGATCGAGGCAGAGGAGTTTGACGTCATCGGCTTAAGCGAAACATGGGTAAGACACAAGGAACGGGTAGACCAAGTAAGGGAGTGCGTGTGGATAGGTGTAGGGCGAACGGAGGGCCAGAAAAAAGGGGGAGGGGTAGGTATGTACATTGAAGAGGATTTAAAACAGTTGCTGATCACAGACTGGAAGATGTCGGCTGAGGTATCGAAAGAAATTGGATGGGTAAGGATCAATCTGAGAAACAAAAGTATTGCCCTTGGGATTGTGTACTGTGCGGTGGAGGGAAGCAAACCCGAGTGGAATGACTCGATATACTCAACATTAAGGTCCAAAATCACAGAACTACAAAACAAGGGACTCGGTATAATTCTGATGGGTGACTTTAACGAACACATAGGTAATAATGAAGAAGGCATAGAGGGTGGGGGAAAGAAAGTCGACAGGAATGGAAGAAAGCTGTTGAACTTCACAAACGAGCTCGGCCTGAAGATTCTGAACAGGAGAGCGAGGTGTAAGGGGGAATGGACCTGGGAGAGGAACGACAGAAAATCAATAATCGACTACATTCTCACAGATATTAATTTATGGAGGGAGATGATAGGGGTAGAAGTGGATGATGAGGGTAAAATGGAGGTGGATAGAGATCACAACTTGATTTCAGTGACGATCAGGGCAAAAACCTAGTAAAAAGCAAAGGAAGCTTTAAGGAGATTTGGGGACTCAAAAAGGATGCTGACAGGGTGAAGTTCAATGAAAAACTAAAACCAAAGCGTGCAACTGTACCCAAGGGGGGCAGTGTCCAGAAGATGGCCGGCGCCATAGTTGCGAGCCCAGTGGAGGCAGGGAAGGAAAGTGTAGGAAAGATCAGGGTGCCAACACGGGAACTTGGGTACAGAGTGAATGAAGAACTGAAAAGGGCCATAAAGGGTAGACAAGCTAAATGTGCTGCATACAGGAGAAGTAGAAAACTTAAGCGGGCAGAAAGCAACAAGGCCACAGCAGCAAAGGAAGAATACCAACAAGCATGAAATAAAGTAAATAAGATTAAAAACGATAATCACAGAGTGCGAAATAGCAGTCTTATTAGGACGATATGAACGACAGGGAGGTCGAGTTCGAACATATTTTGGAAATGGGTGAATAAACGTAACAAAGGAAGTAACACACAGAGTATTAAAGTAGATGGCAGAGTTACAGACGAGCAAGATTAAGTCGAATTAGAACTAGTCAAGCACTGGGAAAAGGTAAATGATAAGTGATGGGGCATGGGAAGCCCACCTGAGTGTCCAAATCTGGTCGAGGAAAACCCATCGAATTTCGTGTGCAGCGAAATTAAAACGGAGGAGGTGCGAACGGTGATATCAAAATTAAGGGATGGAAAAGCAGGTGGCGTGAATGAAATTCCTAACGAGTTTATCCAAAAAGGCAGAGAGGAATTCGTGGAAAGCCTAACTGCCCTATTCAATCTAGCCATAGAAAATCAAGAAGCCCGAAAGGAGTGGAGAGAAAGCAAAGTGACATTTATTCACAAAAAGGGGGAAAAGACATTTTGGATAACTATCGAGGGATCTCTGTTAGTAGCAACATTGGAAAAGTTTTCTGTAAAGTCCTGTATGGGAGACTAGAGGAGGTGATTGAAGAGAAGGGTTTTTTGGAAGAAATTCAGAATGGCTTCAGGAAGGGAAGGAGAGTTACTGACCATCTTTTCACGCTATCCCAAATTATAGAAACCGCGAAAGCAAAAAAGAAAAAGATGTTTATGGACTTTTTGGATTTCAAAAAGGCATGCGATAGAGTATGGAGGGAGGGTATGTGGCGCAAGCTGGAGGCTCTGGGCTTAGGAGGCGAGTTTGTTGGAATTATGAAAGCATTATATAAAGACGTACAGAGTGAACTTAGCCTGGGAAACATTACAACAAAACATGTGCCTATGGAGAGAGGCCTAAAACAGGGGTGTATCCTTTCGCCAATTCTGTTTACATTGTACATCAAAGGTTTAGAAGGTGAACTCCTGTATAGCGACGAGGGGGTAGCAGTTGGGGACTTGAAGATCCCAGGGCTATTTTTTGCAGACGATATGGTTCTCGTGTCAGTAAGTGAAAAGGGGCTAACGAAAATGCTGCGAATTGTTGTATACAGAAGAAGTCTCCTTGGTTACGAATCGAAATTAAGTATTTTTATTGTTTACTAATCATATATATTTCATTTTCAGGACATTTTATTCAACTTTGTGGGGAGTTAGTTTAGTATAGTAACTGAGACAAAGTTAGGAGGTCTTAAAGAAAACTGTGAGCGCTAAGTTGTCGAACGGTTCGTCGTGTTGCCTTTTGTCGCGTGTTTACAATTTTCCCTGTCCGATCGCGTAATTTTGTCATGATGGCGAGCCAGTCTGTTCAGACGGAGGTAAGTATGGAGGTAAATACGTGTAATATCGCGGTCCAGGTCAACGGGGTAAGTATTGGTCACTGGGGGTGTCGGTCAGAGCCGGGTTGGTGGGGCCACCGATGGCGATATTGGGCTTGAAGTTTGTAAACAGTGTTCTATGATGTATGGGGACTGTCGCTCGATGGGATATGGAGAGGTATGTGCAAACTGTCAGGAAATCCTCCGCCTACTTGAGACAATTGTTAAGTTTGAGGGGGAGATTGCCGAGCTGAAGGGAAAACTTGGTAGGGCGGGGCTGTCTGGAGTTACGCCTGTGAAAGTGGCTGAATGAGGTAGGTGATGAGGTGGGGGCTGCTAGAAAAGTACGTAGGACAGATGAGGGAGGCCCAGGCCGGAGCAATGCTGTAAAGCGTTTGGCATGGACTACCAAAAGTGGTAGGAAAGGGGGGCCAGAGAAGCAGGTAGATAGGGGTGTAAAGTCCAAAGGCAGTGGGGAGTGCAGCACCAGAAACAGATTTGATGTGCTCGATTCGGAAGAGACAGAGGAGGAGATGGAGGTAGTTGCAACAGATAGTAGCTTGGGGTCTAGGCCAGGAAAAAGGAGGAGGGATCCGGGGGAAGACCAGGGGAGTAGTCCAGGTAGTTCAGGGCCTGGAAAGAGACGGAGGGACAAGGATAGGAGTAATCCTAGGTCAAAGATACCGATACCGATATTGATTCCGAGTGGGGCTGTTGGAGAGGAAGAGGACGCTGTAAACAATAGGAGACTAGAGGAGATAAATAGGGCGAGGGCCCAAAGTAAGTTGGTGGTTGCGGGAAGTAGCATAGTTCGGGGGATCGACAAGGTTGTCTGTGGTCCGGACAGTAAAAATAGAACAGTTCTGTGCTTTCCGGGGGCTAAAGTGGAGGACCTGAGGGATAGAGCGGACGGTATTGTAGCTGGGTCGGGGCCTGATCCAGTAGTGGTATTACATGTGGGGTCCAATAACATCAGGGAGAGGAAATCAGTTCGTTTGGTGGACACATACAAGGACCTAATTAGTAAGCTACTTAGCAGGAATGCTCGGATCATCGTTTCAGGGGTGCTCCCCGTTATGGGTGGTGGGAATGAGAGGAACTCACGTATTATGGCACTAAACGAGGAGCTGGAAGAGCACTGCAAAGACTTGGGAGTACATTTCATTGACCACTGGGATTCATTCTGGGGACAAGGAGAATTGTATGGGCGAGACGGATTGCATTTAAGTAGGATGGGTACAGACCTGTTGGGCCAAAAAATTCTACAGGTGGCTGGGCCTTTTTTGGAGAAAAGGGGGGTAGGGGACCACAGCCGATAACCCAGAGGGGCACAAATGCTGGGAACATAGGAAGAACAACAAACATGCACAATACAGGGACATACCAGGGTTATAATAATGTGCCAGTGATGACAAAAAAACAAAGATTCATTAAGTTTGGGTACTGCAACATCCAGGGTCTGCACAAGAAAGTAAGCGAAATATCAACAATGATGGACGAAGGAGACTTCGATATAATGGGTCTAAGTGAGACGTGGATACGACGGGATGAGAGGGTTGATCAGATAAAGGGTTGCGTGTGGATAGGAGCTGGGCGAACTGAGGGTCAGAAACGGGGTGGGGGTGTTGGCATCTACGCTAAAGAGGAATTACAGCCCTCATTGATTACAGATCTCACAGAAGCAAGGACTCAGATTCCAGTATCCAACGAAATAGTCTGGGCAAAAATCAAGTTAGGAAGCAGGAGTGTTGCCGTTGGTGTTGTATACTTAGCAGTGGAGGGAAGTAAGCCTGAGTGGAATGATTCAATATATACAACTCTTAGATCGAATATCACAGAGCTTGGTAGCAGAGGGTTCAGTATTGTCCTAATGGGGGACTTCAATGGGCACATCGGGGATAAGGAGGAGGGCATACAGGGAGGTGATAGGAAAATTAACACGAATGGGAGGAAGATGTTGGACCTATCAAAAGAGCTTGGTTTAAAGATCCTGAACAGGGATGCGAAATATAAGGGTAAATGGACCTGGGAGAGGAACGATAAGAAAACAATAATTGATTATATACTCACTGACATTGGCGTATGGAGGGAGGTTATAGATGTAGAAATAGATGACGAGGGAAAAAATGACTTGGGTAGTGATCACAACCTGATAACAGTTAAGATTATGGGCAAAAAGACGAATAGAGACAGAAATACCTTCAAGGAAGTTTGGGGACTAAAACAAGGAGCCGACTGGAAGCAGTTTCGGGAAAAACTAAAACCAAATCTTGATTGTATACCTAGGGATGCAAATGTCCAGAGTATTTCAGATGGCATAGTAAATAGCCTAACAGAGGCAGGGAAAGAGTGTATAGGAAGGGTGAGGGTCCCAACGAGAGAGCTTGGATACAGGGTTAACGAGGGACTGAAAAAGGCTATAAAAGAAAGGAAGGTAAAATGCGCTGCTTACAGAAGAAGTAGGAAGCTTAAAGGGGTGGATAACAATGACACGAGACTAATGAAAGGAGAATATGAACTGGCACGGAAAAAGGTGAATGAGATAAAGAATAATAATAGGAAGGAGCGCAATTGCAGTCTTGCCAGAACAATAAAGAAAACGGGGGGTTCGAGCTCAAACGTATTTTGGAACTGGGTAAATAAACGGGGGAAAAGTAGTGTACAGAGTATCAAAGTGGATGGGGAAAGTACAGAAGATAAAGGCCGTATCGCTTCAGAGTTAGTCAAGCACTGGGAAAAGATAAACGATAGGCGATGGGGCAGTGGGTCCCCACCAAAAAGAAATACACTGGTGGAGGAGAACCTATCCAATCGTGTATGTAGCGAAATAACGGCAGAAGAAGTGCGGAACGTGGTCTCGAAATTAAAAAATGGTAAAGCGGGAGGGACTGATGAAATTCCGAACGAATTCCTCAAAAATGGAGGGGAGGCACTTATTGAAGTCCTGACAAACCTTTTCAACCTGGCTCTGCGAAAGCAAGAGGTCCCCAGAGAGTGGAGGGAAAGTAAGGTGTCGTTCGTACACAAAAAGGGGGATAAGGAAGTTCTAGATAACTATAGGGGGATATCAGTTAGTAGTAACATCGGAAAAGTATTCTGTAAGGTCATATACGGTAGACTAGAGGAAGTTATTGAAGAGAAAGGTTTTTTAGGAGAAATTCAAAATGGTTTCAGGAAAGGACGAAGAGTCACTGATCACCTATTTACACTCACCCAACTGATAGAATCAACAAAGGCTGAAAAGAAAAAGATGTTTTTGGCATTTCTAGATGTGAAAAAAGCGTACGACCGAGTGTGGAGGGAAGGTATGTGGCGAAAGCTCGAGGGCATCGGACTGGGGGGTGACTTTGTGGGAATCATGAAAGCACTGTATACAGATGTGCAAAGCCAACTCAGTCTAGGGAGTATCACTACAAAACGAGTCCCTATGCATATAGGCCTCAAGCAGGGGTGTATCTTTTCACCGATTTTGTTTGCATTGTATGTTAAAGATATAGGGGACGAACTAATTCAGAGTGCGGAGGGGGTAAATGTTGGAGACATAAAGATACCAGGCTTATTCTTTGCGGACGACATGGTGTTAATGTCTAGAACTGAACAGGGGCTAGAGAAACTGCTGGAAATTGTTGGTAGATATGGGAACACTTGGCGGCTCGAACTAAATGAAAATAAAAGCAAGGTAATACCCGTTGGACGCAAGGTAGATATGACGAAGAGATGGAGAGTGGGGGAGTTCTCAATCCCCGAAGGGGAAAGCAAACAAATCACTGTAGGAGAAACGGGAGAGTATGAGTATCTAGGGGTAAGCATAAATATAACGGGAAGAGGGGTGTACAGAAATTACTCAGCCAAACTGATTCTGAAGGGGAAAAGAATTCTGAACCAACTAAAACTTTTAGGGAAAAATAGTTTCAACAAGGTCTTTGTGGGGAAAACACTGTGGGAGAGGGTGGGTTTACCAAGTATAACGTATGGCACGGACGTGATTCCATTAAACCAAACCGTTATTAAGAAGTTGGAAAGTACTCAGAATGATGCCGGCAGATGGATAACAGGATCGAGTAATGCTGCAGTAGTGGAGACCCTGGAACATTTTCTCTTGGAATGCCCACAGTATATACCTCATAGAATAAAATTTACTGGAAGAATAATGCAGAAGTGGGGTGAAGAAACAAAGGATAGATGGCTGAAGGGGGACACGAGGGAGAGGGTAGGAATGCTTATTGAAGAAATTGAAAAAGAGGAAGTGAGGGACACTATTAAGCAGTTTATATCTGAATGCTGGGAGGAGAGGAGGGGAAGAGGTGGTGGGGTGCAGGGGGAATGATGGCCTTCTCTTATGAGGACCGCGACAAATCAGCGGCTGGCCAAAGAGTTATTATTATTATGTTGGGAAATATGGGAGCAAATGGAGACTCAAACTTAATGAAAGCAAGAGCAAAGTTATACCTGTGGGCCGCAAAGTGGACCCCACTCGAAGGTGGAGAGTGGGTGAGTTCTGCAGTCCAGAAGGGAGCAGCAAACTTCTCAGTGTAGGAGAGACAGGTGATTACGAGTATTTGGGGGTAAATGAAAAGGAAGCGAATCCTTAACCAAATGAAACTTATAAGGAGAGACAGTTTCAATAAGGTTTTCGTGGGGAAAACCATTTGGGAAATGGTGGGTCTGCCAAGTTTAACATAAGGTACGGCAGTGGTACCCCTAAACCAGACGGCTGTAAAGAGCTCGGAAATCCTGCAGAACGATGCAGGCTGATGGATAACGGGGTTGAGCAATGCCGCAGGGCTAGAAGCAATCAGGGGTGAGCTTGGGTTGATGAGGATCAAGAACAGGATAGACCTGTTGAAACTTGGGTTATCTTAATTATTTGGTAAATCTCCCCGATAGCCGATGGTGTAAAGTATTGTTCCTGAGAATTTTCAACTCAAATATCAAAACAGGGTGGATGGTCCAAGTGAGGGAGCTAGTAGAGAACTACTCATTGGAGATGCCGGACCTGGACGTTGGGGCAAACCAGGTTAAAAATGAAAGTGTCAATGACACTGTAGCTCAACTTGACAAACTTGAACTTGGTAAGTTATAAATGAAATGGCAAAATTGAAGATCATTGGTACCAATGTCATTTTTTTTGCCAGTGGCAACATTTTTTGACAGAAACCGAAGAAAATCGATAGCTCCCATCTAAAGGCCTCCCCAAACAAGCATGCCAGGTTTCAAAGCAATCCGATCATAAATGTGCCCTGAAGGGTGTACAAAAGGGAAATATTGTGGTCTGACTAGACTAAATTCTAAGAACGTTGACCGTGGCAACATGTTTTGACGGAAA
This sequence comes from Pictodentalium vernedei, assembly GCA_031216915.1. Lineage (NCBI taxonomy): Eukaryota > Metazoa > Mollusca > Scaphopoda > Dentaliida > Dentaliidae > Pictodentalium > Pictodentalium vernedei. Next base: position 416,883,857 of record CM062295.1, read on the forward strand.
TGGAAGAAAATCGATAGCTCCCATCTAGAGGTCACCGTAAATAAGCATACCAGGTTTCAAAGCAATCTAATCATAAATGTGCCCTGTAGGGTGAGCCAAAGGGAAATATTGTGGTCTGACTGAACTAAGTTCTAAGAATGTTGGCTGCGGCAACATTTTTTGATGGAAATTGCAGAAAAACGATAGCACCCATCTAGAGGTCACCCCAAACAAGCATGCCAGGTTTCAAAGCAATCCGATCATAAATGTGCCCTGTAGGGTGTGCCAAAGGGAAATATTGAGTCTTCTGACTAAACTAAGTTCTAAGAACGTTGGCCGCGGCAACATTTTTTGACGGAAATTGAAGAAAATCGATAGCTCCCATCTAGAGGCCTCCCCAAACAAGCATACCAGGTTTCAAAGCAATCAAATCATAAATGTGCCCTGTAGGGTGTGCCAAAGGGAAATATTGTGGTCTGACTAAACTGAGTTCTAAAAATATTGGCCGCGGCAACATTTTTTGACGGAAATTGAAGAAAATCGATAGCTCCCATCTAGAGGTCACCCCAAACAAGCATGCCAGGTTTCAAAGCAATCCGACCATAAATGTACCCTGTAGGGCGTGCCAAAGGGAAATATTGAGTCTTCTGACTAAACAAAGTTCTAAGAACGTTGGCCGTGGCAACATTTTTTGCCGGACATTGAAGAAAATCGATAGCTCCCAACTAGAGGTCACCCTAAATAAGCATACCAGGTTTCAAAGCAATCTAATCATAAATGTGCCCTGTAGGGTGAGCCAAAGGGAAATATTGTGGTCTGACTGAACTAAGTTCTAAGAATGTTGGCTGCGGCAACATTTTTTTATGGAAATTGCAGAAAAACGATAGCTCCCATCTAGAGGTCACCCCAAACAAGCATGCCAGGTTTCAAAGCAATCCGATCAAAAATGTGCCCTGTAGGGTGTGCCAAAGGGAAATATTGAGTCTTCTGACTAAACTAAGTTCTAAGAACGTTGGCCGCGGCAACATTTTTTGACGGAAATTGAAGAAAATCGATAGCTCCCATCTAGAGGTCACCCCAAACAAGCATGCCAGGTTTCAAAGCAATCCGATCATAAATGTACCCTGTAGGGTGTGCCAAACGGAAATATTGAGTCTTCTGACTAAACTAAGTTCTAAGAACGTTGGCCGCGGCAACATTTTTTGACAGAAATTGAAGAAAATCGATAGCTCCCATCTAGAGGTCTCCCCAAACAAGCATACCAGGTTTCAAAGCAATCTGCTCATAAATGTGCCCTGTAGGGTGTGCCAAAGGGAAATATTGAGGTCTAACTAAACTAAGTTCTACGAACGTTGGCCGTGGCAACATTTTTTGCCAGAATTTGAAGAAAATCGATAGCTCCCATCTAGAGGTCACCCTAAATAAGCATACCTGGTTTCAAAGCAATCAAATCATAAATGTGCCCTGTAGGGTGTGCCAAAGGGAAATATTGTGGTTTGACTAAATTAAGTTTTAAGAACGTTGGCCGCGGTAACATTTTTTGACGGAAATTGAAGAAAATCGATAGCTCCAATCTAGAGGTCACCCCAAACAAGCATGCCAGGTTTCAAAGCAATCCGATCATAAATGTACCCTGTAGGGTGTGCCAAACGGAAATATTGAGTCTTCTGACTAAACTAAGTTCTAAGAACGTTGGCCGCGGCAACATTTTTTGACAGAAATTGAACAAAATTGATAGCTCCCATCTAGAGGTCTCCCCAAACAAGCATACAAGGTTTCAAAGCAATCTGCTCATAAATGTGCCCTGTAGGGTGTGCCAAAGGGAAATATTGAGGTCTGACTAAACTAAGGTCTACGAACGTTGGCCGTGGCAACATATTTTGCCGGAAATTGAAGAAAATCGATAGCTCCCATCTAGAGGTCACCCTAAATAAGCACACCAGGTTTCAAAGCAATCAAATCATAAATGTGCCCTGTAGGGTGGGCCAAAGGGAAATATTGTGGTTTGACTAAACTAAGTTCTAAGAACGTTGGCCGCGGCAACATTTTTTGACGGAAATTGAAGAAAATCGATAGCTCCCATCTAGAGGTCACCCCAAACAAGCATAACAAGTTTCAAAATAATCTGATCATAAATGTGACCTGTGAGGTGTGCCAAAGGAAATTGTGGACGTACGTACTAACGTACTAACATACTAACGTACGTACGTACGTACGCTGAGGGACGAGAAGTGATGGCAATAGCTCAGGTTGACTTTGTCAAGTTGAGCTAAAAATCGTCGGAGAAAGGGTCATGGAGGATTGTAACCCTAATTGGCGAGAGGGGGTCAAATCAAAGAGGTCTTTGGGTGGTCTGCGTGATAAAGAGAAGCCTGGTTTTGAAGAGTACCTTGATGGCACCTTTGGGAGGTCACTGTTGTTCAAGCTGAGGTCGCGATCCCTGGAGTTGAGGGAGAAAATTGAGAAAGACGGTGAAAGGGAGTGCCAGATGTGTAACTTGGGCATGGTGGAGACCCTGGAACACTTTCTTCTAGAATGCCCAAAGTACCAGTCTAAAAGAATGAGATTCACTGGGAGTATAATGGGGAAGTGGGATGGGAGAATGAAGGACATGTGGTTAGGGGGAGACTCAAAGGAGAGGGTTAATATGCTAATCGGAGAGATTGGGAAGAATGGGGCAAGGGATGTCATCAAGCACTTCGTCTCTGAGTGTTGGGAGGAGAGGAGAAGTGTGGGAATAGGGAGGCAGTTGGGAGTACAGGGGTAACCAAGGCCTTCTCGTCCGACAACCCCAACAAATCAGCGGCTGCCAAAGTGTTATTATTATTATTATAGACTACTGTATGTGTAACACGGGGTCAGGACTGACGTGATGCATTCATTGTTATCGGTGAAAAAAGTGGTTGCAGCCACAACTTCCAGTAACTGTGCTTTAAGGAACCATTGGTGCAGGTCCATGAAGATTCGGCCTCGGGAAGATTCGGCCCGGGCCGATAGGTGGGAAGATTCGGCCCCTCCCAAGGCCGAATCTTTCTGACTTTTGAGGCCGAATCTTCCCGTTTTTTTTTCATTTTTTTCAGATTTGATGACATCAATTTTTTATGTTATTTTATTTATTCTTTATTTATTATGAAAAAATCGACTCACCATTACAGAAACGAAAATAAACACATCCAAACACAACCAAAAAAACCAAAAAAATAAATTCCCATTTATTCATGAAAGTAAATTCCAACACATCAGAAAATGAAAGTGTCAATGACACTGTAGCTCAACTTGTCAAGACAAAGACATGTACATGTATAGTATGTGACACAGCAATGACAAACATCTAGGTAATGACCTGATAACAAAGGTACATATAAAGTATTGTAACGGTCTGTACATGAATACTGACCGTTGCCTGTAACAAATGTATAGGTAAAGTATTGTAAAGGTGGGTGACAGTCAGATGCTGAACTAGAAAAAATCTTTGAGTCCCAGAGTGGGTCTGACTGAACCCCAAAATATTTGTTCTCATAGCACAGTGATAACAAAGGCACCCCAAAACACACTCGTTCCTGTCCCAAGGTGAAAACAAAAGTACTCAAGAAGTTTTGTGAAGATCAGTTCATAAATACGAGCTGTATAGAACTTGTGACAAAAAACTGAATGGACCTAATTTCGGTACAAAATGGCCACTGGCAGCCATCTTGAATTTTGGACCGTACCCAGAAACACTCATTCTCATCCCAAGGAGATAACAAAGGTACCCAAGAAGTTTTGTGAAGATCGGTTCATAAATACAGCCTCTACCCTGAGCCGTATTGACATGTGTGCTTACATTGTGTAAATAGCACTGAATAAATCAAAGTTCATCTAATTTGCATAATTTCGGCACGAAAAAAAACACCTTACAATATGTGATGTATTCCATGTTACTAAACATTCATACAAAAATTTATTCAAATCAGAACTTTCATACAGAAGTTCTATACAAAAGACTGATTGCACTAATTTTGGTACAAAATGGCTGCTGGTGGCCATCTTGAATTTCGGACCACGCCCAAAAACACTCGCTCTCATCCCACGGTGATAACAAAGGTACCCAAGAAGTTTCGTAAAGATTGGTTCATAAATATGGCCTCTAGTCTGAGCTGTACAGAAGATGTGTACAAAAAACTGATTAGACCTAATTTCGGTACAAAATGGCCACTGGCAGCATCTTGAATTTTAGACCGCACCCAGAAACACTCGTTCTCGTCCCAAGGTGATAATAAAGGTACCCAAGACATTTCGTGAAGATCAGTTCATAAATACAGACTCTAGTCTGAGGCGTATTGACATGTGTACTTACTGTGTGTAAGTCGCACTGAAAAAATCAAAGTTCATCTAATTTGCATAATTTCTGCACGAGAAAAAAACCCGTATTATATGTGATGCATCCCATGGTACTAAACATTCACACAAAATAATTATTCAAATCAGGGCTTTCATATGGAAGTTATGTGCAAAAATCTGATTGCACCTAATTTTGTACAAAATGGCTGCCATCGGCCATCTTGAATTTCGGACCAGACCCAAAAACACTCGTTCTCGTCCCACGGTGATACCAAAGGTACCCAAGAAGTTTCGTAAAGATCGGTTCATAAATACGGCCTCTAGCCCGAGCCGTATTGGCATTTGCACTTACAGTGCTGAAAGTAACCCCAAAAAACATCAAAATTAGTCTAATTTGCACAATTTACGTACGAGAAAAAAACCCGTATTATATGTGATGTATCCCATGGTACTAAACATTCATACAAAAAATTATTCAAATCAGAGCTTTCATATGGAAGTTCTGTACAAAAAACAGATTTCTGCATCGTCGGTACAAAATGGTGACTGGCAGCCATCTTGAATTTCTGACCGCACCCAAAAACACTCGTTCTCATCCCACGGTCATAACAAAGGTACCCAAGAAGTTTCGTAAAGATCGGTTCATAAATACGGCCTCTAGCCCGAGCCATAGCAGCTTGGCACTTACAGCTCTGAAAGTAACACTAAATAAATCAAAGGCAGTCTAATTTGCATAATTTACGCACGAGAAAAAAACCCGTATTATATGTGATGTATCCCATGGTACTAAACATTTATACAAAACTTTATTCAAATCAGAACTTTCATACAGAAGTTCTGTACAAAAAACTGATTTTTGCATCATCGGTACAAAATAGCCACTGGCAGCCATCTTGAATTTCGGACCACACCTAAAAACACTCGTTCCCATCCCAGGGTCATAACAAAGGTACACAAGAAGTTTCGTAAAGATCGGTTCATAAATACGACCTCTAGCCCGAGCCATAGCCAATTGTTGACGTACGGACAGACGGACGGACGACGGGCCATGACAATAGCTCAAATTTGACTTCGTCAAAGTTGAGCTAAAAATAAATTCCTATTTGTTCAAGAAAGTACATTCCTACACCTCAGATAACTTAAGACACGGTGTGTAGTGGAAGAGAGACACTGACTAAATGTTTCTAGTCACAATGATCATTGAAAAAAATTGTTGAAACAACATGCATTTTCACAGCTTGATGAACAGGTGATTATGATTTAACTGTTATGATTTTGAATCTTCTTTGAAGTTCATAGTTGCAAGTGATGTATGTTTATACTATGTTTATACTGTACGCTATGGACTCCCTTTGTTGTTGTGTAACTTGTGTTGTATATACTGTTGGTTAGAGAATTATTATTTATTTATTTATTTATTTATTGGTGTTTAAGGTCACATATTTATGCACAATGGCTAATCATGACCGTGACAGTTTTACGGGTGGAGGAAGCCGGAGTACCCGGAGAGAACCACCGAGCAACGACGAGCAACTGTCAGCTCCCCAACATACTAACTCCACACAAGCAGGGTTAGCATTGGTTGAAGACAAGTGCACCATCGACGTGCAGTACGCCTTAGTACACAACGCCACCGTGCCCCCACGCGGACAATGGAGATGAAGTGTCTTGCCCAAGGACACAACGCGGTTGCTGCAGGTGGGATTCGAACCGAGGACCTCTCGGCTTGCAGTCTGCACCTCTACCTACTGAGCCACCACGCTCGCTGGTTAGAGAATAAAAAAGATGTCTAGTGATGGTTTTTCTTATGGGATCAAGGTAATCTGAGTAACCTGAGTTTCTTTATTAATTCATTTATTCCTTCTCTCATGCTATGCTTTGACAAAAGTCATTTACAAGATGTCGTTCCAAAGCAACCATTCAACTATGTTTCATTGTGTTTCATTTTCATTCTACTAGTATGCATTTACAAAAATAACACTTATTCTTGTAAATGATTGAATCAAAAGTCTTTGCAAAGGAATCATGTAACTATATTTTATTGTGTTTCATTCATGGATCCGTTTATTCCTTCTCTCATTCTATGCATTTACAAAAACAGCACGCAGATATGGATGTCTAGTCACATCAGTTTGTTTCTTATTCTTGTAAATCATTGAATCAAACGTTGTTCCAAAGGAATCATGCAACTATATTTCACTGAGTTTCATTCATGGATCCATTTATTCCTTCTCTCATTCTATGCATTTACAAAAATAACACACAGATATGGATGTAATATCATACAATCATAATTTTGATTCATTTCTGACCAATGTTACGTTATTTCTATACTCTCCCATCAAGAAATTCATTTCCCTGTCTGTTGTGAATTTTCAGTCTCGCGCCGAATCTTCCTGAGGCCGAATCTTCCCGTTCCTATTGGCATTGGTGCCTGCTGTCAACTCTATGAGTTAATTTCATATATTTTTTGTGTTCTCTATCACCCAACCTTCATTTTGGTGTATAATTGGTGTATATTTAATTTGAATTTAAGGAATATCAGAGATGGGAATTTCAAAATAAACAAAATTCTGTTACTTACATAGGCCCTTAACTAATTTTAGGTACGAAATGACTCGCTTGGGGAAAACGACCCGTGACCGACCAATCTTGTTGGACGACTCCTCAAAGAAAAACCTACAAAATTTAAAGAAACCATGAAAAGTTGGTTACATTTTACTATTTCTAGGAATTTGTTGGGCCTGTTATTCGGGTCCGTCGTTTCACCCAATCACACCCAATTAATATATACGTCCACTGAATTGCAAAGTTATTGTTTCTTGGGACAAATTCTCAAAGCAAGACTACAACGCGCCAGTTGAACTTGACCTATTAGTACTAACTAAGTCGGAACAGGCAGAGATCGTTCAGTTAATTTGGGAGAAACTCCCCCCCCCCCCCCCCCCCCCACACTAATGTGAAATGTTTTTTGCAAATATTGCGTATATCTAGTCCAAACCTCCTGGGCCTTGGCGTAGTCAAATATAAGTTTACGTCCACAGGATAAATATTATATTATGCCTGTGATGTCAAGTTTGGAGCAATTTATATGAAATCAAAATGATGCCACCCATAACCACTCTTTCTCTCAACTTTCGGGACCTTCATGGAATTAGTGATAGCTCACTCCCCACCCCCACCCCACACTATTTGTGACACATTTCGCTGCCCGTGCAGTAGCATTGACTCAGTAACATGACACATTACTACGTGGGCCTAGGCAGAGATAGTGCCTTTAGGAAGACATCGTATCAGTGTATTGGAGAATCAAGAACAACCATTTCTTTATTAATTTATTTCATAAAATGTAAAACCTTAACAAATAACGACTTGAACACATACAGCAGGGGCTTATTGTACAGAAAAGCAGCATTATTTACAGAAGCACATGTTTGTAACAAAACACAATTCTGTACACAAACACATCTAGAAACAATAGATCGGTTCTCATCCATCTTGTGTAGGCCTATATTTAGACCACACTAGGCCTCACTGGTCGTAATATAATTTTGTAGGTAGGATGTTGGCCAACCAAACCAAAACATTATATTATGGCCTCTCTACCAGCTCTATCAGCTCTCGGGTCCTTATTGAAATTAGTGGGAGTGCCCATCTTGTATAGGCTATATTTCATCCAGTCACGGGTCGTTTCGCCCCTTTTCCAGTTAACCCCGGGTCATTTTGCCCCAAGTCGTTTCGCCCCCAGAATTGGGGCGAAATGACCCGGGGTAAATTTTTTTTTTTATTTTCAATGGTAATTTTTCAGTCCATAGAGTAGTTTTATCTTATTGTAAATCCACCTTGATAAAAGACGTTCCTTTGTCATTGTGACTGAATGTCTATCATGTTAATCAATTGACTGTCTCTAACATTGCCCGGGGATTAGCAGAGTAACAGCATAGTGGCTGAAGAATAGCAGAGAAATAATAAAGTGGCAGATAAAACTTACCTGAAGAATAGCAGAGAAATAACAAAGTGGCAGATTATACTTGCCCGAAGAATAGCAGATAAATAACAAATGTAGATGTGTGTTTTTGCATTGTAACTGTTTATCCAACATTTCACTGCTCAGACATCCCATCTTGTTTAAACTGTTTCGATGTTATGTATATGCTATGTTATATTTTAAGATCATTGTATTACAGCAAATGCATTTTCTATCAGTCAACTGTAAACTGGATGTGTTATATAAAATTTTATATAAAAATAAACTGAATTATCATTTCAACCGCTAGTTCGGTTTTTTTCTTTATGAAACCCACCCTATACCCCGAGAAAAAGTGGGGCGAAACAACCCACTCTCAAAATTGGGGCAAAACGACCCGGGGCAAAACGATCCGGAGCGAGCTGGTATGGGGGCGAAACGACCCAGGGTGCGAACGGGATTTGGGGCGAAACAACCCGACACCTTTCATCCAAACCTGGCCTTACAGTCGGTAATATAATGTTTCGGTTTGGCACATAGCATGTCTGCCTACCAAACTAAAACATTATATCACAGCCTGTGAGGCCAAGTGTCGCCAAGTGTCGACTAGTGCAGATATTGAGGGTGCGCCTTTATACCGCAGGTCCCCGATTTTACCCCAGGCTACCGCAGGTCCCTCAAAATTACCGCAGGTCCCTTGTTTTGCGGGGTATTATCTTTGTTTTAACTAATAGTTCGAGGCAACTGTCGTCTCGTTGATATTTGGGGGTATTTTACACCCAAAATCTATAATAACGGAGCATATTTTTCCATTTACGCTATATAAACAACATAAACTTATCACGCTCTTCGTGTCAAAACAACGTGTGCAGACCCATAAAACTATAACTAATATAAAAACTGTCTTCTAGTGTACATAACATTCCGATATGCAATTCATCAGGCTTTCAGAGCTTGCCATGTGTCAGGAAAATTACCCATGATGGCATCCCACCCATGTGGCCCCCGCCACACTCAGGAACATGATTCAAAATATTTCAGCAACTTTTTAACACTACTATATCGTATTTCTTGGTTGCGGCTTTTTGGTAATTTATTGCATTTATTGGGCATAAAAGGCAGGCTGTCGAGCATGACCACAGGTCCCAAAATCTACCATAATCTACCACAAGTCCCTTCTTTCGCAAAACAAGATGGCTGTTTCTCCCACAAGTCGAGGGACCTGCGGTATATTAAAACTTTATCACAAGCTAGCGCAGGTCCATATGAATTATTTCTCTGACCCCCCCCCCCCCCCCAAAAAAAAACTCGGGCAATGTACCAGAGTTTTATGGGGGGGGGGGGGGGCGGGAGAGGGCTACCGCAGGTCCTTTTCAGTTTTTTCCCTCATCTTCACTATCTCCGTCATTTACTGCAGGTTAATACTGATAAATGTTTTGTTTCGCGGGGATTCAGGGATGAGACCGGTCTGCTCCGTGGGGGTATCCTTACCGCAGGTCACTAAATCCTTCGCATATTTATTTTTAATATACCGCAGGTCCCTCGTTTTGCTGTTACTCCCATAAATCGAGGGACCTGCGGTATATTAAAAACGTTACTATCACAAGCAACCGCGGGTCCTTTTTTTAGTATTTCCCTGCGGCATGTTAGAGCTATCGTGATCTAACATAAATCCCCTGGTCATCCAACTCCAAGCCTCATTATTAGGGTGAAAAATTCATGAAACAAGGAACCTGCGGCAGAACAAAACTATCAGAAGCTATTGGAATTGGGATGCATTACCACGTAAAAAAAATTATAATGAAACTGTTTTTTAGTTGATGATCAAAACTGGTTATCTTAACATATTTTTAATATACCGCAGGTCGCTTGTTTTGCTGTTACCTTCACAAAACAACGGACCTGCGATAAAATAAAAGCTACCGCAGGTCCCTTTTAGTTTTTCCCCTCATCTTCACTCTCTCCGTCATTTACTGCAGGTTAATACTGATAAATATTTTGTTTCGCGGGGACTCTGGGATGAGACCGGTCTGTTACTATCACAAGCTACCGCGGGTCCTTTTTAATTATTTCCCTGCGGCATGTTAGAAACTATCGTGATCTACCATATTATATTTCTGATTTTATGCAGGCCCTTGTTTTGCTGGTACCACTCTTGCCCCTGCTCCTCATAACTGCAGAGTTCGTTATGGAGGTACTGGCAAGAAAAAGGACAACACTGATAGAACTGTTTTTATTTAATTTATTTTATTCAATTTACGGATAATGAGTAAAAACTACACAACGAAAAAATATAAACAAAACAAATAGGTACCACAGGCACCGTCATTTAGCAAATTGGTCGAACCGGCGAATTGATCCGGTTCCAATAATATCCACATACGACCGAAAGCACTGGCCCTTTACCCAACGTTATGGCCGAACGCGGCCAGCGCTATACTCGAAATCGCTATTCAAACTTGGCCTATTCTAAATTTCATCTTTTGCTTCCAAAACACAGGTTATGGCTCCCCGTTCGAACGAGCGCGCCACGCTGATTAGATATCAAAGTTCCAAAATATAGCTTCATTATTTTTTTTCATGGTAATACTTCTGACACCAAAGAATACCGGGTCGCAAGAGATTTGTAAGACCTTTCATTCAGCATTCATGGTAATACAATAGTTTCTGACAGTTTTATTGTACCGCAGGTCCCTTGTTTTGTGAATGGTCGACCGCATTGCCTAGCATTTTGAGGGGTGGGAGTCGGGATCAGGGAAATAATTGAAAGGGGAACTGTGGTAGCTTGTGATAGTTTTAATATACCGCAGGTCCCTCGATTTGTGGAAGTAACAGCAAAACGAGGGACCTGCGGTATATTAGAAATAAATATGCGAAGGATTTAGTGACCTGCGGTACAGGATACCACTACAGAGTAGACCGGTCTCACCCCAGAGTCCCCACGAAACAAAACATTTATCAGTATTAACCTGCAGTAAATGACGGAGAGAGTGAAGATGAGGGGAAAAACTAAAAGGGACCTGCAGTAGCTTGTGATAGTTTTATAATACCGCAGGACCATTGTTTTGTGAAGGTCACAGCAAAACAAGCGACCTGTGGTATTATTAAAAATATATTTTAATAACCAGTTTTGGTCATCACTAAAAAATAGTTTAATTTTTTTTTTTTTTTTTGTCTTGGTAATACATCCCAATTCCATGCAATAGCTTCTGATAGTTTTTGTTCTACAGCACTGGCAGGTTCCTTGTTTCGAGAATGGTGTGGTACATTGCTAGAATTTTTTATTTTTTATTTTTTTTTTGGGGGGGGGGGGGGGGCAGGGAAATAATTCATAAGGCCCTCTGGTAGCTTGTGATAGTTTTAATATACCGCAGGTCCCTCGACTTGTGGAAGAAACAGCCATCTTGTTTAGAGAAAGAAATCTATTTGAAGGGACTTGCGGTAGTTTACGATCGATTTTGGGACCTGTGGTCAGGCTCGACAGCAGGCCTTTTATGCCAAATAAATGCAAAGAATTACCAAAAGCCATGCCCCGAGAAATACGATATAGTAATGTCACAAAGTTGGGCTAACCTGCATCACTGGAATATTTTGAATCATGTTTCCGATTGTGTGCGTGTGTGTTGTTTAGACACGAAGAGTGCGATAGCGTGAATAGAAAAATACGCTCCGTTATTATTCATTTTTGGTGTAAAGTATCCCCAAATATCATCGAGACCACATTTGCCTCAAAATGTTAGTTAAAACAAAGATAATACCCCGCAAAACAAGGGACCTGCGGTAATTTTGCTGGGCTGCGGTTGTTTAGACGAGAAGAGTGTGATAAGTTTATGTTGTTTATATAGCGTAAATAGAAAAATACGCTCCGTTATTATTGATTTTTGGTGTAAAATACCCGCAAATATCAACGAGACGACAGTTGCCTCAAACTGTTAGTTAAAACAAAGATAATACCTCGCAAAACAAGGGACCTGCGGTAATTTTGAGGGACCTGCGGTAAAATCGGGGACCTGTGGTATTAAAGGCGCACCGGATATTGAGATATTGTGTTTTCAAAACAAAACTGTCCGACGAAGTAACGGGTTCCAGCGGCGCACTATAGTCTTCTTCCTAGAATTCACCCCAAAAAACAATTTTTTAACGTTTTTTATTAATTGGGCACCCATTAATTGGGTGTAATTGGGTGAAACGACGGACCACTGTTATTCTTCATGTTTACCCATCTTATTTCGGTTTTCAGTGTCACCGACCCTCGAAAAATGGGAAAAGGGAAACTTTACCTTTCTCTGCATTTGACTGGAAACCTTCTTTAAGCGTATCCGATACTCTTTTATAGTATGAAAGAGTATGTTCATCGATGGAACTTGTATTTGGATTATGGTGCTTCCCATATGCTTTGTTCATGTCGCGATCCATTTCTTACTTTGTTCGAATCACACCCAAACCGTCCTCTGACCAAACCATAGAAATGGACCAAACAGTCCTCCAGCAATTTGACCCGAACCGGCCGCTAATTAAACATCAAACGTCCTCCACTGTGGCCGAACGTCCTCCTGCAATTTGACCCAAACCATGCCCCAGAAAAGGAATGATGCAAAAATAACAGAACACAAACTTTTTATTTATTTTCAACTTCAATTTATTATTTTTTTAAATAAATAAATCTAACTTGAAAACATGTTAAAATTTTAACCATTCTAAAATAATTCAAATTCCAGAAAAGATGCTTTCCAGTCCAGGTATCTTGAATGGGGTCAGGACAACTCGGACCAAAGACAACTCGAACCAAGACAAGTCGGACCACTTTTGAAGACAACTCGGACCAACTTTGAAGACAACTCGGACTAACTTTAAAGACAAGTCGGCCCAACTTTCAAGACAACTCGGACCACTTTTGAAGACAACTCGGACCAACTTTCAAGACAAGTCGGCCCAACTTTCAAGACAACTCGGATCACTTTTGGAAACACCTCGGACCAACTTCCAAGACAAGTTGTAACGACTATAAGACAGGTTGGACCAACTGTGAATAAAAGAATGATGTCGAAAATAATTAAATGTGATCTCAAAGACTTTAATAGATGCGACGCAACACTTTTCAGTGCTGCTTGTGTTGTCTTTGAAGTTATTCTGTAAAATGAAAATGCTTCTCACCACAAACTTTGATATGTGATGAATGTTTGCATTGCACTAAATAAGTAATCACACGGAAATAATGTGTGAAAGTCTGTTGCTTGTACAAGCTCGTCTTTTCAACAGGTGGCTCAAAAGATTACCGACATGTCTCAGTTTTTAATAAATCGTTTAAACCGTGACTGGTTGTTATGTGTCTTTCCCCACCAACCCGAATCTTCGTTTGTCCACTATTCAGGTCCGAATTATTCACCGAGTCAGTCCAAGTTGCCTAGAAAGTTGGTCCGACTTGTCTTAAAACTTGGGTCGACTTTTTCAAAAGTTAGTTTAAACAGTATTTATTCAATAATTGACATGTGTATACATTTCACAATAACATTTGACTAACAAAAAATGAACAACACTAGATACAAAAGTATACACAAAACAAGAAAGCATATTGTTGTGTATTAGAGGGATTCGACAGAAAGCTGAAGCTTATGTGGGCCGAGTTGTCCTGAGAGTTGGTCCGAGTTGTCTTCAAAAGTGGTCCGAGTTGTCCTGAAAATTGGGCCGACTTGTCTTCAAAGTTGGACTGAGTTGTCTACAAAGTTGGTCCGAGTTGTCTTCAAAGTTGGTCCGAGTTGTCTTCAAAAGTGGTCCGAGTTGTCTTGGGTGCGAGTTGTCTGTAATTCCTTGAAATGCGTCCCGAGTCGTTCGAGGTGGTGGGCTGTGGTATCCAGCTTCGTGATTAAATTTGGGTCAAATCGGCCGCTGGAAAAAACAAAAATTATGTAATTTTTGAAAGGCCTCTGTAAAGTTGGAGGAAGAGATGCTGGAGGTGAAGGGGGAACTGGTGAAGGCAGGAAAGTCTGGTGTTACCCCAGTTAGGGGTAGCATTCGATGGGGTCCGGGTCTTCGGCCTCGGGAACATTCGGCCCCAGGTATTTTTTCGGGAACATTCGGCCTCAGTCGAGGCCGAATGTTCCCACTTTTGAGGCCGAATGTTCCCACTTTTGGTAAAACATTTCTGAGTTTGGGAGTTGAAAAATAACTTTAAAAGATATTTTTTTAGTTAATTTTGTTGTGTTTTTTTGTATATTAGGTGTTTTTCCAGAATATTTTTTTTAAAGAATAATATATATGACCTACCTTTATTCCTAAAGTCGAAATATATTAAGCACGACACCGATCCATAATGAATAAGAAAATATAAAATCCATTGTGTAAAATCCACTGTATTGAATAACAGGATGACAATATGTGTGCTCCAATGCCGACATGCAAACCCGAAATGATATACTTCTTCTTTGGATGTTGTTTGGCACAACTCAGCTTTAAAAGTTTGTTTTATAAGTTCTTCTGAAGTAGTGATCAAAGTTTTGGCCTCTGATGAGATACTCATACAGCGTTTTTACAGTACGACTCAAACTTGATTGATTTAATCGCACCTGATTGGGCGATCATATATACTGTTTTTACAGTTTCTTTGAACACTTAAACCTTTTTATGTAGATTGTAACTATATCCCTCTCCCTTATAGGTTGATGGATGACTTCCAGCTTTAAAAAAACTCTCGTGGATTCGTAAGCAAATAAAGTTATAAAGCAAATAAAGTTGTTACCGCCCAATCAGCTTGCTTAGCTGTGTTGGTAAAATATTTGAGCGGATTCTCACTACGAGACTTCGCAGCTATCTTGAATCAATCATTTTTTTTAACAAATGGCAAAGAGCGTATAGGAGTCAGAAAGAGGGAATCGAACACGTATATAGACTGGTCGATTATATGAAAACAGCATTTAGTCAAAACGAAATCGGAACCGCGCTTTTCTTGGATGTAGAAAAAGCGTTCGACTCGGTATGGCACAATGGCGTGAGATATAAACTAGCGAAAATGGGATTACCCACTAAAATTCTAAGGATCATATCATCATTTCTAACTGACCGAAAAATCAAGGTGAGGGTTAATCGCGAGGTGTCAGAGGAAGTAATACTCGAAGCGGGAACACCACAAGGGTCGGTTCTAAGTCCGCTTCTTTTCATAATATATGTGAATGATATAGAAAAAGTAGGGAAAAACTTTGTTGAAATATCGCAGTTCTCAGACGACAAAGGCATTTGGACAGCCAGCAAGTCCAGAAACATAATTAAAAATCGTCTACAGGATACCATTCGCGATCTTGAGAGCTGGTGTGCCCTGTGGCGCATCAAACTCAATGCCGCCAAAACTCAAAAAGTTACGTTCTTCAAAAAGCAAAGGAAAAAACCAGTCCCGAGTATCGATCTCCAGTTATACGATCACAAACTAGAAGCAAACAAAGAGGCCAAATTTTTGGGATTTATCCTAGATAGCAATCTCAGTCTAAACAGTCACATAAACTCCATTACGGTTAGAGCTACTAAACGTATCAATTTTCTGAAGATGATCAGAGGTAGAAATTGGGGAGCAAACAAAGATGTGCTTCTCAAGCTCTACAAAACATTTATACGTCCGGTACTAGAATACGGTGCCATAATAACAAGCGACCTAAGCAAAACCAACATTCAGAAGCTACAGAGGGTTCAAAATTATGCCCTGCGAGTGGCACTATGCAAACCGAAATGCGTTTGGCATGGACTACCAAAAGTGGTAGGAAAGGGGGGCCAGAGAAGCAGGTGGATAGGGGTGTAAAGTCCAAAGGCAGTGGGGAGTGCAGCACCAGAAACAGATTTGATGTGCTCGATTCGGAAGAGACAGAGGAGGAGATGGAGGTAGTTGCAACAGATAGTAGCTTGGGGTCTAGGCCAGGAAAAAGGAGGAGGGATCCGGGGAAGACCAGGGGAGTAGTCCAGGTAGTTCAGGGCCTGGAAAGAGACGGAGGGACAAGGATAGGAGTAATCCTAGGTCAAAGATACCGATACCGATATTGATTCCGAGTGGGGCTGTTGGAGAGGAAGAGGACGCTGTAAACAATAGGAGACTAGAGGAGATAAATAGGGCGAGGGCCAAAAGTAAATTGGTGGTTGCGGGAAGTAGCATAGTTCGGGGGATCGACAAGGTTGTCTGTGGTCCGGACAGTAAAAATAGAACAGTTCTGTGCTTTCCGGGGGCTAAAGTGGAGGACCTGAGGGATAGAGTGGACGGTATTGTAGCTGGGTCGGGGCCTGATCCAGTAGTGGTATTACATGTGGGGTCCAATAACATCAGGGAGAGGAAATCAGTTCGTTTGGTGGACACATACAAGGACCTAATTAGTAAGCTACTTAGCAGGAATGCTCGGATCATCGTTTCAGGGGTGCTCCCCGTTATGGGTGGTGGGAATGAGAGGAACTCACGTATTATGGCACTAAACGAGAAGCTGGAAGAGCACTGCAAAGACTTGGGAGTACATTTCATTGACCACTGGGATTCATTCTGGGGACAAGGAGAGTTGTATGGGCGAGACGGATTGCATTTAAGTAGGATGGGTACAGACCTGTTGGGCCAAAAAATTCTACAGGTGGCTGGGCCTTTTTTGGAGAAAAGGGGGGTAGGGGACCACAGCCGATAACCCAGAGGGGCACAAATGCTGGGAACATAGGAAGAACAACAAACATGCACAATACAGGGACATACCAGGGTTATAATAATGTGCCAGTGATGACAAAAAAACAAAGATTCATTAAGTTTGGGTACTGCAACATCCAGGGTCTGCACAAGAAAGTAAGCGAAATATCAACAATGATGGACGAAGGAGATTTCGATATAATGGGTCTAAGTGAGACGTGGATACGACGGGATGAGAGGGTTGATCAGATAAAGGGTTGCGTGTGGATAGGAGCTGGGCGAACTGAGGGTCAGAAACGGGGTGGGGGGTGTTGGCATCTACGCTAAAGAGGAATTACAGCCCTCATTGATTACAGATCTCACAGAAGCAAGGACTCAGATTCCAGTATCCAACGAAATAGTCTGGGCAAAAATCAAGTTAGGAAGCAGGAGTGTTGCCGTTGGTGTTGTATACTTAGCAGTGGAGGGAAGTAAGCCCGAGTGGAATGATTCAATATATACAACTCTTAGATCGAATATCACAGAGCTTGGTAGCAGAGGGTTCAGTATTGTCCTAATGGGGGACTTCAATGGGCACATCGGGGATATAAGGAGGAGGGCATACAGGGAGGTGATAGGAAAATTAACACGAATGGGAGGAAGATGTTGGACCTATCAAAAGAGCTTGGTTTAAAGATCCTGAACAGGGATGCGAAATATAAGGGTAAATGGACCTGGGAGAGGAACGATAAGAAAACAATAATTGATTATATACTCACTGACATTGGCGTATGGAGGGAGGTTATAGATGTAGAAATAGATGACGAGGGAAAAAATGACTTGGGTAGTGATCACAACCTGATAACAGTTAAGATTATGGGCAAAAAGACGAATAGAGACAGAAATACCTTCAAGGAAGTTTGGGGACTAAAACAAGGAGCCGACTGGAAGCAGTTTCGGGAAAAACTAAAACCAATTCTTGATTGTATACCTAGGGATGCAAATGTCCAGAGTATTTCAGATGGCATAGTAAATAGCCTAACAGAGGCAGGGAAAGAGTGTATAGGAAGGGTGAGGGTCCCAACGAGAGAGCTTGGATACAGGGTTAACGAGGGACTGAAAAAGGCTATAAAAGAAAGGAAGGTAAAATGCGCTGCTTACAGAAGAAGTAGGAAGCTTAAAGGGGTGGATAACAATGACACGAGACTAATGAAAGGAGAATATGAACTGGCACGGAAAAAGGTGAATGAGATAAAGAATAATAATAGGAAGGAGCGCAATTGCAGTCTTGCCAGAACAATAAAGAAAACGGGGGTTCGAGCTCAAACGTATTTTGGAACTGGGTAAATAAACGGGGGAAAAGTAGTGTACAGAGTATCAAAGTGGATGGGGAAAGTACAGAAGATAAAGGCCGTATCGCTTCAGAGTTAGTCAAGCACTGGGAAAAGATAAACGATAGGCGATGGGGCAGTGGGTCCCCACCAAAAAGAAATACACTGGTGGAGGAGAACCTATCCAATCGTGCATGTAGCGAAATAACGGCAGAAGAAGTGCGGAACGTGGTCTCGAAATTAAAAAAATGGTAAAGCGGGAGGGACTGATGAAATTCCGAACGAATTCCTCAAAAATGGAGGGGAGGCACTTATTGAAGTCCTGACAAACCTTTTCAACCTGGCTCTGCGAAAGCAAGAGGTCCCCAGAGAGTGGAGGGAAAGTAAGGTGTCGTTCGTACACAAAAAGGGGGATAAGGAAGTTCTAGATAACTATAGGGGGATATCAGTTAGTAGTAACATCGGAAAAGTATTCTGTAAGGTCATATACGGTAGACTAGAGGAAGTTATTGAAGAGAAAGGTTTTTTAGGAGAAATTCAAAATGGTTTCAGGAAAGGACGAAGAGTCACTGATCACCTATTTACACTCACCCAACTGATAGAATCAACAAAGGCTGAAAAGAAAAAGATGTTTCTGGCATTTCTAGATGTGAAAAAAGCGTACGACCGAGTGTGGAGGGAAGGTATGTGGCGAAAGCTCGAGGGCATCGGACTGGGGGGTGACTTTGTGGGAATCATGAAAGCACTGTATACAGATGTGCAAAGCCAACTCAGTCTAGGGAGTATCACTACAAAACGAGTCCCTATGCATATAGGCCTCAAGCAGGGGTGTATCTTTTCACCGATTTTGTTTGCATTGTATGTTAAAGATATAGGGGACGAACTAATTCAGAGTGCGGAGGGGGTAAATGTTGGAGACATAAAGATACCAGGCTTATTCTTTGCGGACGACATGGTGTTAATGTCTAGAACTGAACAGGGGCTAGAGAAACTGCTGGAAATTGTTGGTAGATATGGGAACACTTGGCGGCTCGAACTAAATGAAAATAAAAGCAAGGTAATACCCGTTGGACGCAAGGTAGATATGACGAAGAGATGGAGAGTGGGCGAGTTCTCAATCCCCGAAGGGGAAAGCAAACAAATCACTGTAGGAGAAGCGGGAGAGTATGAGTATCTAGGGGTAAGCATAAATATAACGGGAAGAGGGGTGTACAGAAATTACTCAGCCAAACTGATTCTGAAGGGGAAAAGAATTCTGAACCAACTAAAACTTTTAGGGAAAAATAGTTTCAACAAGGTCTTTGTGGGGAAAACACTGTGGGAGAGGGTGGGTTTACCAAGTATAACGTATGGCACGGACGTGATTCCATTAAACCAAACCGTTATTAAGAAGTTGGAAAGTACCCAGAATGATGCCGGCAGATGGATAACAGGGTCGAGTAATGCTGCAGCTTTGGAAGCAGTAAGGGGGGAGCTTGGGTGGATGAAAATCAAGGACAGGGTAGATTTGGGAAAACTGTGTTACTTTAACTACTTGAGAAACCTGCCTGACAACCGGTGGTGCAAATTGATGCTCGATACCATTTGGAATTCTAATATAGAAACGGGGTGGTCAAAACATGTGAGGGAACTAATGGACAATTACTCTATAGAGGTCACAAACATAGAAGTAGGAATGAAAGAAGGCAAAAGGTTTGTCAAAGAGAGAGTCATGGAAGACTGCAATCGAAACTGGCGAGCAGGGGTTAGCGTGAAAAGATCACTGCAGGGGTTACAATATAAAGAAAAGCCAGCTTTTGAGAAGTACCTAGATGGCACCTTTGGAGGGTCACTGCTGTTCAAACTGAGATCAAGATCACTGGAGCTTCGGGGAAAAATTGGGAGAGATGGGGAAAAGGGATGCCAAATGTGCCACTCTGGAGTAGTGGAGACCCTGGAACATTTTCTCTTGGAATGCCCACAGTATATACCTCATAGAATAAAATTTACTGGAAGAATAATGCAGAAGTGGGGTGAAGAAACAAAGGATAGATGGCTGAAGGGGGACACGAGGGAGAGGGTAGGAATGCTTATTGAAGAAATTGAAAAAGAGGAAGTGAGGGACACTATTAAGCAGTTTATATCTGAATGCTGGGAGGAGAGGAGGGGAAGAGGTGGTGGGGTGCAGGGGGAATGATGGCCTTCTCTTATGAGGACCGCGACAAATCAGCGGCTGGCCAAAGAGTTATTATTATTATTACCGATAAAGGAACTTCACGAGCTAGCAAAAATAGAAACTATTGATACGCGATTAAAAGACCTACAAACCAAAACCCTCAACATACTCCAAGATAGTGAATTAATGGTTGAGTTGAACGAACACCGATCCCTTAACAAAAAAAAAAAAAAAAAAAAAAAAAAAAAAAAAAAAAAAAATTATACAATATAACTAAATCGCGTGGAGTCAGTGAGGATTGCCTCGCTACTCATTGGGAACTTTAGGATAGAGTCTGTGAGGACTGCCTCGCAACTCTGCTGAAGCGCGATTGAAACGCGTTTAATAAGATCTATATAACAAAACCCTCCACATACTCCAGGATAGTGAATCAATGGTGAAGCTGAACGAACACCGAACCCTAAACAGAAAAACAAAATAATCCACAGTAAATTAAAATTACTCAATAGAATTAAACTGCGTGGAGTCAGTGAGGATTGCCTCGCTACTCATTGAGATCTTTAGGATTGAGTCTGTGAGGATTGCCTCGCAACTCTGCGTGTGGGGAGTGGGCTCCGAAGAAACACACCCCTTACCCCATCCATAGCAACAATCACACAGCAGGCACAATATACAATAGCGGATACCTATCTTTCTCTCCACCTTTTACTTTTCTAACTGAACATTCTCAAATTTTCTTGCAACACTCTTATCAAGAAGACGCATGGAAATGGTAGACAAAGCGTAGGAGGAATTGGTGCAACCTACCTTTCTGCAACATATACAAGAAACCACCAAACGCTAGGCAAGGATTGAAACAAGCTTGTCTGGCTGGGAACGAGTGTACATTTGATATAAATAAACATTTGAATAAAGATTTAACAGCCCTTTTAAGGGCTTGAGGGTGTGTGTCAGTGAGTGGTTTTTTTTGTTGTTGTTTTTTTTGGGGAGGGGGGGGTGGAGGAGGTCATTTGGAATTCCCGAAGGATAACCAGATACCTCAAAATCACATACGGCATCCTATCTCCCAGAAGGCTTGATGGATGACTCCCGGTTTCTTAAAACTAAACTGTTGGAGCTTTCTCCACTTCTTTTTTGTAACCGCTATGGTCATATATCGGGGCCGCTACCAAACCGGCGTTGCTGTTTGGTTTTCTTTTCTCTTCTTCCCTTAAACTTGCCATCGCACATTACATTCTGGCTCGCCACCATGGTGGGACTCAAACCTCTACCATCGCCGAACTGGAACCGAATAGAGCTCGCTCTCTAATAGTTTTAAAGGCGTTGAGGGATTGAGTATTGACCATCTAACACTCCAGCGTAAACTGCCGGGTATTCTAACCGCGTGCATAACCCCCTCAGACTCCATTTTGGTCAATAGGAAAGCTAGGCCTGTGTGATCCAAGGGAAAAAAAATAAGGTTAACAGGGTCGCAAGGGATTTGTAAATCCCATATCATCCCTGCGCGCCTTCGGCGCGCTAAAACCTTTCATTCATTCTCGTTGTTCGGGTCTCAAGGGATTTAAACCCCACATCGTCCCTGTGCGCCCTCTACGCGCTGAAACCTTTCATTTCATTAATTGCTTCAGCTTTCAGAAACACATATCGGTGGATTTTTTCCTTTTTGTAACCGTTATGGATAGCATGCTGAGGCTACTCCCAAACCAGTGACTGTTTGGGTTTCTTTTTCTGTTTTTCTAAAACAACCAACAAACTGCGATTTCAGTATTCATAAGGAAATAAAATTATAAAGCAAAGTTATTCGGGTCGTGCAAGGGATTTAAATCCCACATCATCCCCGTGCGCCTTCGGCGCGCTGAAATTTTTCATTCATTCGAGTCCAATATCAATCTTGCTCGCTTATTTGCTTGTCCAAAGGTATCCAAGAAGTTAGAGGAAGCATCGGAGAAATATAAAGAGAATGATATAACGACATCTAGATTTTTGAGGTTGTGTGCCAGTATATATAAAGTGTAAATGTATTTTATATTGTGTATATTTTATATTACACGGTATTTATTTTTGTTGTTAGTTGTAATAAAGGTATTTAAACTCATATGAAACCGCGTCTCTCTTAGTCTCCCTTGTTGAAAACGGAGGCCGATTGTTCCCAGGCCGAATGTTCCCAGGCCGAATGTTCCCGGGGCCGAATGTTCCCGAGGCCGAATGTTCGTTCCCGAGGCCGAATGTTCCCGAGGCCGAATGTTCCCGAGGCCGAAAAGACCCGCTCCCATTCGACGGGGGACGAAAGGTGGTGGGTGGCAGGAAACGGACGTTTGACGTGGATAGTGGGTCTTTTGGGAATAGGAAGGAGCGTCGGGTTGAGGGTAGGGGAGAAGTAGAGGCTAGAGAGTCAAATCCCCAGGCTAGTAGTGTGAGTCGGGGGGGGGGGGGAAAGGTGTATTCGTTTAGAATCGGATAGTGAGGGGGGGGGGGGTAGCGAGGACCATGTGGCGTCTGTCATGGCAGGAGTCAGAGGGAAGGTTAGGAAGGTGGTAAACGAGGACAAGGAGGGGTATCTGGACGGTTCTATGACATTTCGGCCTTGGGACGTTTCGACCCGAGACGTTTCGGCCTGGACGTTTCGGCCTCCAATCGGGCCGAAACGTCTCGAGAATCAGGCCGAAACGTCTTAGGTTTTTGGTATTATTTTGATGAAGATTAGGGTATTATTTGTTTATATTTATAGTTTTAAATATAAAATAAATTTGATTAAGGTTTTTATTATGGTTGAACTCACGTTTGAGTTGGAAATCAAAGAATCTGTGAGAATGAAGAACTTTTTCGATATCGGCAGGACTCACATATAAATATCCAATATTTTGAAACTAGACTCCGAATTCACTTAAATTTTTCCACATTTTGAAATGAAGCAGAAATTTCACGTCTACACAGTACAATGTTGCACACATTTCTGACCCCAAATAGTGTCGGAATTGCCATCAAAAATAAAATATAACCAAATTTTATTGTGATTACCCTGCAGCTTATTACGACCACACCTGCACACTGCGTGCGCCTACCTACTTCTACCGTCCACTCGAAATAAGTTGCAGGGTAATCACTATAAAATTTTGTTATATTTTATTTTTGCTGACAATTCCAACACTAGGCATTCTTACTTGGTGCATCTTCTCCGAGTAATAATTTCAAGTGTCGGAATTGCTAACAAAAATAAAATATAACAAAATTTTATTGTTATTACAAAAGTACAAGTGCACTTCACCTAAACCCGGTTTTTACATTGTAAATACATACATGTAATATATTATGTATCCTGCTCGATGTCTATCTATTTGTGTATTTATTTTTCTCTGTTATTTTTTACATTGGTATTTCTGTTGATTTATATGAAAAATTGTACTTCCAATACAAATACATTGAAAAGGATAAATAGAAAAATCTTCAGAATTTTTTGCGTTCTTCCATTTTCTCCTCACTCACAATGTCGCGAGTGCCAGATCACGTGTTCTTGTGTCTCGACCCACTTCAAAAATGTTCTCCTTTCTCCGGTACCTCAATATATGGAGGCCGAAACGTCTCGGGCCGAAACATCTCGGGTCGAAACGTCCCGAGGCCGAAACGTCTCGAGGCCGAAACGTCCCAAGGCCGAAACGTCCCAGTACCATCTGGACGATTCGTCGTGATTGAAGATTCGTCGTAACGACGAATCGTCCAAATTACGATCACGACGAATCGTCTTTTGGGTTTTCGACGAAACATCCAAGGCATGGATCTGTAACACTGAATTGTTTTTTAAATTTTTGGCCGGTTGATTTCAATGTACTTTCATGTGGGATCTTTTGAAGTAACATCAAAAAGTGTTAAAAAACAAGCTCATGCTTATTGTTTTGATTAGAATAAGACATGTATGCTGATGAGTTTTTAATACCTCTTTGATGTGACATCAAAAGTGTTTATAAAAACACGATTTGTGAATATATACCCGCAAATTTCCACCGAATGTCACATTTCAGTTATTTATTAGTGATAGAAACAATAATGAATATAGATGATAGCAACAAGACTTTTTGGCATTTAATATCAGAGCTGTGTGACAAAGGGTGGAAATATATAGGTTTTATGTACGTTTCTTGTCTCAAAAATATAATTTATGACACCTCCTTGAGGCGTGATAAGTTATATTTTTCAGACCAGAAACAAGATATTTGGGGCGTCTTATAACAGAGCTGTGCGACGAAGGCTGGAGATATATAGGTTTTACGTACGTTTCTTGTCTCAAAAAGGTAAACTTATTTATGGAAGGACCACGTCCACATTCGTGCACTTCAAAGGACACTGCTCTTCCTACAGCTAATGTTAGGGCTTACATTAAGACTGAGGGCCACAAAAAATAAAAATGAAATATTAAATCTTGTTATTTGTTGTCACAACCAGGCTGAACCAGTTCAAATTAGAGTTAAAGATTCAAAGTCGGAATCTTAGACGAATCGTCCGAACAACCACGGAAATTACCGACGAATCGTCCATTGGACGATTCGTCGGCAATTTCCGTTCACGACGAATCGTCCAGATTCTACGACGAATGTGCAATCACGACGAATCGACCAGTATTCCAAGGAGGCTTGTAGTGGGAGTGGGCAAAAGTGGAGTGCAGTGTCTAAAATAGATTCAGTGTGTTAGGTAGTTTCCAAAATTTCGACGAGCAGGTGGGGTCTGAAGAGGTGGAGGTAGGCGTGGAGGCTAGTATGGCGGAGTGCAAGACTGCGAGCCGGTCCAGTGGGAACAGAGGTGGTAACAGGGGTAGTAGGACAGGAAAGAGGCAGTTGGTGGTTGCAGGGAGTAGTATAGTGCGGGGGTCAGATAGGATGGTGTGTGGGCCTGACAGTGTCAACAGGACCAGTTTGTGTTTTTCCCGGGCTAGGGTGGAGGACCTAAGGGACAGAGTGGGTGGATTAGTAAAGGGGTCAGGCCCAGACCCAATGGTTGTTGTACACGTGGAGACCAACAACATCAGGGAGAGGAAATCAGTTCAGCTTATTGAGACTTACTAGGACTTAATAACTCCACTGAATACCAAGAATGCACAGGTAGTGGTTTCGGGGCACCTCCCAGTACTAGGTGGTGGGGCCGAGCGTAATTCGCGGATCATTGGGGTCAACGAGGAATTGGGGGAGCATTGTAAGGAACTTGGGATACCCTTTGCAGACAATTGGGGATCATTTTGGCGCAGAAAGGACCTATATGGAAGGGATGGTCTCCATCTTAGCCCAAGGGGTACAGAGGTTTTAGGAAGAAATATGTTGCAGGTGGTGGAGCCTTTTTTGGTATAGAGAGGGGAGGGGGAACAGAGAAGGGGAGAATGAACACAGGAAATGTGTTATGAACCATGGTTGTAAAAAAATGTGATAAAGGGGATAAGGAAAAGGGACCAAAAATTCACTTCAATAGGAATAGCATTCCAAGGAAAGCACAGGTACACAAAATAGGATATACAAACATCCAGGGACTAGATAATAATGGGGCCAGTAGGCGGAAGCCAATGAATCTGGATACCCTGAAAGTGGGTTATAGCAACATCCAGGGTCTCCATCGGAAAGTAAGTGAAATTGATACATTGATCGAGGCAGAGGAGTGTGACGTCATGGGCTTAAGAGAAACGTGGGTAAGACACGAGGAGCGGGTAGACCAAGTAAGGGTGTGCGTGTGGATAGGTGTAGGGCGAACAGAAGGCCAGAAAAAAAGTTGGAGGGGTAGGCATGTACATTGAAGAGGATTTAAACCCGTCGCTGATCACAGACTGGAAGATGTCAGCACCTCGGCTGAGGTATCGAAAGAAATTGGATGGGTAAGGATCAATCTGAGAAACAAAAGTATTGCCCTTGGGACTGTGTACTGTGAGGTGGAGGGAAGCAAACCCGAGTGGAATGACTCGATATACTCAACACTAAGGTCCAATATCTCAGAACTACAAAACAAGGGACTCGGTATAATTCTGATGGGTGACTTTAACGGACACATAGGTAATAATGAAGAAGGCACAGAGGGTGGGGGCAAGAAAGTCGACAGGAATGGAAGAAAGCTGTTGAACTTCACAAACGAGCTCGGCCTGAAGATTCTGAACAGGGGCGCGAGATGTAAGGGGAAATGGACCTGGGAGAGGAACGACAGAAAATCAATAATCGACGACATTCTCACAGATATTAATTTATGGAGGGAGATGATAGGGGTAGAAGTGGATGATGAGGGTAAAATGGAGGTGGATAGTGATCACAACTTGATTACAGTGATGATCAGGACAAAAACCCAGTAAAAAGCAAAGGAAGCTTTAAGGAGATTTGGGGACCCAAAAAGGATGCTGACAGGGCGAAGTTCAATGAAAAACTAAAACCAAAGCGTGCAGCTGTACCCAAGGGGGGAAGTGTCCAGAAGATGGCCGACGCCATAGTTGCGAGCCCAGTGGAGGCAGGGAAGGAAAGTGTAGGAAAGATCAGGGTGTCAACACGGGAACTTGGGTACAGAGTGAGTGAAGAGCTGAAAAGGGACATAAAGGGTAGAAAAGTTAAATGTGCTGCATACAGGAGAAGTAGAAAACTTAAGAGGGTGGAAAGCAACGAGGCCACAGTAGCAAAGGAAGAATACCAACAAGCACGAAGTAAAGTAAATAAGATTAAAAACGATAATCGGAGAGTGCGAAATAGCAGTCTTATTAGGACGATATGGACGACAGGGAGGTCGAGTTCGAACGTATTTTGGAAATGGGTGAATAAACGTAACAAAGGAAGTAACACACAGAGTATTGAAGTAGATGGCAGAGTTACAGACGAGCAATATCAAGTCGAATTAGAACTAGTCAAGCACTGGGAAAAGGTAAATGATAAGCGATGGGGCATGGGAAGCCCACCTGAGTGTCCGAACGGGTCGAGGAAAACCCATCGAACTTCGTGTGCAGCGAAATTAAAACGGAGGAGGTGCGAACGGTGATATCAAAATTAAGGGAT
The DNA here is from genome assembly GCA_031216915.1 of Pictodentalium vernedei. Taxonomy (NCBI): domain Eukaryota; kingdom Metazoa; phylum Mollusca; class Scaphopoda; order Dentaliida; family Dentaliidae; genus Pictodentalium; species Pictodentalium vernedei. Next base: position 416,911,227 of record CM062295.1, read on the forward strand.
GGAAAAGCGGGAGGAGTGGATGAAATTCCTAACGAGTTTATAAAAAAAGGGGGGGGGGAATTCGTGGAAAGCCTAACTGCCCTATTCAATCTAGCCATAGAAAATCAAGAAGTCCGAAAGGAGTGGAGAGAAAGCAAAGTGACATTTATTCACAAAAAGGGGGAAAAGACGTTTTGGATAATTATCGAGGGATCTCTGTTAGTAGCAACATTGGAAAAGTTTTCTGTAAAGTCCTGTATGGGAGACTAGAGGAGGTGAGTGAAGAGAAGGTTTTTTTGGGAGAAATCCAGAATGGCTTCAGGAAGGGAAGGAGAGTTACTGACCATCTTTTCAACTATCTTTTCACACTATCCCAAATTATAGAATCCGTGAAAGCAAAAAAGAAAAAGATGTTTATGGCCTTTTTGGATGTCAAAAAGGCATACTATAGAGTATGGAGGGAGGGTATGTGGCGCAGGCTGGAGTCTCTGGGCTTAGGAGGCGAGTTTGTTGGAATTATGAAAGCATTATATAAAGACGTCCAGAGTGAACTTAGCCTGGGAAACATTACAACAAAACGTGTGCCTATGGAAATAGGCCTAAAACAGGGGTGTATCCTTTCGCCAATTCTGTTTGCATTGTACATCAAAGGTTTAGAAGGTGAACTCCTGCATAGCGACGAGGGGGTAGCAGTTGGGGACTTGAAGATCCCAGGGCTATTTTTTGCAGACGATATGGTTCTAGTGTCAGAAAGCGAAAAGGGGCTAACGAAAATGCTGGGAATTGTTGGGAAATATGGGAGCAAATGGAGACTCGAATTTAATGAAAGCAAGAGCAAAGTTATACCTGTGGGCCGCAAAGTGGACCACACTCGAAGGTGGAGAGTGGGTGAGTTCTGCATTCCGGAAGGTAGCAGCAAACTTCTCAGTGTAGGAGAGACATGTGATTACGAGTATTTGGGGGTAAATGAAAGGGAAGCGAAACCTTAACCAAATGAAACTTATAGGAAGAGACAGTTTCAATAAGGTTTTCGTGGGGGAAAACCATTTGGGAAATGGTGGGTCTGCCAAGTATAACTTGCGGTACGGAAGTGGTACACCTAAACCAGACGGCCGTAAAGAGCTTGGAAATCCTGCAGAACGATGCAGGCCGATGGATAACGGGGTCGAGTAATGCCGCAGCGCTAGAAGCAATCGGGGGGTGAGCTTGGGTGGATGAGGATCAAGGACAGGATAGGCCTGTTGAAACTCGGTTATCTTAATTATTTGGTAAATCTTCCCGACAGCCGATGGTATAAAGTAATGTTCCTAAGAATTTTCATCTCAAATATCAAGACGGGGTGGATGGTCCAAGTGAGGGAGCTAGTAGAGAACTACTCATTGGATATCTCGGACCTGGACTTTGGGGCAAACCAGGGTAAAAAAATCGTCAGAGAAAGGGTCATGGAGGATTGTAACCGTAATTGTCGAGAGGGGGTCAAATCAAAGAGATCTTTGGATGGCCTGCGTGATCAAGGGAAGCCAGGTTTTGAAGAGTACCTTGATGGCACCTTTGGGGGGTCACTGTTGTTCAAGCTGAGGTCGCGGTCCCTGGAGCTGAGGGGAAAAATTGGTAAAAACAGTGAACAGTCCAACAGAATAAGATTCACTGGGGGTATATTGGGGAAGTGGGATGGGAGAATGAAGGACATGTGGTTTGGGGGAGACTCAAGGGAGAGAGTTAATATGCTAATCGGAGAGATTGGGAAGAATGGGGCAAGAGGTGTCATCAAGCAGTTCGTCTCCGAGTGCTGGGGGAGAGGAGAAGCGTGGGAATAGGGAGGCAGTTGGGAGTACAGGGGTAACCAAGGCCTTCTCGCCCGAGAACCGCGGCAAATCAGAGGCTGGCCAAAGTGTTATTGTTATTATGTGACTTTTGCCTTTAAATTTGGTTATTCCTATACTCCCGTCCAGTTTCGCACTGAATGAAATAGACATATTTTTTTTTATTAGACATATTTATTTTTAATGAAATATACACAAAGTTTACGTCTAAATGACGGCTGTGATACACAGAACAGGAAACATATATTCATTGACCGTACTTTGTTGATAGCAGGCACCATTGGTTCCTGAAAGTCTGCAATCGTATTCGTACGAGAAATAACCCCCACCCCCCACCCCAACCCCGACACCCGGTTTCTGTGCTTCAATATTTGGAAATAGAGTACTGGAAAAAACTAAAAGGCCTCGCATCTAGGCCTAGGCTCTGCAAATTATCAGGGTGAAAACCATAGCCTTCGTCGCATTAACTCTTGCCTTTCCTAATTAATAATGCCACCCTCCACCTTTAGATTATTTTTCGTGTCGCAAAGTTACATCACTGGTGAGGCGCCGCTCCGGTCAGGCGAGAAAGGATTTCATTATAAATTGAGAGTCAACCAATGAAGGTGTGGGGTGGGGTGGGAGAATGAGCCCCGATCGCATCTGATTTTGCGTTAACACTGCAACACGTGAACTGCTGGGTACGACTACCAGTACAACAAAATATTACGTAGAAAAGCCCTCAGAAGTTTAACTAAGAGCCAAAGATTATCCGATTTGGGGGTGGGGGGGGGGGGGGGTCGTCTCCCATATCTACACCACTGTACTAATATATAATTTAAATATTTCCTGTTTCCTTCGAATTGCTCTCTTGATGAAGTGTTCATACCGGCGAAATTGACTTTCGGCGAAGTCTGTTCAGACTGTTCTGCTGAGATAAATGCTAAAAATGGAAAGTTTTTGCCTCTATGCACACCCATTGAAAGCAGACACTCATCTTCTCAAGTCCTTCAGCCAATATTCGCCTTCGCCCATACAATTAAAGACCAGGTACATGTTGACCAACTGTGGGTACGAGTTGTCCAACCTTGGGTACGATTTGCCCAACGGTTTCTAGACAACTCGTACCCACGGCAACTCGTACCAGTCAAGCCGTAACCAAAATTGGACGACTCGTACCCATTTTCGGCTGGACAACTCGTACCCACAATTGGACAACTCGTACCCACCCCTGGACAACTCGTACCTGATATTAATTACACGGGCGAGGGTTGGTTGTAACAGATAAATAACGGACTAATGGTTCAATTTAATGTTTATTAATATGTAATCCGAGCACAGAAGACTGAAACAAACAAAAAGCACTATCAACCGTAATGTTGTTTACGTAATTACATTGAGCACAGATGTCTAATCAAAGTACAAAAAGCACTATCAACTAATCTTGTTTAACTACTTACAATGAGCACAAATGTCTAATGATAACTTGTAATCAAAGTACAAAAAGCACTATACATCCATCACATATGACTATGAATTGTGGAGGGCAGTGTTACGATAGAGGAAAATTAGAAAAAAATCGCGACATTTTACAACACTTCGTTAATATTGTAAGTATCATTAGATATGTATATCTATTGATACTTATAATAGTAACGAAGCATTGCGCAAATGTAGCGATTTTTAAAAAAAATGTTCTAAACAATATGTATTTAATTATTTACTGGGATTTAACGACACTTTCAACAGCTAGGGTCATGCTATGGAGGACAGTGTTACGGGTGGAGGAAAATTAGAAAAAATTGCGACATTTTTGCAACGGTTCGTTAGTATTGTAAGTATCATTTGATATGGATATCTAATGATACTTATAATAGTAACGAACGAAGCATTGCAAAAATGTTGGGATTTTTTAAAAAATGTTCTAAACAAGTATTCACAACATTTCCTTACTATTGTTAGTATCATTAGGTACCCATATATAGGTATCTAATGACACTAACAATAGTAAAGAAACGTTGTGAAATATTTATTTATTTATTTACTGGGATTTAACGACACTTTCACCAGCTAGGGTCATGCTATGGAGGACAGCGTTACGGGTGGAGGAAAATTAGAAAAAATCAAGACATTTTTGCAACGATTCGTTAGTATTGTAAGTATCATTAGATATGGATATCTAATGATACTTATAATAGAAACGAACGAAGCAATAGTAAAGAAATGTTGGGAAATATTTATTTATTTATTGGGATTTAACGACACTTACAACAGCTAGGGTCATGCTATGGAGGACAGCGTTACGGGTGGAGGAAAATTAGAAAAAAATCAAGACATTTTTGCAACGATTCGTTAATATTGTAAGTATCATTAGATATGGATATCTAATGATACTTATAATAGAAACGAACGAAGCAATAGTAAAGAAATGTTGGGAAATATTTATTTATTTATTGGGATTTAACGACACTTACAACAGCTAGGGTCATGCTATGGAGGACAGTGTTACGGGTGGAGGAAAATTAGAAAAAATCGTGACATTTTTGCATCCTTATCATATTACACGAACATAATATTTACAAGCTTAATTTTCACATGGTCCATTTAAAACTGAGCACTCCTTTAAAAGTCTTCCTGTTGTAATCTCCCTCATTTCATAAGCTTCCCATAACTCGTGAACTCTTTGTTGAATACCCCTATATTTCTCACGCTGATATTTACATAATTTGCCATCTGACATCAATTTACATTGCAATGTAACAAATTTTGCTTCCTTGTGTGATAAGGGAATCAGTACATATAAAGGAACATTTCCATTAGTAGCCCTTTCATTAATTCGGTTATGCCAACCCTCAACGTCATTGTTGCTACGTATAGACCTTTTAAATACACACTACGATTCCACTGGCCATATTGAACTTGATATCCACGTTGAGTCAATGTATTCCATAAGCCGCTTCATTGTGGGACAAGAAACTCGCTCATTCATTCTAACAAATGTTTCCTCTATATGTTCTTCAGGAAGATATGGGAGAGCCATTAACCTTTTGATGAACTGGAAAACTTGATCTCTTTGACTGAAGGCTACTTGCAAACCAAATGTTTGGACCTACAAGAGAAGATAAAAAAATATTTTTAAATAAATTAAAATGGACGTAAGGTACATTTAACTTTTTCACCTAAATAATTAACAAAAAAATAACGAAAAATGAGTTCAGTGCGTGTTTACGATCAAGAATTAAATATTCACCAACAATAAATATACAATAAAATAAATAAATATACAATAAAATAAACTATACAAACCCACCTTTCGCCATACAGCCTGTGTCCAATGAAACGAACATCCGGGTATTTCTGCTCCTGGAAATTCTTTTCTCAACGCCTGCCAAGCTCCGACCTCAAAATCCAGTACAAAATTCTTTAATTTTCTCTCTGATGGGAGGACTGATTTTATTAACTTGAATACCTGAAATGTCAGAAAACGGGAATTACTGGACCGATTTTCACATTTAAGACGTCAATTTGATATACAAAATTTCTAAACAAAATGTATCGGGCTAAAGAAAATGATTTAGTGAACATAAATTGATATGTAAATTGGCGAACCATTCACCCTATACAATCCAATCAATACTAATCAGTGTTGTCATATTCAGTAATTATACAATTATTGCTGTCTAAACTAATTTGAAATAATCCGTATAACTCACCTTTTTATAATCTTTTTTCTGTCGCCGCGACATTAAAACAAATGCCAGTGGTTCTTGCTTCATATTTTCCCCATTCTTTAAAAACGCATGTATAGAGAAAAGCTGTGAAAAGGGTTTTCTTACAATCTTGAAAGTGCCATCAATAAAACAAGTCTTTGCGCGGGCCAGCAAAGACAGCTGTTCGTCTGTTGCAAATACGAGATGCCTTGCACTGTCTACACGAACATCTCCCTGGAAAATCCATCTGGCAAATAATCCAAATCAAGCTGAAAGGAGACAAAAAAACAGAATTAGTTTCCTGTTACAAATATAAAGACTCTCTATAAAGCTTATATTATGGGGTATAGGATTTGGACAGGACGAGTGGGTGGGGGGGGGGGGGGTGGTTTTGTGATATTTAGGCCTACTTCAGCTTACGCCATTAGAACAGAAATTAAATAAATTAAATAATATAGAAATCATGAAATAATATAGATAATAATTCCAAAAATTGCATGTTTTGGGGAAGCACATTTTTAGTGTATCATTCGCATCCCCCACATTGGTGTCTTGTAAATTTTTAGTATCCACCACAACCCCCCCCCCCCTCCCCCCCCCCCCCCCCCGCATTTTTTCATCATGTGGCTGGTAGCATGTGTCTGTGTTCCAGTTACGGTTCATAAATTATAATTTACTAAGGTGGAAATTCGAAAAATAAAATAAGAAACCTACCCCTCAGACTGTTCTGTTGAATTAAAAGAATGACGTATAATAAAAGTTCTGTCGTTGACATTTGTAGATTGCCCTTCCACGCTTTCGCCTTCTGCCAACTCCATGGTGCCCATTGGTTCCTCTTGAAGAATAACATTTGAAATATTGGATTGACTCTGTTCTTCCTCGCATTTTTTGCAAGTCCATGCAAAGCTTTCATTGCAACGCACAAGCTCTCTATAACGAGCTCGTGTTATCCCTGTATCACATATGCGGTGTTGCCATTTCTTACATAAGTCGCACAAGAGTGCTTCCTGGCGAGGTCTTACCTCAAAATTACACGATAGGCACGTTACCGTACTAATGTTGGAATACTACTGCCTACCATTCGCAACAAAATTTATATAATTTATAAGCTTGTATTTGCCCTTTGAAGGAGTCAAGCCATCCAAAATTTAAAGTGGACATCACTGGGATAAACCGACAAAGGACAGCGAAACAAACAGCAATCAAAACAATTTCGATTTCACTATCACAACAAAGTAGACTACAAAGCAAATCATTATCAAAACACATGCGACATGTGCCGACACTGGGTTTTCACTGCATAAACTTCCAGAAGGGAGTGTTCCAAGATTAAAAAAAAAACAGTCAAAACACTAATGATTTGAAAATTTTTTGATAGGTACGAGTTGTCCAGGGGTGGATACGAGTTGTCCAATTGTGGGTACGAGTTGTCCAGCCGAAAATGGGTACGAGTCGTCCAATTTTGGGTACGACCTGACTGGTACGAGTTGCCGTGGGAATGATTGTCCTGATACCCCCAATATTTGATATTTTTTTCAAAACATGCACTTTAAAATTTTATTCACACTTACAAGCTCAGTTCATTTTTCACAAATCGGATAAATCGGGGAACTTTTATCCTCCATTAAAGGTTGGGGGTGCAAACCGCTGGTTTACACCCAAACAGTGTATTGTAACCTTTATTCCTCCTCGTGAAGTGGATTAACAGAATGCATTCCGAATAGTATTCCAGAATCACTCCACTTGAACAAAACGACACGAATCGCATCCTGCCTCGGTCCTACTATTTAACGAACACAAACGAACATAAACGAACAGAAGAGAAAATAATAGGAAATACAAGTTAAAAATGGTTGAGGGTGCATATGCAGGTATATGTGGGTATATATTATTCGTTTGTAAAATTTTATTCACTTCTGATGAGTATTTTGATGATTAATAAGGTTTATAAAATGTACGACGGCGCGAAATTCTTGTGTTCGTTAAGTAGTAGCCTGCTTGAAGCTGTCGACAAGATGCGACAAAGGTGTGAAATCAATTAGCTGTCTATAAAAAATGCGCTGCTTACAGAAGAAGTAGGAAGCTTAAAGGAGTGGATAACAATGACACGAGACTAATGAAAGGAGAATATGAACTGGCACGGAAAAAGGTGAATGAGATAAAGAATAATAATAGGAAGGAGCGCAATTGCAGTCTTGCCAGAACAATAAAGAAAACGGGGGGTTCGAGCTCAAACGTATTTTGGAACTGGGTAAATAAACGGGGGAAAAGTAGTGTGCAGAGTATCAAAGTGGATGGGGAAAGTACAGAAGATAAAGGCCGTATCGCTTCAGAGTTAGTCAAGCACTGGGAAAAGATAAACGATAGGCGATGGGGCAGTGGGTCCCCACCAAAAAGAAATACACTGGTGGAGGAGAACCTATCCAATCGTGTATGTAGCGAAATAACGGCAGAAGAAGTGCGGAACGTGGTCTCGAAATTAAAAAATGGTAAAGCGGGAGGGACTGATGAAATTCCGAACGAATTCCTCAAAAATGGAGGGGAGGCACTTATTGAAGTCCTGACAAACCTTTTCAACCTGGCTCTGCGAAAGCAAGAGGTCCCCAGAGAGTGGAGGGAAAGTAAGGTGTCGTTCATACACAAAAAGGGGGATAAGGAAGTTCTAGATAACTATAGGGGGATATCAGTTAGTAGTAACATCGGAAAAGTATTCTGTAAGGTCATATACGGTAGACTAGAGGAAGTTATTGAAGAGAAAGGTTTTTTAGGAGAAATTCAAAATGGTTTCAGGAAAGGACGAAGAGTCACTGATCACCTATTTACACTCACCCAACTGATAGAATCAACAAACGCTGAAAAGAAAAAGATGTTTCTGGCATTTCTAGATGTGAAAAAAGCGTACGACCGAGTGTGGAGGGAAGGTATGTGGCGAAAGCTCGAGGGCATCGGACTGGGGGGTGACTTTGTGGGAATCATGAAAGCACTGTATACAGATGTGCAAAGCCAACTCAGTCTAGGGAGTATCACTACAAAACGAGTCCCTATGGATATAGGCCTCAAGCAGGGGTGTATCTTTTCACCGATTTTGTTTGCATTGTATGTTAAAGATTTAGGGGACGAACTAATTCAGAGTGCGGAGGGGGTAAATGTTGGAGACATAAAGATACCAGGCTTATTCTTTGCGGACGACATGGTGTTAATGTCTAGAACTGAACAGGGGCTAGAGAAACTGCTGGAAATTGTTGGTAGATATGGGAACACTTGGCGGCTAGAACTAAATGAAAATAAAAGCAAGGTAATACCCGTTGGACGCAAGGTAGATATGACGAAGAGATGGAGAGTGGGGGAGTTCTCAATCCCCGAAGGGGAAAGCAAACAAATCACTGTAGGAGAAACGGGAGAGTATGAGTATCTAGGGGTAAGCATAAATATAACGGGAAGAGGGGTGTACAGAAATTACTCAGCCAAACTGATTCTGAAGGGGAAAAGAATTCTGAACCAACTAAAACTTTTAGGGAAAAATAGTTTCAACAAGGTCTTTGTGGGGAAAACACTGTGGGAGAGGGTGGGTTTACCAAGTATAACGTATGGCACGGACGTGATTCCATTAAACCAAACCGTTATTAAGAAGTTGGAAAATACTCAAAATGATGCCGGCAGATGGATAACAGGGTCGAGTAATGCTGCAGCTTTGGAAGCAGTAAGGGGGGAGCTTGGGTGGATGAAAATCAAGGACAGGGTAGATTTGGGAAAACTGTGTTACTTTAACTACTTGAGAAACCTGCCTGACAACCGGTGGTGCAAATTGATGCTCGATACCATTTGGAATTCTAATATAGAAACGGGGTGGTCAAAACATGTGAGGGAACTAATGGACAATTACTCTATAGAGGTCACAAACATAGAAGTAGGAATGAAAGAAGGCAAAAGGTTTGTCAAAGAGAGAGTCATGGAAGATTGCAATCGAAACTGGCGAGCAGGGGTTAGCGTGAAAAGATCACTGCAGGGGTTACAATATAAAGAAAAGCCAGCTTTTGAGAAGTACCTAGATGGCACCTTTGGGGGGTCATTGCTGTTCAAACTGAGATCAAGATCACTGGAGCTTCGGGGAAAAATTGGGAGAGATGGGGAAAAGGGATGCCAAATGTGCCACTCTGGAGTAGTGGAGACCCTGGAACATTTTCTCTTGGAATGCCCACAGTATATACCTCATAGAATAAAATTTACTGGAAGAATAATGCGGAAGTGGGGTGAAGAAACAAAGGATAGATGGCTGAAGGGGGACACGAGGGAGAGGGTAGGAATGCTTATTGAAGAAATTGAAAAAGAGGAAGTGAGGGATACTATTAAGCAGTTTATATCTGAATGCTGGGAGGAGAGGAGGGGAAGAGGGGGTGGGGTGCAGGGGGAATGATGGCCTTCTCTTATGAGGACCGCGACAAATCAGCGGCTGGCCAAAGAGTTATTATTATTATCTGAGGAAAAATGTCGCTGAGGAAAACAGCGAAAATTAGGTTTAAGAGGATGGCAAGCGCCTATTTCAATCGTGTGTAAAATTGTATCCACGTCTGATGAGTATTTTAGTGATAAATAAAGATTATAGCCATTATTTGGATTGACAAACATGCATCAAACTCTCGCTTTGGATTCCGAGGACGCATCACGGCGAGTCGGGGACAAACCGTGATCTACCCTTAGAAAGCGGAGCAAGACTCGGATACATGTAGCATATTGTACACCCACATAATGATAATAATCTAAAGATCTTACTATCTTGGGGATAAGTCATTAAAGCCCAGTTTAAGCTTTCCTGAAAACTTTTCCCGAACAAGCTCACCCTCCACCAACGTGGGCTCCCACTAACGAGAGAGGACAACCAGGCGCGTAGCCAGGAAAAAGTTTCCTGGGGGGGGGGGGCGATAACAAGGGGGGGGGGGGGGGTCAGGGGTATAGCCATCAGATGCGCGAAAGGCGGGGGTGCTGGGGGCTGGTCCTTCTCCAGTAATTTTTTTTTTCGGGGGGGGGGGTTCTCCCCCAGGAAAATTTTAAAATCTAAGTCTACTGGCGGAAAACATTTGGAAGGGGACACAGCTAGATTTGGGGGAGGGGGTAAGTGCCCCCCCAGCCCCATGTGGCTACGACATTGGGGACAACCCTACCCATACTCTCCTAGAAACGCGACCCGAGAAAAAAATCCCAGGCCCCCCCCCCCCCGCCCCACACTGACTCTCTCCAACGAGGGGGACACCCTGGGCTCTTTCCAAGAAGCGGGTTCCATGATACAGTAACCGCTTCGCGGTGATATCTTCTACATACATCCCATCCGGTTTTTTTTTTTTTATTTAAATTACAAAAAAAAAATTAGCAATATTTCCTATTATTTTCTCTTCTGTTCGTTTATGTTCGTTTGTGTTCGTTAAATAGTAGGACCCTTCTGCCTTATCTGCGCATGACCAAAATAACACTAGCACCCCTGAAACGATGATCGGAATGCTCGGATCATCCTTTCAGGGGTGCTCCCCGTTATGGGTGGTGGGAATGAGAGGAACTCGCGGATTATGGCACTAAACGAGGAGCTGGAAGAGCACTGCAAAGACTTGGGAATACATTTCATTGACCACTGGGATTCATTCTGGGGACAAGGAGAGTTGTATGGGCGAGACGGATTGCATTTAAGTAGGATGGGTACAGACCTGTTGGGCCAAAACATTTTACAGGTGGCTGGGCCTTTTTTGGAGAAAAGGGGGGTAGGGGACCACAGCCGATAACCCAGAGGGGCACAAATGCTGGGAACATAGGAAGAACAACAAACATGCACAATACAGGGTCATACCAGGGTTATAATAATGTGCCAGTGATGACAAAAAAACAAAGATTCATTAAGTTTGGGTACTGCAACATCCAGGGTCTGCACAAGAAAGTAAGCGAAATATCAACAATGATGGACGAAGGAGACTTCGATATAATGGGTCTAAGTGAGACGTGGATACGACGGGATGAGCGGGTTGATCAGATGAAGGGTTGCGTGTGGATAGGAGCTGGGCGAACTGAGGGTCAGAAACGGGGTGGGGGTGTTGGCATCTACGCTAAAGAGGAATTACAGCCCTCATTGATTACAGATCTCACAGAAGCAAGGACTCAGATTCCAGTATCCAACGAAATAGTCTGGGCAAAAATCAAGTTAGGAAGCAGGAGTGTTGCCGTTGGTGTTGTATACTTAGCAGTGGAGGGAAGTAAGCCCGAGTGGAATGATTCAATATATACAACTCTTAGATCGAATATCACAGAGCTTGGAAGCAGAGGGTTCAATATTGTCCTAATGGGAGACTTCAATGGGCACATCGGGGATAAGGAGGAGGGCATACAGGGAGGTGATAGGAAAATTAACACGAATGGGAGGAAGATGTTGGACCTATCAAAAGAGCTTGGTTTAAAGATCCTGAACAGGGATGCGAAATGTAAGGGTAAATGGACCTGGGAGAGGAACGATAAGAAAACAATAATTGATTATATACTCACTGACATTAGCGTAGGGAGGAAGGGAGGTTATAGATGTAGAAATAGATGACGAGGGAAAAAATGACTTGGGTAGTGATCACAACCTGATAACAGTTAAGATTATGGGCAAAAAGACGAATGGAGACAGAAATACCTTCAAGGAAGTTTGGGGACTAAAACAAGGAGCCGACTGGAAGCAGTTTCGGGAAAAACTAAAACCAAATCTTGAATGTATACCTAGGGATGCAAATGTCCAGAGTATTTCAGATGGCATAGTAAATAGCCTAACAGAGGCAGGGAAGGATTGTATAGGAAGGGTGATGGTCCCAACGAGAGAGCTTGGATACAGGGTTAACGAGGGACTGAAAAAGGCTATAAAAGAAAGGAAGGTAAAATGCGCTGCTTACAGAAGAAGTAGGAAGCTTAAAGGGGTGGATAACAATGACACGAGACTAATGAAAGGAGAATATGAACTGGCACGGAAAAAGGTGAATGAGATAAAGAATAATAATAGGAAGGAGCGCAATTGCAGTCTTGCCAGAACAATAAAGAAAACGGGGGGTTCGAGCTCAAACGTATTTTGGAACTGGGTAAATAAACGGGGGAAAAGTAGTGTGCAGAGTATCAAAGTGGATGGGGAAAGTACAGAAGATGAAGGCCGTATCGCTTCAGAGTTAGTCAAGCACTGGGAAAAGATAAACGATAGGCGATGGGTCCCCACCAAAAAGAAATACACTGGTGGAGGAGAACCTATCCAATCGTGTATGTAGCGAAATAACGGCAGAAGAAGTGCGGAACGTGGTCTCGAAATTAAAAAATGGTAAAGCGGGAGGGACTGATGAAATTCCGAACGAATTCCTCAAAAATGGAGGGGAGGCACTTATTGAAGTCCTGACAAACCTTTTCAACCTGGCTCTGCGAAAGCAAGAGGTCCCCAGAGAGTGGAGGGAAAGTAAGGTGTCGTTCATACACAAAAAGGGGGATAAGGAAGTTCTAGATAACTATAGGGGGATATCAGTTAGTAGTAACATCGGAAAAGTATTCTGTAAGGTCATATACGGTAGACTAGAGGAAGTTATTGAAGAGAAAGGTTTTTTAGGAGAAATTCAAAATGGTTTCAGGAAAGGACGAAGAGTCACTGATCACCTATTTACACTCACCCAACTGATAGAATCAACAAAGGCTGAAAAGAAAAAGATGTTTCTGGCATTTCTAGATGTGAAAAAAGCGTACGACCGCGTGTGGAGGGAAGGTATGTGGCGAAAGCTGGAGGGCATCGGACTGGGGGCGACTTTGTGGGAATCATGAAAGCACTGTATACAGATGTGCAAAGCCAACTCAGTCTAGGGAGTATCACTACAAAACGAGTCCCTATGGATATAGGCCTCAAGCAGGGGTGTATCTTTTCACCGATTTTGTTTGCATTGTATGTTAAAGATTTAGGGGACGAACTAATTCAGAGTGCGGAGGGGGTAAATGTTGGAGACATAAAGATACCAGGCTTATTCTTTGCGGACGACATGGTGTTAATGTCTAGAACTGAACAGGGGCTAGAGAAACTGCTGGAAATTGTTGGTAGATATGGGAACACTTGGCGGCTCGAACTAAATGAAAATAAAAGCAAGGTAATACCCGTTGGACGCAAGGTAGATATGACGAAGAGATGGAGAGTGGGGGAGTTCTCAATCCCCGAAGGGGAAAGCAAACAAATCACTGTAGGAGAAACGGGAGAGTATGAGTATCTAGGGGTAAGCATAAATATAACGGGAAGAGGGGTGTACAGAAATTACTCAGCCAAACTGATTCTGAAGGGGAAAAGAATTCTGAACCAACTAAAACTTTTAGGGAAAAATAGTTTCAACAAGGTCTTTGTGGGGAAAACACTGTGGGAGAGGGTGGGTTTACCAAGTATAACGTATGGCACGGACGTGATTCCATTAATCCAAACAGTTATTAAGAAGTTGGAAAGTACTCAGAATGATGCCGGCAGATGGATAACAGGGTCGAGTAATGCTGCAGCTTTGGAAGCAGTAAGGGGGGAGCTTGGGTGGATGAAAATCAAGGACAGGGTAGATTTGGGAAAACTGTGTTACTTTAACTACTTGAGAAACCTGCCTGACAACCGGTGGTGCAAATTGATGCTCGATACCATTTGGAATTCTAATATAGAAACGGGGTGGTCAAAACATGTGAGGGAACTAATGGACAATTACTCTATAGAGGTCACAAACATAGAAGTAGGAATGAAAGAAGGCAAAAGGTTTGTCAAAGAGAGAGTCATGGAAGATTGCAATCGAAACTGGCGAGCAGGGGTTAGCGTGAAAAGATCACTGCAGGGGTTACAATATAAAGAAAAGCCAGTTTTTGAGAAGTACCTAGATGGCATCTTTGGAGGGTCACTGCTGTTCAAACTGAGATCAAGATCACTGGAGCTTCGGGGAAAAATTGAGAGAGATGGGGAAAAGGGATGCCAAATGTGCCACTCTGGAGTAGTGGAGACCCTGGAACATTTTCTCTTGGAATGCCCACAGTATATACCTCATAGAATAAAATTTACTGGAAGAATAATGCAGAAGTGGGGTGAAGAAACAAAGGATAGATGGCTGAAAGGGGACACGAGGGAGGGGATCGGGAAGATTCGTCCCCGGGAATATTCGTCCCCGCTTAGTGGGAATATTCGTCCCCGAGAATATTCGTCCCCGGGAATATTCGTCCCCAGTATATGAAAAGTATTAAAAGGTGAGTGCAAAAGATAAGTAACTAATGGCTCAAGAGAAATATTTGATTTTTTAATAGTCACAAATTTATATATAAAAGAATAACAAACATTTAATGATTTTAGCATAAATGAGAGTGGTAACATATAATTTTTTTATGTTTTAACGTTCATTTCACAGGTACAGAATTGGATTTTAAAATAAATGAGAGAGGTGACATAATATAATTTTTTATGTTTTAACATCTTAAGATCTCCCAGTTAATATTTATATCAAAGTATAATCAAACGAATATTAAAAAAAACTAACAACTCCCTCACTGAATCAATCGGTTATAATCACTGATATAAACTTTTAAAATTCCTTGGGTGGGAATATTCGTCCCCGTCAGGTGGGAATATTCGTCCCCTGCCGGGGACGAATATTCCCGGGGACGAATATTCTCAAAAACCCGGGGACGAATATTCCCGGGGACGAATCTTCCCTGACCCCGAGGGAGAGGGTAGGAATGCTTATTGAAGAAATTGAAAAAGGGGAAGTGAGGGACACTATTAAGCAGTTTATATCTGAATGCTGGGAGGAGAGGAGGGGAAGAGAGGGTGGGGTGCAGGGGGAATGATGGCATTCTCTTATGAGGACCGCGACAAATCAGCGGCTGGCCAAAGAGTTATTATTATTATTCTCGAATGGCCCACGGAAACGTACCTGTAGTACATTCCTACCTTTTGTGAACCTGCTCCAGAAATACTAGAAAAACTAGAATTTCCCGAAATAAAATTCCATGTCTATGACCATGAATCCCATGAAAAAAACGAAAGGTTAACCTTGTCAATTTCCCATTCAGTCTTTCATCATATCCAACTTCTTGAAACAATTTCAAACAAAAGGAAATGTGATACACGCACAAACAGTTCTAAATGGCGCACAGATATATGACACTGGTTTGGAAAGGGGAGCAGTTACTTCATAAATTGTCCACTGGTTGTCCCCGTAAAGAGGTATGAATTCTACGCTGTTCATTTAAATTAATGATCACCCAAACGAAGAAGCACAATGTGAAGGTAGCAACTTTCCGTCGACTTTTCTCAATAATGAGATATTTGTGAAGTTTACATGGTTTCCATTCATTCAGAGCCTTAAAAGGGACAACAAACTAGGTAATAGTCAAGGTTCCAATGACAAAATGTTTTTGTTTTTTTTTAATTTAGGTGTCGTACTGTCTATACTAAACACCGGAATGACGAAGAATGACACCGGCTGACATAAACATGATACGGAATGACATTTATTTCACAAAAACTACCCCCAAAATGTATTTTGTCGATTAAGGTCTATAGGAACCGGTGAATTTCCCCAAATGGTCAAAAACAAAAGAGTTCTAAAACATGTAAATTAAACGATTTTCGTACAAAGAGTGACAAGCAATGATATGGTCCAATAATATTAGCCTTCGCCTGTGCTCCGAATTTATTATTTTTTGATTTTCAATATGTCGCACCGTCGAAGTCTAATCTGATCTTTCGTTTTTCCAGCAGCAAAGTTCAGCGAGAGACTCTCGCTGAACCGTTGGACCTCGATTAAAGATCAAATTTCCCCACCTGGTTCCGGGTCCGTTGTTTCACCCAATTACACCCAATTAACACCCAATTACACCCAATTAATACATCCGTCCGCTGACTTGCGAAGTTATTGTTTCTTGGGACAAATTCTCGAAGCAAAGGGCCAGTCGAACTTGACACATTAGTACTAAGTCGGAACAGGTAGAGATCGTTCAGTTAGTAACCACTTTTTCTCTCAAATTTCGGGACCTTCATGGAATTAGTGAAAGCTCACTCCCCACCCCACCCTCTCACTACCCACCCCCACCCCACACTATTTTTGACACATTTCGCCGCCCATATACATTACTACGTGGGCCTAGGCAGAGATAGTGCCTTTAGGGAGACATCGTATCAGTGTATTGGAGAAACAAGAACAACCATTTATTTTATTAATTTATTTCATAAAATGTAAAACCTTAAATAACAATTTGAGCACATACAGCAGGGGCTTATTGTACAGAAAAACAACATTATTTACAGAAGCACATATGTTTATAAGAAAACACAAATCTGTACACAAATACATATAGAAACAATAGATCGGTTCTCATCCATCTTGTGTAGGCCTATATTTAGTCCACACTAGGCCTCGCAGGTCGTAATATAATTTTGTGGTTTCGTAGGTAGGATGTTGATCAACCAAACCAAACAATACATTATATTTATGGCCTGTGGGGGCATTAGTTTCGACCCGTGCATATGAAATGTGCTTTCCTATTGAATTGAACACCAACTCTCTATCAGCTCTCGGGTCTTTATTGAAATTAGTGGGAGTGCCCATCTTGTATAGGCTACATTTCCTCCAAACCTGGCCTTACAATCGGTAATATAATGTTTCGGTTTGGCACATAGGGTGTTTGCCTACCAAACATTATATCACGGCCTGTGACAGACTCTAGTAACAGTAAAACTAGTTCAAACTTGGACCCAAATTCCGTAATATAATTTTTGGGTTTGATACGTCCTTTGAGTCAAAATTATATAACAGACTTTGTGTCCCATTTTTGGAATGTGGTAGGTCGTATGCATGTACCGTACTCCCTTTCTGGAGTTGCATATAATTTTGCTTCATATTCGTGCCATACGCGATGACAAAAAATCTTTCAATATCCCCCCCCCCCCCCCACCACCTTCATACCCTTAAAAAACATATTTTCCATCCCATACCTCCGTAGTTACCTAGAAAAATAGAACCCCCCCCCCCCCCCCCCCCCCACACACACACACTTTCACAATTTTGCTGCTTTATATTAAAGCAGCTTATGCCCCCCCCCCCCACCCCTCATTGTAACAAGCCTCTTTTGTTCGTTCCAATGAAGGGTTAGCAGCTAATGCTTTTGAGACCCAAAATGGAAAATTTCAATTCTGCAAGAATTTTTGTTGCAGGACCGCCGAGAAGTAACGGATTCTATCGGCGCACTATAGTCTTCTTCCTAGAATTCACCCCAAAAAACAATTTTTTGACGTTTTTCATTAATTGGGTATTAATTGGGTGTTAATTGGGTGTAATTGGGTGAAACGATGGACCGCCTGGTTCCTACTTCTGATTGACAGTTGTGTAAAACACATTTTTCTTCATTTTGGTGGTCATTTTCTTGCAAATAAATTGATATTTTGAATTATTTAGGCGTCATTTGCACTGCAATTTTTTCAACTCGAAACAAACTGTTGAACCGGAAGATGGGTTGATAGGAAAATTCGGAGTGAAAAACGGAATACCGATAATGTAGCGCACACCAAGTCAAACGAGACGGCCATCGTTGCAATACATCTCGATTTGTTCGAAACCGCTGAGGTCCGTTCCCGGAAATGGGATACGATTTTTAACAATTTTCCAACCGCTGTAACATTACCGCTTGAAAAAAATGTTTTTATTTAATTATTGGTATTTAATACGTAATTCGACAGTAAGTATAGGAAATTTATACATCTAATATGAATGTGAAGGCATATTATTCTTGTCGAATGTGGGAACATGTATGGGGAATGAGTATTCATCATATTAGTGTTATGTCGCCTAATTTTGTACTTTGCTGCTGGAAAAACGAAAGATCAGATTAGACTTCGATGGTGCGAAGTATTTTAAAATCAAAAAATAATAAATTCGGAGCAGGCGAAGGCTAATATTATTGGACTAGCAATGATATTGCTTTGATCTAAAGAATATTTTGTTTGCGGAAGTTTTAAACTAAAAAGTAATTTTATTGTTGAAAATCAACTTTTAAAATGTAGATTGCACTAACAACAGATCGGAATAATTCACACACGGCACTCTTAAATTAATGAAACCAAAACATATATCTATAGCGCTTTACCGAGAAATGAATTCTGGGTTGATTTTAAAATTAATTAAAACATGTTTTTAATGTCCATTCCAAAATATTTTTCCAGTAATGACACCAAGACATGACACCTTAAGAGACAATGGCACGGCACATGCAAGATGTACATAACACCTTGTCTGATGTAATAGCTACCGGTCATATCAGCCGCCAGCCAAATCGGCCGCTGCAATTTCAGACGAATCAGCCGCAACAATTTGGGTCAAATCGGCTGCTGAAAAAAATATTTTAATAGGGAAAAATAAACAAAAATTAAGTAATTTTTTACAGACTCACCCAAAAAGTAAGAATATTATGCACTGATGACATTTATTTCACAAAAACTACCCCCCAAATGTATTTTGTCGATTAAGGTCTATAGGAACCGGTGAATTTCCCCAAATGGTCAAAAACAAAAGAGTTCTAAAACATGTAAATTAAACGATTTTCGTACAAAGAGTGACAAGCAATGATATTGCTTTGATCTAAAGAATATTTTGTTTGCGGAAGTTTTAAACTAAAAAGTAATTTTATTGTTGAAAATCAACTTTTAAAATGTAGATTGCACTAACAACAGAACAGAATAATTCACACACAGCACTCTTAAATTAATGAAACCAAAACATATATCTCTAGCGCTTTACCGAGAAATGAATTCTGGGTTTATTTTAAAATTAATTAAAACATGTTTTTAATGTCCATTCCAAAATATTTTTCCAGTAATGACACCAAGACATGACAATTTAAGAGACAATGGCACGGCACATACAAGATGTACATAACACCTTGTCTGATGTAATGGCTACTGGTCATATCAGCCGCCAGCCAAATCGGCCGTGGCAATTTCAGACTAATCGGCCGCAACAATTTGGGTCAAATCGGCTGCTGAAAAAAATATTTTAATAGGGAAAAATAAACAAAAATTAAGTAATTTTTTACAGACTCATCCAAAAAGTAAGAATATTATGCACTGAATCCCAAAATCCAAATATGTTGAAAGTAACATTTTTTTCTTGTCTGAGTGAATGCAATTCCATTAGTGCCCTGATTGGAGAAACAACGGAAAATGATTGACATCTCCAGGGGCGTTACACATGTCACTGACTGGTCTGTTTCACTGTTTGACATCACTCACTCAACTGTCTCTCACAAAAGGTTGTTTGGACAGTAATTTAATCACAATGCAAACTTTTTGATGCACTGTTTGTGTTTGTTTGTACAGTAATGATCATTTTGGCATTGCAAATGGGCAGGTTTATTGTTTTTGAATACCAGTTAACTTACTAATCTGCTTTATTGTTCCGAAGAGAGTTTGTGATTAATAGATTACCTTTGAACATTGCTATTGAAAAGATATCAATCGGTTTTTGATCACGAGCATTGTTTTCAATATCAAAGAATCCCCAAGCTAGTTGAATTATGATAAATCAGCCCCAATATTGTGTATATTGTGCAAGGTTGTGCAGAGAGAGACAAGAAAGCCAACAATGTAATAATAATAACTCTTTGGCCAGCCGCTGATTTGTCGCGGTCCTCATAAGAGAAGGCCATCATTCCCCCTGCACCCCACCCCCTCTTCCCCTCCTCTCCTCCCAGCATTCAGATATAAACTGCTTAATAGTGTCCCTCACTTCCTCTTTTTCAATTTCTTCAATAAGCATTCCTACCCTCTCCCTCGTGTCCCCCTTCAGCCATCTATCCTTTGTTTCTTCACCCCACTTCTGCATTATTCTTCCAGTAAATTTTATTCTATGAGGTATATACTGTGGGCATTCCAAGAGAAAATGTTCCAGGGTCTCCACTCCTCCAGAGTGGCACATTTGGCATCCCTTTTCCCCATCTCTCCCAATTTTTCCCCGAAGCTCCAGTGATCTTGATCTCAGTTTGAACAGCAGTGACCCTCCAAAGGTGCCATCTAGGTACTTCTCAAAAGCTGGCTTTTCTTTATATTGTAACCCCTGCAGTGATCTTTTCACGCTAACCCCTGCTCGCCAGTTTCGATTGCAATCTTCCATGACTCTCTCTTTGACAAACCTTTTGCCTTCTTTCATTCCTACTTCTATGTTTGTGACCTCTATAGAGTAATTGTCCATTAGTTCCCTCACATGTTTTGACCACCCCGTTTCTATATTAGAATTCCAAATGGTATCGAGCATCAATTTGCACCACCGGTTGTCAGGCAGGTTTCTCAAGTAGTTAAAGTAACACAGTTTTCCCAAATCTACCCTGTCCTTGATTTTCATCCACCCAAGCTCCCCCCTTACTGCTTCCAAAGCTGCAGCATTACTCGACCCTGTTATCCATCTGCCGGCATCATTTTGAGTATTTTCCAACTTCTTAGTAACGGTTTGGTTTAATGGAATCACGTCCGTGCCATACGTTATACTTGGTAAACCCACCCTCTCCCACAGTGTTTTCCCCACAAAGACCTTGTTGAAACTATTTTTCCCTAAAAGTTTTAGTTGGTTCAGAATTCTTTTCCCCTTCAGAATCAGTTTGGCTGAGTAATTTCTGTACACCCCTCTTCCCGTTATATTTATGCTTACCCCTAGATACTCATACTCTCCCGTTTCTCCAACAGTGATTTGTTTGCTTTCCCCTTTGGGGATTGAGAACTCCCCCACTCTCCATCTCTTCGTCATATCTACCTTGCGTCCAACGGGTATTACCTTGCTTTTATTTTCATTTAGTTCGAGCCGCCAAGTGTTCCCATATCTACCAACAATTTCCAGCAGTTTCTCTAGCCCCTGTTCAGTTCTAGACATTAACACCATGTCGTCCGCAAAGAATAAGCCTGGTATCTTTATGTCTCCAACATTTACCCCCTCCGCACTCTGAATTAGTTCGTCCCCTAAATCTTTAACATACAATGCAAACAAAATCGGTGAAAAGATACACCCCTGCTTGAGGCCTATATCCATAGGGACTCGTTTTGTAGTGATACTCCCTAGACTGAGTTGGCTTTGCACATCTGTATACAGTGCTTTCATGATTCCCACAAAGTCACCCCCCAGTCCGATGCCCTCGAGCTTCCGCCACATACCTTCCCTCCACACTCGGTCGTACGCTTTTTTCACATCTAGAAATGCCAGAAACATCTTTTTCTTTTCAGCCTTTGTTGATTCTATCAGTTGGGTGAGTGTAAATAGGTGATCAGTGACTCTTCGTCCTTTCCTGAAACCATTTTGAATTTCTCCTAAAAAACCTTTCTCTTCTATAACTTCCTCTAGTCTACCGTATATGACCTTACAGAATACTTTTCCGATGTTACTACTAACTGATATCCCCCTATAGTTATCTAGAACTTCCTTATCCCCCTTTTTGTGTATGAACGACACCTTACTTTCCCTCCACTCTCTGGGGACCTCTTGCTTTCGCAGAGCCAGGTTGAAAAGGTTTGTCAGGACTTCAATAAGTGCCTCCCCTCCATTTTTGAGGAATTCGTTCGGAATTTCATCAGTCCCTCCCGCTTTACCATTTTTTAATTTCGAGACCACGTTCCGCACTTCTTCTGCCGTTATTTCGCTACATACACGATTGGATAGGTTCTCCTCCACCAGTGTATTTCTTTTTGGTGGGGACCCACTGCCCCATCGCCTATCGTTTATCTTTTCCCAGTGCTTGACTAACTCTGAAGCGATACGGCCTTTATCTTCTGTACTTTCCCCATCCACTTTGATACTCTGCACACTACTTTTCCCCCGTTTATTTACCCAGTTCCAAAATACGTTTGAGCTCGAACCCCCCGTTTTCTTTATTGTTCTGGCAAGACTGCAATTGCGCTCCTTCCTATTATTATCCTTTATCTCATTCACCTTTTTCCGTGCCAGTTCATATTCTCCTTTCATTAGTCTCGTGTCATTGTTATCCACCCCTTTAAGCTTCCTACTTCTTCTGTAAGCAGCGCATTTTACCTTCCTTTCTTTTATAGCCTTTTTCAGTCCCTCGTTAATCCTGTATCCAAGCTCTCTCGTTGGGACCCTCACCCTTCCTATACACTCCTTCCCTGCCTCTGTTAGGCTATTTACTATGCCATCTGAAATACTCTGGACATTTGCATCCCTAGGTATACATTCAAGATTTGGTTTTAGTTTTTCCCGAAACTGCTTCCAGTCGGCTCCTTGTTTTAGTCCCCAAACTTCCTTGAAGGTATTTCTGTCTCTATTAGTCTTTTTGCCCATAATCTTAACTGTTATCAGGTTGTGATCACTACCCAAGTCATTTTTTCCCTCGTCATCTATTTCTACATCTATAACCTCCCTCCATACGCTAATGTCAGTGAGTATATAATCAATTATTGTTTTCTTATCGTTCCTCTCCCAGGTCCATTTACCCTTACATTTCGCATCCCTGTTCAGGATCTTTAAACCAAGCTCTTTTGATAGGTCCAACATCTTCCTCCCATTCGTGTTAATTTTCCTATCACCTCCCTGTATGCCCTCCTCCTTATCCCCGATGTGCCCATTGAAGTCCCCCATTAGGACAATACTGAACCCTCTGCTCCCAAGCTCTGTGATATTCGATCTAAGAGTTGTATATATTGAATCATTCCACTCGGGCTTACTTCCCTCCACTGCTAAGTATACAACACCAACGGCAACACTCCTGCTTCCTAACTTGATTTTTCCCCAGACTATTTCGTTGGATACTGGAATCTGAGTCCTTGCTTCTGTGAGATCTGTAATCAATGAGGGCTGTAATTCCTCTTTAGCGTAGATGCCAACACCCCCACCCCGTTTCTGACCCTCAGTTCGCCCAGCTCCTATCCACACGCAACCCTTCATCTGATCAACCCGCTCATCCCGTCGTATCCACGTCTCACTTAGACCCATTATATCGAAGTCTCCTTCGTCCATCATTGTTGATATTTCGCTTACTTTCTTGTGCAGACCCTGGATGTTACAGTACCCAAACTTAATGAATCTTTGTTTTTTTGTCATCACTGGCACATTATTATAACCCTGGTATGTCCCTGTATTGTGCATGTTTGTTGTTCTTCCTATGTTCCCAACATTTGTGCCACTCTGGGTTACCGGCTGTGGTCCCCTACCCCCCTTTTCTCCAAAAAAGGTCCAGCCACCTGTAAGATTTTTTGGCCCAACAGGTCTGTACCCATCCTACTTAAATGCAATCCGTCTCGCCCATACAACTCTCCTTGTCCCCAGAATGAATCCCAGTGGTCAATGAAATGTACTCCCAAGTCTTTGCAGTGCTCTCCCAGCTCCTCGTTTAGTGCCATAATCCGCGAGTTCCTCTCATTCCCACCACCCATAACGGGGAGCACCCCTGAAACGATGATCCGAGCATTCCTGCTAAGTAGCTTACTAATTAGGTCCTTGTATGTGTCCACCAAACGAACTGATTTCCTCTCCCTGATGTTATTGGACCCCACATGTAATACCACTACCGGATCAGGCCCCGACCCAGCTACAATACCGTCCACTCTATCCCTCAGGTCCTCCACTTTAGCCCCCGGAAAGCACAGAACTGTTCTATTTTTACTGTCCGGACCACAGACAACCTTGTCGATCCCCCGAACTATGCTACTTCCCGCAACCACCAACTTACTTTTGGACCTCGCCCTATTTATCTCCTCTAGTCTCCTATTGTTTACAGCGTCCTCTTCCTCTCCAACAGCCCCACTCGGAATCAATATCGGTATCGGTATCTTTGACCTAGGATTACTCCTATCCTTGTCCCTCCGTCTCTTTCCAGGCCCTGAGCTACCTGGACTACTCCCCTGGTCTTCCCCCGGATCCCTCCTCCTTTTTCCTGGCCTAGACCCCAAGCTACTATCTGTTGCAACTACCTCCATCTCCTCCTCTGTCTCTTCCGAATCGAGCACATCAAATCTGTTTCTGGTGCTGCACTCCCCACTGCCTTTGGACTTTACACCCCTATCTACCTGCTTCTCTGGCCCCCCTTTCCTACCACTTTTGGTAGTCCACGCCAAACGCTTTACAGCATTGCTCCGGCCTGGGCCCCCCTCATCTGTCCTACGTACTTTTCTAGCAGCCCCCACCTCATCACCTACCTCATTCACATCAAAGGTTCTACCCACATGTTTCCTCTTGGAACCACCGACAACCTTCCATCCTTCTCGGAAAGCCACTTTCACAGGCGTAACTCCAGACAGCCCCGCCCTACCAAGTTTTCCCTTCAGCTCAGCAATCTCCCCCTCAAACTTAACAATTGTCTCAAGTAGGCGGAGGATTTCCTGACAGTTTGCACATACCTCTCCATATCCCATCGAGCGACAGTCCCCATACATCATAGAACACTGTTTACAAACTTCAAGCCCAATATCGCCATCGGTGGCCCCACCAACCCGGCTCTGACCGACACCCCCAGTGACCTCTGTCTGCACACCAATACTTACTCCGTTGGCACCGTTGACCTGGACCGCGATATTACACGTATTTACCTCCATACTTACCTCCGTCTGAACAGACTTGCTCGCCATCATCAAGACAAAATTACGCGATCGGAAGGGAAAATTGTAACACGCGACAAAAGGCAACACGACGAACCGTTCGACAACTTAGCGCTCACAGTTTTATTTAAGGCCTCCTAACTTTGTCCCAGTTACTATACTAAACTAACTCCCCACAAAGTTGAATAAAATAACCTGAAAATGAAATATATATGATTAGTAAACAATAAAAATACTTAATTTCGATTCGTAACCAAGGAGACTTCTTCTGTATACTTGCGGATCGAACGACTCGTCATAGATGGCAACATAGAACTTGCCAAACCAATATCTCCCAGACTTTTTACCGACGAATGAATAAAGGCTTAGAGGGTTTAAATGATTGGCGGTGCCATGACTGCAGTTCACCATTTACCAGTAATGCTACAGCCATTTTGGAAGAAGAAACAGATGAAAACGACCTCTATGAAGTAGATACTATTTTAGTCGATACTGATCCCGATACATTTTATGATGTCGACACTATTTTAGCCAACGAAATAGAGCCAACTTTAAATGAATTCACAAGACCGTCTCCTCTCAATGAAAGTTACCAACAAGCAGAGCCAATTAGTGATGTTCAAATAAATGATAGCAATTTCATCCCAGAGAATAGAATTATCTCTGGTGGCACACAACATGGAAAGAATCGTTTAGTTGACAATGCCAGTTATGCTTATACCATTGGGACACGTTTTGGGGCAATGGGAGCATGTACTGGCATGATGGGCTGCATCTTAGCAGGGTGGGGAAACGGGTATTGGGGGATAAAATTCTCCTGGTAGCAGAGCCTTTTTTGGAGAGGAGCGGGGTGGGAGGTCAGAGGCAAGTATAACTAGAGTGGACATAGGTGGGGTAATCAAGAGTGAGGGGGACAGAATAAGTTTACCAGGACTAGCGCCAGAAAACAATGGGCCCAGTAGGCGGAAACCAATGAACCTCGGTACCCTGAAAGTGGGTTATAGCAACATCCAGGGTCTCCACCGGAAAGTAAGTGAAATTGCTACATTGATCGAGGCAGAGGAGTTTGACGTCATGGGCTTAAGCGAGACGTGGGTAAGACATGAGGAACAGGTAGAACAAGTAAGCGGGTGTGTGTGGATAGGTGTAGGTCGAACGGAAGGCCAGAAAAAGGGGGGAGGGGTAGGCATGTACATTAAGGAGGATTTAAAACCGTCGCTGATCACATATCAGGAAGATATCACCTCGGCTGAGGTGTCAAAAGAAATTGGATGGGTAAAGATCAGTCTGAGAAACAAAAGTATTGGGATTGTGTACTGTGCGGTGGAGGGAAGTTAACCCGAGTATTTTGGAAATGGGTGAACAAACGTAATAAAGGGAATAACCCACAGAGCATTAAAGTAGATGGCAGAGTTACAGAAGAGCGAGATCAAATCGCATTAGAACTAGTCAAGCACTGGGAAAAGGTAAACGATAAGCGATGGGGCATGGGGAACCCACCAGAGTGTCCGAACCAGGTCGAGGAAAATCTATCGAACTTCATGTGCAGCGAAATCAAAACTGAGGAGGTGCGGAGGGTGATCTCGAAATTAAGGAATGGAAAAGCGGGAGGGGTGGACAAAATTCCTAACGAGTTTATCAAAAAAGGGGGAGAGGAACTCTTGGAAAGCCTAACTGCCCTATTCAGTTTAGCCATAGAAAAACAAGAGGTCCCAAAGGAGTGGAGGGGAAGTAAAGTAACATTTATTCACAAAAAGACGTCTTGGATAACTATCGAGGGATCTCTGTCAGCAGTAACATTGGAAAAGTCTTTTGTAAAGTCCTGTATGGGAGATTAGAGGAGGTGATCGAAGAGAAGGGTTTTTTGGGAGAAATCCAGAATGGCTTCAGGAAGGGAAGGAGAGTCACCGACCATCTTTTCACGCTATCCCAAATGATAGAATCCGCGAAAGCAAAAAAGAAAAAGATGTTCATGGCCTTTTTGGATGTTAAAAAGGCATATGATAGAGTATGGAGGGAGGGTATGTGGCGCAAGCTGGAGGTTCTGGGCTTGGGGGGCGAGTGTGTTGGGATTATGAAAGCATTGTATAAAGATGTACAGAGTGAACTTAGCCTGGGAAACATTACAACAAAACGTGTGCCTATGGAGATAGGCCTAAAACAGGGGTGTATCCTATCGCCAATTCTTTTTGCATTGTACATCAAAGGTTTAGGAGATGAATTCCTGCATAGCGACGAGGGGGTTGCAGTTGGTGACTTGAAGATCCCAGGGCTATTTTTTTGCAGACGATATGGTGCTAGTGTCAGAAAGCGAAGAGGGGCTAACGAAGATGCTGGGAATTGTTGGGAAATATGGGAGCAAATGGAGACTCGAACTTAATGAAAGCAAGAGCAAAGTTATACCCGTGGGCCGCAAAGTGGACCCCACTCGAAGGTGGAGAGTGGGGGAGTTCTGCATTCTGGAAGGTAGCAGTAGACTTCTTAGTGTAGGAGAGACTGGTGACTATGAGTACCTGGGGGTAAATATAAACATCACAGGAAGAGGCATCTACCGAAACCACACAAATAAATTGATTCTGAAGGGGAAGCGAATCCTTAACCAAATGAAACTTATAGGGAGAAACAGTTTCAATAAGGTTTTCATGGGGAAAACTATTTGGGAAATGGTGGGCCTGCCAAGTATAACATACGGTACGGAAGTTGTACCCCTAAACCACACAGCTGTTAAGAGCTTGGAAATCCTGCAGAACGATGCAGGCCGATGGATAACAGACTCGAGTAATGCCGCAGCGCTACAAGCGATCAGGGGTGATCTTGGGTGGATGAGGATCAAGGACAGGACAGACCTATTGAAACTCGGATATCTTAATTATTTGGTAAATCTCCCCAATAGCCGATGGTGTAAAGTAATGTTCCTGAGAACTTTCAACTCAAATATCAAGATGGGGTGGATGGTCCAAGTGAGGAAGCTAGTAGAAAACTACTCATTGGAGATCTCGGACCTTGACGGTGGGACAAACCAGGGCAAAAAGATCTTCAGAGAAAGGGTCATGGAGGATTGTAACCGTAATTGGCGAGAGGGGGTCAAATCAAAGAGGTCTTTGGGTGGCCTGCGTGATAAAGAGAAGCCTGGTTTTGAAGAGTACCTTGATGGCACCTTTGGGGGGTCACTGTTGTTCAAGCTGAGGTCGCGGTCCCTGGAGCTGAGGGGAAAAATTGGTAAAAACAGTGAAAAGGAGTGCCAGATGTGTAACTTGGGCGTGGTGGAGACCCTGGAACACTTTCTTATAGAATGCCCAAAATATCAGTCTAAAAGAACAAGATTCACAGGGAGTATAATGGGGAAGTGGGATGGGAGAATGAAGGACATGTGGTTAGGGGGAGACTCAAAGGAGAGGGTTAATATACTAATCGAAGAGATTGGGAAGAATGGGGCAAGGGATGTCATCAAGCAGTTCATCTCCGAGTGTTGGGAGGAGAGAAGAAGCGCGGGAATAGGGAGGCAGTTGGTAGAACATGGGTAACCAAGGCCTTCTCATACGAGAACCGCGACAAATCAGCGGCCGGCCGAAGTGTTATTATTATTATTACCAAAAAAGAGGTGAAAAAGGGCATTGTTTATTGGAGGTGTTCCATTAGGACTAAAACAAACCCTTGTCTCTCAACAGTGAAACAAACTGGTGATTGTTTTGCACCTGGACTTAGGGCTCACAACGGTAAGCCTGGCATTGACACTTTATCAATCACTACAGTAGAAATAAAAAGCACTGCCTGTTTGGATTTGTACAAGCCAGCAACGCAAATTGTAAAAGACTATTTTAGAGCAAATAATATTGGTAGCGCAGTTGCTCTACCATCAGTGGATGCAACATACAGAAGGGCGAACCATAAAAGACAAGCTTTAAGGCCCGAAAATCCTAAAGAATTGGACTATGATTTCCACCCTAGTTATTTTCCACCTGATTTTTGGGTGGACGACATTTCAGTCAGCAGTGCAAGACACTTAATTTTTGCCACCCTGCATCAATTGGAGACAATGAGTTAGGCTAAAACATGGTATTTAGATGGTACTTTTAGAGTTGTTCGCTCTCCATTTGTACAATTATACACAATACACACTTTCCAGAAACAGGTGAAATGAAACAAGTGCCAACTGCTTTTGTGTTAACAGTACGAACAAGGTGATTTGGTACTCAATCACCCATTTGGTGAACAGCCACCCATTCCGTCACCCATTGCGCCGGTGGACATACCAGCAATTCTGGGTGGACTTAATTAATATGTTCCGCGGACACCGCGGACTCGGGTGGATCGGATTAGTAAAAATCAATATTGTTTTCGGCTGGCGTTTGAAGTTTAATTAGTGGTAATACCGTCCACCTACTGAGCCGGTGGCACCACTTGAATTCACTTGCCAATCGAGAATTACTTTTATTCCCGTTCATGGAAACTCATCTATAATTATGTTGAAGCACTTCAAATGATATTTTGAAATATACATGAACTACTGCACAAAATTCGGAAACTCGTAAACATTATCCATATAGAAACCCACAAGGCAAAATTAAATGGCCAATGGGGGAACGGGCTGCACGGACAATTCCCCAGTGAACATTTACCCCAGGCCAACATTTACCCCAGGCCAAAATTTACTTAGGAGGATATTTTTACGGGGGTTTGTGTAAAATTTGGCCAAGTGAAAGGGAAAATGTTTCGAAAATGTATATATTAAAAACAATTTTCAAGTTACATTTTTATTCTGTATTTTACAAGAGACTGCAACATACAGTGGCAGATACAGGAATTCTCAAAGGGGGGGGGGGGGGGGGGGGGGGGAATCGTGCAGATGCCAGAGGCATCTGCCGAGAGTGCCGAAGTCATGAGCTTTTGTAGGGGGGTCTGAAATTTTTTTGGAAATGAGCGGCCAAATGGGGCATTCTGGTGGTTTCTGGGGTGGAAATCCTCTTGAATTTTTAAACGGCTAATTAACACTTTTTAAACAGCATGTTTCAGAATTTAAAATTCTGTCATACGTTCAAGACAGAATTAGAAAATTTGAAATATGCACTTCAGATCCGTCAGGGATTTTTCTAGGTGACGACAGGGGCCGAATATAGGCCCCATTCCCAGTGAGATTTAGGCATGATTTTTCCTAATTTCTAACATAAAATTCCCAATTGGTACCCAGTGTCAACTTCATCATAATAATTGCGATTATTTACTGTGAAAGTAGGCCTTATTATGATGATAAAAGAACTGTAAAACCATAATTTCAAATAATAAAACCAACTTCTTCATTTTTAATGTGCCTGTAGAGAAGAAATGTGCATTTTTCTCAACTCTGCAGTGTCACCAGAATTCCCAATTTGGTCCAATAAGATGGCATTTTTCCCAATTGTATGGGCCCCTGGCCCCATTCCCAATGCCCCTAGAAAAATCCCTGTCCGTTTACCATAATATTGTATTTTGGACACACTGTTTACAGTCATAACCGACTTAACCTCAGGAGAACATTGCGATCTGCCAGCGTTTGAAAGTTTTCAGCAGTCAGCCCTCTAGGCCTAGGTACCCCATGACTATGCCAATTAAGATCGTGACCCATAATTGGCATAGCCTTTATAAAAAAAGTACCATGTTAAACCATGGTAAATCCCAAAATACCCTGGTAATACCATGGTATTACCAGGGTATTTTGGGATTTACCATGGTTCTTTTTTTATAAGGGAGGCATGGGGTACCTGAGGCTAGGGGCATGTAACACCTCAAAATCATGCTGTGTCGGTGACGCTATAAATGAAGGCGACCAGTAGATATATTTTGCATAATTTCAACGGTATATTTGTTTTCCATAGCGAATGGTGATGGAGGAAATAAATGTCGTTGTATGTTTTTACTTCAATTCATGTATTGTCCCCAAATGAAAATCCTGGCTACGCCCTACATGCGAGACAAACACGAGCTAAGGGGGGGGGGGGGGGGGGGCACCCCCCCCCCCCCTCTGTATCCGCCATTGGCAACATAAACAAAATATTTTTCACAACATTACTAAGTACACAAAGAACATCTCCAAATAGTACATGATAAATTAAAGCACATTTTTAATTAATATTGTTAAATACTCGAGGCACTAAATACCATTGACAAAGTATTTCTTGGAGATCTTTTAGAAATTTAAAGTGGCTGGCTATGTGATATAAACAGTACGCAGCAAATGGGCTCTTGTGAAATGTACACGTGCAGCTGAAAAAAAACACACACTTAACAAATAAGATGATGTGTAAAAGAATATATACTGGGACCGATAATTTGGGAACGTATTTTGTGTAACAATACCCTATGGTTGGAAGGGTCCCTTGGACAGTGGTAGAGCATATATACAATATATGAGCATCAAAACCACATGGAGAAAAACGGAGAAAACAGACAACGCATAATAACTCTTTGGCCATCCTCTGATTTGTCGCGGTTCTCATACACAAACAATTATTGCATGACTAATTTTTTGTCTCAAAAACATAGCTTATACCCTCATTGGAACGAATTTGTCGAGATCGTTCCAATAAAGGATAATACACTATATTTCTGAGACAAAAAATACATAATCAGGATGGCGATATTTGTAAAATAGCAGTGGTCGGTATTGGCCGCCACGTTGAGTAAAGGGTTTATTACCAAACCCAGGAAAGAGTGAAGCATGTGGTAAGCCACGGGTGGAAATGTTCACAACTAATTACTAGAAATTGTCTATTCACAGTTTCTTGAGTTTGATATCAAATCAAGCCATGGCTGCTATCAGCAGCCATGACTTGATTTGATACTAAAGCCAAGAAAAGGTGATGCATGGGGTAAACCACGGTGGAAATGTTCACAACTAATTACGAGTAATTGTCTATTCACATTTTCTTGTGTTTGGTATCAAATCAAGCCATGGCTGCTATCAGCAGCCATGACGTGGATTGATACCAAACCCTTGAAAATGTGAAGCATGTGGTAAACCATGGGTGGAAATGTTCACAAATTATTTCGTGATCTCCCCAGCAACATTGAGATAGTGTACATGTATGCAGAATTTCATGTCGGTGTCACCTACAACTTGTGAGGCAAAGGGTTAAAGAAGGGGTTGGTTAAAGGGTTACAACCCATGGAAACCAAAGGTACATGTAATAACATAAGTTTACAGTATTTCGGGCAGTGTATTCAAATTGGCCTTTTTTTTTTCGGGACGTCTCAAGGATTCATTAATTTTTGGAACAACCATGGCCTTCCAACTGTCTTTGTCACTTAAAGCAGGATACAGATAAAGAATATATCTCTCTATGTACTTCTTTCTGATTGGGTCCAACACTGCTTCCTCTTCCACCTGTCCCTCCCCCCCCCCCCCCTCCCCCCATTACACTGTCTTACAGTCTTACAGCTTTTTCGTTTCTCCAGTGGTGGGACAAGTCCAAAATGTTAGGGCAGGTTCAGCGCAAAAACATGTTTGACAGGTTTTAGATATCAACAGGCCCGACGCTAGTAGGACAAACCCCTATGTCAATCTCTATCGGAACTTTTGGCCTTTCTGTACTGATGTAAAATTGAAGATTTTTGGTCATTTTCCCTATATTTTAACCCTTTACCCAACGTGAATGCAGACGACACTTGCAAAAAGAATTCTTTAAAAACTTAAAAAAAAAAAATGTATTTCTCCAAAACACAGCTTATGAACACTCATTGGAAGAAACTCAACAGTTTAAAAAAAACCTAGCTTATGACCCCTAATTGGAACAAGCTATGTTTTTTGAGACAAAAATACAGACACCTTAAAATTTAAATGGCGATTTTTGTGAAAAGTACTGGCTGGTTTCGGCCGTTACGTTGGTTAAAGGGTTAAGACATTTTGTCGAAAATTTTCAAATTTTGCCCTCTGTAGGGAACAGTCTGGCTTTGGACAAAAAGTCAAATAGAACTTAACTTTTCTGATTAGTTCCGGGTAGTGTCCACCCCATATGCGCCTCAGGTTATATGGGCACAGTTCAGATTAAAACCACTTCAGGACATTAGTGGGCCAAGATCGCTTCTCCATTCATAACTGTTACAGGGTACAAGAATGCACTCCTAGCATTTTGTTCTTATTTATTTTTGTCTGCTGTTTGTTAAATAACTGGCGTTCAGTAACCAATATGGAAAACGCTATTTGGTTTTCAAAAATAAATTGTGCTTCATGCTCATACATGTAAATCGCAATTTGTTTCTTTTTATGAATCCCAGCCACAAGGGCCCAAAACAGCAGTTTATAGTGCATTGTAGTGATTTCAAAACAAGTGCAGACCGACTGTTTCGCTATTCCCCATAAGTAGTCAGACCATTTTCAGTGTATTTTACATAATTACACACATGAAGCAACTTAATTCACACAAGTCAATATCGCGAGAATGGAGAATTGGTTACCGAGTGATGTTAATTAATTGTGTCCACTCAATCCGCCGGTATTCACATTGGTTGTCTACGTAATTGTTTTGTCAGTCTATAATCATGTCCACCCAAATACACGGTGGCATTATACAGCCACGGTGGACCTCTAATTTCCATAATCTCCTCCACCCAATCTACACCGACACCGCGGTGGGTGATTGAGTACCAAATCACCTTGTTCGTACTGTATGTCGAGGCGAAGGGAGCTAGATTACCGTGCAGTGTTCGCATCTATGATTGAAAAGATGGGTGGTGATGTTAACGTTCGTGTTCAACGTTACATGGCTGATTTTGAGCGCGGTGTATGGCTTGCACTGCGAGAGTTGTTGCCAAGTGTCGAGTTGAAGGGCTGTGCTTTTTAATTGGCAACAAGCAGTTTATAAAAAGGTTAGAACTTTAGGGCTTGAGGTAGAATATGGTAGACGGTCAGACATTTACAGACTTGTTAAAAAACTCATGGCCATTCCTTATTTACACCACTCCCACATTCAAGAAGAGTTTATGGTTTTGAAAGAGGAAGCTGGGGAATCTGCTCTGAAAGAACTTTTTATTTATACAGAAAATCAGTGGGTGTGTTCCAATGTGTGGCCTGCACATTCATGGTCAGTCTTTGGACTTACCGTGCGGACCAACAATGACTGTGAAGCTTGGCACAAAAGCATTAATGGGGCCGCAGGCCGACGTAACTTGCCGTTTTTCTTGTTGGTAGATTTGCTCTATAAGGAAGCTACCTCCATCCCAAGTGTTCGGAAATTTGTGAACTGGGGGCAGTTGAGTGGTCATGTCTCTGTAAAAACTAGGAAATTCAATGCAGATTTAGAAGCTATTTGGGGAGAGTATCAAAATAATGTAAAAACTCCAAGACAAACTCTCTCTGCTGTTGACTCTCTAATTGGCAAGTCTTAATAATGCACTTGGTAATTTAAGTTAAATTGAAGTGAAGTAAATAGATGAAGTCAAAAGTAATTTTTCTGGCAATTCGCTTTATTAACAGCCCTTCAATAATGATAATCAGTTTGGCATTAATTGCCAGGCCTTTTGAGAGCTTTTCCGAGGTCAACTCGGTAACCCTCTCCGATCTGCCTCCAACACCGTCGGCCGTTGTTGAGGGGGTTGCTACTCCAGATCCTATTCTGTCTGATGGTGGCTCTTCCATCTCTTCTGGGGATGGTCTACAGTCTCGGGGGACCGAGGCTGTATCTGCTGGTGTGTCTGTGTGTTCTCAGCCTCCCCCAGCCTCGCGGCGAGGCTGTGCGGGTTTGCTGTCTGCTCCGTCTCATCTGGCTAGGTTTGCTCCTAGTCGGTTGAGTCGGCCGGTCGCTTCGGCAGCGATTCCTCGTCCCTCGAGTGAATCGTTTATTGTTCCACCTTCGCCTGCTAGTGTGCCGACTAGCGGGATGGTGTTGGGACGTTGGCATCCAGGGCCTGCTGTTCGGCAGCGGTCAGTGACAGCCCCGGTTAGCTGTCACTCTCGGAACCTTCCTCCGGTGATTCCTCACTGTGTTCCGAGTCTGGGTGTCGATCGATGCTTGCCGTCGGTCTCAGAGGATAGGCAGTTGGGGCCGTCTGCTGCGCAGAGGTCAATGACAGGTTCCTGTCATTCTTGGGACAATCCTCCGGTGTCTTCTCACCGTGTCCTAGGTCCAGCTACCGATCGACGTGCGCCGTCGGTCCCTTTCGAGGATTTGCAGACAGGGCCTTCTGTTTCGCAGAGGCCAGTGATGGCTCCTGGGCGTCACAATCGGGACTATCCTCCGGTGTCTTCTCACCGTGCTCCTATTCTGTCTGCCGATCGACGTTCGCCGTCGGTCTCTTCTGAGGATTTGGGTTCTTCTACCAGAAGGGTCCATTGGGAGGACACTCCGTCGGGCGATTCTGCTGCGACGGATTCTCAGGGTGACCTGCGCCAGGCCGTTTTGGCGCTCACCCGGTTGCTTTCTGGCAACCCTCAAGTTGGCCTCCCTGTGCCTCCTGAGGCACAACCTCCTTTGGTCGGTCGCCGAGATGTCTCGCCTGGCCCCTTGGATACTGCACAGTATTCACAGGAGGTTTCTGCTGGTCAGCCCGAGTTGGGCTACGTCTCCTCTGC
This sequence comes from Pictodentalium vernedei, assembly GCA_031216915.1. NCBI lineage: Eukaryota > Metazoa > Mollusca > Scaphopoda > Dentaliida > Dentaliidae > Pictodentalium > Pictodentalium vernedei. The sequence goes on from CM062295.1 coordinate 416,946,831, forward strand.
TACGGAGGATGACGAGTATCTTGAAGGTGATGGTCCCGCCTCGTCAGTCTTGGGGCAGGCTTTGGATTTCGTCTTTGGCTTATTGCCGGACGTTCTACCTTCCGACCAGCCTTCTGTGACCGTCCGGCCGCGGTCCACTGTGGAGCGCCGTAACCCTGTTGAGCCTTCTAGCTCCGGGGCTTTGCGTCCTCTGCAATCGGCTCAGGTGGTTGAGTCCTTCCAGGGCTTAGACGCCAAAATGCATTCTAAGGCCCTCAAGGGTTCCTTCTTTTCTAGAGCTGATGCCTTCCTGCCTCCATCGCGGTTTCGTGTTTACGATTCCGTCTCTCCACCAGTCTTCCAAGGGATGACTACTGTGGATGAGGATTCTTCTTCCCTCGGGTTGACTAAGCCTAAGTCGGCAGTTCTCCCGATGTCGGTAGTTGAGTCTATGGTGGGCCTGTCCCGAGAGATGCTGGGTATGTTATCTCTCGCGGACCATGTCGTCGCTGCTCTGGCTGAATATTTTCCACCAGGGGAGTTTGATGACGCTCAGGCGCCTTTTCGCGTTTTGTCACAGGCTCTTATGAACTTGACTCACGCTCACGCCTGTAACACGGCCAATTTGGAGCTGGCACGCCGGGATGCGGTTTTGGATTCTTTACCATCCCTTCCTTCTGAGCAACGTGCTGTTCTGAGGTCTGCCTCTTTGGTAGGACCTCAGTTGTTCCATGGTTCCGTGGAAGCTGTTCGTGGCGAAGTTCTTCGTCATTCGAAGGACCAGCTTTTGCTGAGACAGCTTGACCCACCTGCTGCTGCGGGTGGGGGTCGTTCCAGGCCCGCCAAGCGTGCTGCTGCGTCTGCCTCGTCGGCGACGTCGGCTACGCCTTCGGCTCCGTCTGCTCCTTCTGCTCATAAGAAGCGCCGACGTGGCCAGGCCCGCTGGCAGCCTCAGGCTGGAAAGTCTCAGGACTCTGTCACTTCCCGAGGTGGTTTCTCCTCTCGGGGGCCTCGTCGAGGCCGCAAGTGAAGGTTCTCACCTCGATTCGCCTCCAGTCGGAGGAAGGCTGTCGCTGTTTTACGACCGTTGGACAGAGATAACGTCGGACTCTTGGGTCCTCGACGTCATTCATTCCGGTCTGCGACTGTCCTTCCATCGGCACCCCAGTTTATCTCGGGACCTTCTGGTGCAGGAGATCGACAATCTCCTCACCAAAGGGGCGATCGAGGTGGTCAGGAACACCCTTTCACCGGGGTTTTACTCGAGACTTTTCTTGGTGCCGAAGAAAAACGGCCAATTTCGTCCTGTCATCGATCTGAGTACCCTGAACGAGTACATTATTGCTCCTCGTTTCAGTATGGAGACTTTCCGGTCGGTTCGACGTTCAGTTCATCAGGGCGATTTTGCGGCCAGTATCGACCTGAAGGATGCCTACTTCCATGTACCCATTCATCTGGCGTCACGGAAATACCTTCGGTTCTCGTTTCGGGATCGAGTTTTTCAATTCAGAGCTCTCCCGTTCGGTTTGAACCTGGCTCCTTGGGCCTTCACCCGACTGATGTCTCATGTGCTTGCTTTCCATCGCACTCAGTCGGCGGTGACTTCGTCCGCCTACCTAGACGACATCCTCCAACGGCACCACGATGCTGCTGTTCTGGAGTTCGATGTCCGGCAGTTTCTTTGCCTGCTAGCGTCGCTGGGTTTCAGAGTCAATCGCGAGAAGTCGGATCTTCTTCCTTCTCAGCGATTCCGTCATTTGGGGATGGATTTCGACACTCTTCACAATGTAGTGTCGGTTCCCCAGGCTCGGGCGACGATTCTTTCCGCCTTGACTCGGGACCTGCTTCAATCTTCCTCGGTCTCGGCCAGGACTTTCCTTCGGATGCTGGGCCTTTGCGGTTCAGTGACCGATCTCATTCCGCTCGGTCGCTTGTTTGTCCGACCTCTCCAACACTTCCTGTTGGATCATTGGCGTCCGAATGTAGATCCGCTGGACCTGGAACTCACTATTCCTCGGTCTCTGCTTTGTCACCTCCGCCCTTGGGCAAATATTCCCTGGCTGACACAGGGTGTTCCGTTGGATCTTCCTTTGGCCGATCGCATCCTTACTGCGGATGCCAGCGATCGGGGCTGGGGTGCGACGTTGGACCCTCTCGGTCTGTCTACTCACGGAGAGTGGGACAGCGAGCAGGTGGGCCTTCATATCAACCAGAAGGAGCTCCTTGCTCTTCTGTTGAGTTTTCGGCTTTGGATCCCTCATCTGTCGGACCATGTTGTCCTACTTCTTTCGGACAATTCGACAGTAGTGGCCTACATACGGAATCAGGGAGGCACTCATTCGATTCCTATGTATCGGCTGTCTCGGGATCTTCTTCTGTTGGCACGGGATGTGAACGCTCGGGTGTCCATTCGACACATTCCCGGGCGTCTCAACGTCCTAGCAGACTCCCTGTCCCGACGCGACAGTGTCCTTCCAACCGAATGGATGCTACATCGGTCGGTGTTTCAGGCGATTTGCGAGCAGTGGGGTCGTCCTCAGGTCGACCTTTTCGCTACTCGCTGGAATCATCAGGTAGAGACTTTTGTCTCCCCTTGTCCAGATCCTCTGGCATTTGCAGTAGACGCTCTGTCTCTGGACTGGACAGGTTGGGTCGGCTATGCCTTTCCTCCTGCACCGATTCTTCCTCAAGTTTTAGCGAAGATTCGTGCTTGCAGTTGCAGGATCATTCTGATCACACCCCTGTCTCCACAGAGGGTGTGGATCAATCTGCTGCGGCCTCTATTGGCCGATCGACCGATTCGTCTACCTCTACGTCGCGATCTTCTTTCACAGGGTCGTCCCAGGAAGTATCACAACAACCTGGCGAGCCTGTCCCTTCACGCCTGTCTTTTATCAGGTCCAGTCTCCGACGTAGAGGTTTTTCGAGACGATCAGTGGAGTGCATTTCTGCATCGCGGCGACCTTCCACTGGAATGACTTATGCCGCCAAGTGGAAGGTTTTCTGCCGCTGGTGTTCAGATCACAATGTGAATTACCGTGATCCGTCTATCGCTCAAATTGCGGATTTTCTGGTTTTTCTTTTTGACTCCAAGGGCCTCCAGCCTATTACGATTAAGGGCTATCGGTCTATGCTGTCTGATACTTTCTCTTATGTGGGAAAGCGGTGTATCGGTCGTAATCTTTTCCTCTCCAAACTTATTCGGCCTCGAGTTTTGCGTCTTACACCCAAGTGGAACTTGGCATGGGTGTTGCACTGTTTGGAGGGGGCGCCTTTCGAGCCTTTATCTGAGACCGACATGCGTTTTCTCACCTATAAGACGGCTTTTCTTCTAGCGTTTGCTTCTGCTCGTCGAGTCAGTGAGCTTCATGCGCTATCTGTTGATTCTGCCTTCTTCCGAAATGAGGCTAACAGTGTCACATTCACTACTGATTGCTCTTTTCTGGCTAAGAATCAACTCCCCGATTCGGTACCTCCTCCCATCTGCATTCGGGCTCTCCCTGCTGTAGATGGACGGAGGCCTCTTCTTTGTCCTGTTCGTGCGGTCAAGACTTACATTACTCGCACTCAGTTCATTAGGAGGGATCGGAAGAGATTTTTTCTGTCTCTCATTCCTAAGCGGCAGTCTATCTCTTCCCATTCTATTTCCAGGTGGATCTGTCTTGCAATCAAGCTGGCTTATTCTCGCTTGTCTGCATCGGATCTTGTTTCGAACCGGCTTAATGCTCACGAGGTTCGTGCCATTTCTACATCCTGGGCGTTCTCCAATTCTGTTTCGCTCCGTGATGTTATGAATGCGGCTTACTGGAGGAATGCTTCTACCTTCTCCTCCTTTTATCTCCGCCACCTTCAGCAGCAATCTGAGGACCTTTATTCTTTAGGCCCTCTCGTGGCTGCTCAGGCTGTGGTGCACCCTCGTTAAATTGTTTTTGTCGAGGTTGCGCTTCTCTCAGCCTTGTTCTTTTCAGGTGCTTTCTCTCTTTCTTCATTACAGGTTTTAGTTTTTGTTCTCTACCATCCTTGCTTTCGTTCTGCTACTCTTGTTGGTATTGGTTATGTGATTCACCTCCTCCTATTGTTTATTCAGCCAATTGTAAACAATTGTGAGTAGGTTGAAAAGAAATTAAAATTTTTTAGTAAATTTTGTTTCTTAACATACCTACCACAATTGTTTACCGGAGGCCCACCCTCCTTGGGGATATCTTTAATATCGATGCCTCCCCGCTAAATCACAAACTTCTCGTTGGCGGAAATACGGAATTGACGTCACGGTTGTTGCGCATGCGCTCGGTAAACGCAAGAGGTGTGCAGAGAGAGTACCTGTAATTTCGAGCGCTGGTCTCGCTCGACCCTTTTTTCGATCTTTTTCGTGCTTTTGCACTCTAGTACTTTTCCAACTCGTTTGGAAAAGATTCTAAAAGCTTGAGTTAGTTCCGAAGTAGGGCTTGCACTTATGTTACAGCCAATTGTAAACAATTGTGGTAGGTATGTTAAGAAACAAAATTTACTAAAAAATTTTAATTTTTCCGACAATTCGCTTTATTAACAGCCCTTCAATAATGATAATCAGTTCGGCATTAATTGCCAGGCCGGTAGTCATCATTGAACGGCTCTTAATAAAGCGAATTGTCTGAAGAAAAAAATTGAATGCTGTAAGTAATTTATACCAGTAAATGTGAAGTAAATAGATGAGTCAAAGTAATTTTTCCGGCAATTCGCTTTATTAACAGTCCTTCAATAATGATAATCAGTTCGGCATTAATTGCCAGGCCGGTAGTCATTATTGAACGGCTCTTAATAAAGCGAATTGTCTGAAGAAAAAAATTCAATGCTGTAAGTAATTTATACCAGTAAATGTGAAGTAAATAGATGAAGTCGAAGTAATTTTCCGGCAATTCGCTTTATTAACAGCCCTTCAATAATGATAATCAGTTCGGCATTAATTGCCAGGCCGGTAGTCATTATTGAACGGCTCTTAATAAAGCGAATTGTCTGAAGAAAAAAATTCAATGCTGTAAGTAATTTATACCAGTAAATGTGAAGTAAATAGATGAAGTCGAAGTAATTTTCCGGCAATTCACTTTATTAACAGTCCTTCAATAATGATAATCAGTTCGGCATTAATTGCCAGGCCGGTAGTCATTATTGAACGGCTCTTAATAAAGAAACAAACAAATTGGAATGCAATAAGTAATTCATAGCAGTAATTGGATCACACGCCAGTAATTTACCTAATAGTAAAATTGGAGTAAACCTTAGGATGAGTGCATTTTTAACCTCCTTTCAAAGAATGTCTTAAAAAAAAATGCTGCAAATGTTTAAAGGTAACAATATTTATGTAAATGTGCATGTACATGTCTTAAGGTTTTTGTATTTTTTTAAAATATACCGCTAAAATATTGAATGTAAATATTTCAAAGTTTCTTTTATTCTGTAGTCTGTATGAAAATATTCTGATAAAATAATGGAATAAAAAAATATTTTCACTGATAATCTTCTTCATTTATTATATCATCAGCGGCTGATTCGACTGAAAATGCTAGCCGATTTGGCTGGCAGCCGATGTAATTAGTACAGACATGCATGTATGTTTGTTGACACTGATTGCAAAATACAAACATCAAACACTGACAGAGTTGTACAATGTTGAACTTTCTTATGAAATGGCAATACATGAAACAGCTGACTGGTCAAGGATAAATACACTAATTTTTTTGTCTCAATCATTGTTCAGTTGATGGTAAACAGAACTAATAAAAAGTGTAAAGCAGTAAAGCTCCAGTGAATCCTAAGCATGCATTCTTAAGGTTACACATCTTAATATTGATACTAAAAAAATCTTTCAGAGTGGAGAATAATAATGTGTTTTAAATAATTCAAAAAGCACCTCAAAGTTCATTTGTCGGTAAAGTGCTGTAGATACATGGTTCAGATTAATTTTGATTTCAGTAATTTAAGTGTTCCAAATGTGAATTTTTAGTTCTGTTGTTAGTGCAATTTGCAATTTAAAAGTTGATTTTCAACAATAAAATCACTTTTTAGTTTGAAACTTCTGCACTCCAAATATTCTTGAGATCAAAACAATACCATTGCCTGTGATTGCTTGTAAGAAAATTGTTTAATCATCGTGTTTTGGAACCATTTGTTTTTGTCTATTTGGGAAAATTTGTCTGTTCCTATAGACATTAAGGTGCAATATAAATAAGAGAAATTTGTTTCCTTTGAAATTCACACCTCTGATATTCCATAAATTAAAATTAGATGTATATTATTAAATATACTCAAATTATGCATCAAAATAAAGGTGGTGATGTATAGAACATAACAGCAGGCACCAGTAGTTCAATGAAGTCTGCTACCGTATTCGTACAAGAACTGACAAAATAATATTTCAGGCAAAATGTGCTTCAGATATCCAAGAACAAATCTAGGGAATCAAAGGACCCGGATCATTTTGCCCCAATTCCGGGTCCTACTAAATACCGAGGTATACCAAGGGATACCGAGGTGAAGGAAAATAAGTAAGTAAGAGTTGTTTAAATATATGTGCAGACATATAATTTAGTCCATTGAAGCCAAATATGTGATATGACCGTTGATTTATTCCAGTAAATGCAAAATATACAGAGCTGTCGCCAAAAACTCCCTCAGTATTTAGTAGGTAGCTTTGTAATTAATAGGCTACCTCGGTGTCTGGATGAAGTGCGCAAGTGCTAGTTGGATATCACAGGACAGATCACTGTAATATTTGTTAAAAGTGAAACTCCCATTAACTTTTATCTTGGTTTTGGATAGGCAGAACTTTTGGCAATTGCCACTGTTGGATTTATGCTGTTATTAGGGTTTTGTGGCGTACTGTGATAAGTATCGTTCGGCTATGCACGATACACCCAAAGCTGCACCTTGTATTTAGTATATCTGCATATACAGTATATTTTTTAGCTGTTTTGGTGCAGTGTCAACTGAGCTTTAATTTAGCCTTGGTTTTTTGTAACACTTTTTGTTTTTGAGGTATTCACCCTCTTTACCTACCCATTTTTTTTTTGCAATTGCCTCCTTTTTAGGTATAGACAGTTATTAATTCGTCGATCCCGTTGGTCAGCCGTGAGTGCTGACCACGTCTCTTGTCTTACGGCAAGTTTTTTTTTTGCACGTTGGCGAATGAAAAATCACTTCCGAAAATATCAATTCGTAATGTAATGATATTGGTCCATAACAATGTCTTCAAATCTGTCAAGTCAAATCTGGCAATTTCAAACTTCTCCATTGATTTCCAATTTTTATGATATTAAACACACTCTCACATTTGTTATTTGTCTATAATTTAGGGGTGTCAGTATGTGTCTGTCTTGGTTCAAATTCTTTCGATTTTAGTTTAGGTAAAATGTTGATGCCAAATATTTGCAGTCTCCATGAATTGTCAATACGTCAGTTGAACTTTCTTCATATACAACAATGTCCTCAGTTGTGAGAAGCCATATATCTGAATTGGAGATGGTGCTGATCGTGTTATTGACGTTCCTTTGTTATTTATCTTCAAATGCCCGGCACATAATGTGTGCATTGAGTTTGGGAAGCAGGCTTTGATTGCAATTGTCGACAAAGAAATCTAATTAACAAGTCTCAATTTGATTAACAATTCACACTGTCGCTTACCGCTGTAAATACTAATTACCAAGCTATCTATTAAATACCGCTGGGGTGATTTTTCAGCGAACGCTATTACATTAACATCCATAATTCTCAAATATGGTATTAGAACCATTCACATACTGCTTAAACCTTTTTATATGCCCATAATACACAACCCCATACCCTTTTCAGAGTTTTTAACTCCATTCCCACCCCTATTTTCCTTCACCTCGGTATTTAGTATGACCGCCAATCCCTGTTCATCCCCTGAGTCATTTTGCCCCAATCCCATTCGCCCAAGTTGTTTCGCACCCAAATTAGAAAGCAGAATATCAAAAGATAATTCAAAGGTGGTTGTGGCCAGTGACGTGTCGTGACTTGCGGTCTCATCAGTTGATTCAGGAATCTCTGTGTCTCTGCTTTCAAATTCTGTAAGTCCTGTTTCTGGAGGCTCACTATCAATATCCATGTGCCAATTTGTGTGAATTTCCGCATCTGTAAGTGGGATTTGCCCTGAAGAACACTGTTCTTGCCCAGTCACATGTTACACAAAGTGCAAGCCAGAGTTCAGGGTAGGATTTGTTCAGTTTCGCAATCTCTTTGTATACATGGTCTCAATTTAAAGTTAATGACTTCTGAAATGGGCATTTTTTGTGATAACGTACTGGACCATTCACTACCAACTTCAAGAGCAATGTTTAGCAGCCAACAAACATCATTTGTGTGAAGTCCGATAAAAAGGGAGTCTTTCTTAACGATGTTATGAAACTGTGCTACCAGTTACATACAGAAATTGATAAACCGTGAATAAATTTCTATATCAATTCTTCCTCCAATTAAGAACCAGGTAATTAAAATTTGTTCAGGACGAGGAAGTGTCGACATGAAAAGTTCTCCTACCCGACACCTTTATCTTGAAAGAAAATTGATTCCATAAACAACAAAAGCATAATGTTTGGCACCACATAGAACTTCATTTTGGATTGTGAACGTAGATGTTGATTCCATAACAAAGTCATAATTCTAATAATGTATGTGACCTAAGGTAAAGGTGTATGTCATAAGACCTCTCGTGTTCATGGGCCGGGTTGTATATATGCAACATACTGATTGCCATATAAACAATTAATTATTACACACGCATGCTTGTTAATATAATTTGGGCGAAAATTACTATTGTCATGGAGACAGTTTCCCGTAGAATAACAGGCAAATGCGAATTTTGGGGTTGATTAAAAATCAGATTAACATTGAAATCGTATTAGACTGCTAAAAAATCTGAGAAACTGCTGATTGAAAGTTTGCCTAATCTGAAATGGAAAGTATGTATAATATTCAAATCTATGTGACACATAAAACACTGATCTTGATAGCAACTAAACACTATTACTGGATAATATATGTGACTTCAAAAGTCACTAAATCAAATATCTGGTAACTGGAACACAATAGGAAAACATGAAACTATAATTTAAGGTATGAAACTTGGAAAACTCAACATCAGTAAAGTTGTTGCTGGACGGTGATTTCTGATAACTAGTTCATAAGGCCTATTCAACATTCATAGCTTTATCGATGGACATCCTTACTTTAGGATCAACCTGTACATGGAGAGCTGTGCCAGGTTTGGTTGCTCAGTTGTGGTAATGAGTTGTGGTGGCGTACCACAACACATCATCAAACAGTGGCCAGAAAAAACGATTTCGTCCAATGAGGCTCATCAACTTAACCACAAGGTCATTTTCGTCGACATTTTGAACAATTCCTGGGTATGGTTTGCCAATGTATTCAACTACATCAAGCCACCGTTTCTGGTTTTCTGCACCTTTTCTTCCCACATTACTGAAAAAAAACCCAAAGAAAACATATCAGTGTTTAGTTACAGGTTATTACACATGCGTAGACGATTAAGTGTGTGTTTGTATGATTTGTGTGAGTGTTTGTGTTGTCACCTGTGTGTTTATGTGTGTATTAGAGGTGCCGGAAGCAATTTGGGCTGGGGAGGGGGGGGGGGGGGTGAGACCTCGAGAGAAGGGCACATACAGATAACTCTGCCGTAAGAAGTGCCCCCAACTCTCCCCCCCCCATCAAAAGTGGGTGTAAGGGGGCAGGGTACATTTTTAGAATATTAAAAGCTCCAAAAATGAATTTAGAGTATATTTGAGTACAGCTTCGAAATGAAATTGTAACACAAAATCAGGTTGTTTTATGTGCAAATGAACGTTCTTCTCCAAGTCTCCCTCAGGTTCAGAGTGAGATTGCAGCTGGGATACTTTTTATACGCCCATTTTGAAAAAAACGGGTCGTATTATGGTATACCGCTGTCTGTCTGTCCATCTGTCCATCCGGTCACACGTCGTACGATAACTCAAGAACGCTTTGAGAGATTTTCGTGATTTTTGGGTAGGTGGTGTATATCGATGGAGGAAAGCTCCCTGTTATAGCCCCCATATTATATTGAGATTGATATATCCTTAGTAGATAATTAAATGAGAAAGATATTTTTTATTTCTGCATTTTCTGCCTGGTCTCACTCATTTGCACTCAGTGACCTTGTTTACCTCTTTGTTACACTGATCTACAATTATTGTACATATAGCTGTTGATTGTTTAAGTAGGTCAGGGACCTTGTTTACTTGGATTGTGACAGAATCACCTGGAAACTGATAGAAACTGATAGAACATTGTAGAAATTTCATCTTCTAGGACATTCTATCTGGTTACTATATAAAGGTTTGTCAACAGAATTCAGAAACTCATTTTTTAGAAAGCCATTTCAGAAAGACTCTCTTCAGTTGTTTCCATTGGAAATTATTATTGTTTTAGAACAGTGCATTTATTATAGAAGCCGTGCTTCTTTGTGAATTTGGAAGATTGATTCCAAAAGAGAATTTTGAAGAGAATCTATTCATCTTGGAAAAGAGAATTTATACTTTCTGTTAAACAGAATAATATTATTTTGTGAAAAGCCAGGATTCTACTGGATTATTTGGAAATTACCTGTGGCGCCAATACTCCTTGGATTTTTACTCCATTTGAATTTTGCAGAGCATTTTATTATATTTTATTGGAGACTGCTGAAATTTCTAAGTGAACATTTTATTACAAATCGACGGGATACTGTTTCCGAAGAGACATTCTTGGATTTAAAACTACCAGCTGGTAACTTTCTTCACAAGATTCTTCACCACTGGATTACTGGATTCTGTCAAACTGTACTTTGGACTAATTCAATAATTGATAAGTACCACTGTTTTTATTTTCTGTAAACCAATCAGTGTAAAAGATCTTTGTATCATTTTTTTATATTAATTTTTTTTTATTAAATTTTAGAATAGTTAAATTCATAGTTATTGTTGCTGATTCTCAGATTTCTTTCTGTTACCAATATCAATAATATTTCCATACCGTAACAGAAATTGGGGGCTCGTTGCCGAGATTGAATATTACATAACGAGAAAATTGCAAATTGCAATTATTATTTTGTCTCACTTTCAAAACATTTAAATTTTCTTAGAAAATTTCAGTATTATTATTTATATAATCTGAGAACCAGCAAACCTTTTCATCATGGTATTTATTGTGACAGAATTTATTTCTGAATTTGAAAGCTCTCCTAGTTTGGCCCTTTTAGAATCTCTTAAGAAGGAGGATTTATTCCAACTTGCTCATTATCTAAAATTACCTGCCACCCTGGTCTGAACAAACATATAAACTTAAACAGCTCATTGTTAATCATTATATGGAAGAAGGTCTTTTGCTTCAGTCTGGGTCACCTGTCTCTGAACCACAACCTACTGATGCCCTTGAACTCAAAAAGTTAGAATTGGAACTAAAGAGGTTAGAAATGCAACAAGAAATGAAAAGACAGGAAAATGAAATTAAAAGAAATTCAGGCTCAAACGGAAAAAGAGGATAGGGAATTAAAATTAAGGGAAATAGAAACTCAAAAAGAAATGCATTTATTAGAATTAGAAATTCAAAAGGAAATGAAAATAAAAGAATTAGAATCACAGCATCAAGGCTCAAATGTAATTTCCCCAAGTAGATTTGATGCAACTAAACATGTTAGGCTAGTTCCCCCCTTTCAAGAAAAAGAAGTTGATAAATATTTTTTACATTTTGAAAAAGTGGCAACAAGTTTAGAATGGCCAAGGGATGTCTGGACTTTGCTATTGCAAAGTGTTTTGAAAGGGAAGGCCCAAGAAATCTATTCTACTCTATCTTCAGAGCAAAGCAATAATTATGACACTGTTAAAGAGGCTATAATTAAGGCATATGAACTTGTTCCAGAGGCCTACAGGCAGAAATTCAGAAATTATTATAAAAACGAAAATCAAACTCGTGGAATTTGCCAGAGAGAAGCAAAATTTATTTGACAGGTGGTGCCATTCAAAAGAAATAGGGAAAGATTTCTCTAAATTAAAAGAAATGATGCTAATTGAAGAGTTCAAAGGAAAGATACATTCAGATATAAAGGCCCACCTGGATGAACAAAATGTTGACACTTTGAACAGAGCAGCAGTACTAGCAGATGACTATGCCTTAACTCATAAAATGAGTCGTAACTCTACAAATTTTTGGCTTCACAAGAATTCTTTCCGAAGTGGACCTAGACCAACTTCAGATAAAACTCATCCTTCCAGTCCTCCAAACTTTTCACCACCCAAATTTAATAGGAATCCTAATGAGAATAAGTCATCTAATGCCATTCTAACACCATTACGACCCAACAGTTCAAATAAAACCTGTAATTATTGTAAGAAACCAGGACATTTATTATCTGATTGCTGGCTGTTAAAAAGGAAAAATGAGTCCTCTACTTCACAGAATGCACTAGCATGTGCTCCATGGACTGAAAATTATGTAATAAAGCAAGATGCTTTAGAAAATTATAAGCCATTTATTTCTGAAGGCTTTGTTTCCCTTGAGGGGGATAAGCACTGTTCCTTACCAATAAAAATACTGAGAGACACAGGGGCTACTCAGTCTTTAATGTTAGAAGGCATTTTGCCATTTTCTGAAGAAAGTGCTACAGGGGCACAAGTTCTAATATCGGGTATTGAGTCAAATTCTTTAAATGTCCCACTTCATAAAATAAATTTAAAAAGTAGTTTAGTAAATGGGACTGTGACAGTAGGAATCAGACCTACTCTACCTGTAAAAAGGTGTTTCTTTATTAGTCCAGGCACATTAGACATAAAAATGAGAAAGTAAGGAAAAAAATGGGAGAAAGCTGATTTTTTTATGTGTTTCCGGGACACACATTGCGGATAAAGTGTGAAAAGTCCCCGCGAAGCCGAGTTGAGCTTTTTTAGTTATAGCGTTTTTTTGATGAAAAAAAAAATTAAAAAAAAAATTCGACCCAGCTCCATATTTCTCATTCTTATTCACCTTAGTAGGGTGAGAATCATAAATATCGTGCTGAATTATATTGAGAATACATATCCCCAACAGAAAATGCCAACTTTGTACCAATCCTCACACTCAATGGTGAAATATTCACGAAAATGTACAAAATTACGAAAAAAATTTTATTGTTTTCATACACACAATGGTACACAACGTCCATTAAATCAAATCTACGACTACTTTGGGAGTTAAATTATATATCAAAAATTGCAGAAAAGCAGTGGCTTTATAATGATATATAACAATAGTCATTTATTCCATAATGAACTGGTGAAACGTGTGAAATATTAACCATACCCCCTAAACTCAAATTCAAACGGCATTGACTTTTCTCATTCAAATACCGTATTATTATATTAGATGAATGAGCTAACAGAAATAATGCAACAGGATGATTTGAAGTTGTTCACTGAGAAAGGGTACTTTACCATAAGGTGCTCAGATAAATTCTGGGACGGGATGTATTCAGATCAGACCATAGAGCAGTGTTTAATGAGAATGTTCAAGCTCCTTGGTGGTCTCACACATGGCAGGGGAATAACCGATAGCACTGTTGCGAAATGGGTACATGGACTACCTCTTTGCCTTCCGATATGTAATGCTCTCGAAAATTTTGTTCATGTTCACACTGGTCATGGCGAACAACATCGGGATCTCCGTCAAAGTTCACAATTGACTGATGCCAATGATATCACCAAATTATTGAACTGGCTCAGAGTGCATTCCCCCTTTCAGAATAGAGATCCACTACAATTAGTCTCTATAGCGACCGGGCTTGTGGCCGACGAAACTGTGAACTGTGACCAAGTTCACAAAATTGGTGAATGTTGTAAGCAAAACGTTCAACAGCATCAAACTACGACGTGTTGACACTGTGAAGTCTTTCGCATCGATGGCAAATAGCATCAAAGTCCGTGGAAGTAAGGTAGTGATTGACCCCACAATTCTGTTCAACCGCATCACATGTGTTATTCAGTCACAAGCAGAGATGGAAGAGTATCTCAAATATGAACTCGCCCCGAAACCACCAGCATTGTTTGATTCTGCTGGAATGAGGAAGACACAGAAAAGCACGCTCGGTAAGATCCTCAAAACATACGGTTCCGAGCAAACTAAAATTCCAGAACATTCTCTGTTTGTTGTAGATGGTGGATTTTTATTGAGGGCAGTTGTATGGCCTAAACAGTCGTCATATAAGGACATATGTACATCATATTCCAATTATCTAGTGAGACATTTTGGGGCGAACGTCGTGGTTGTTTTTGATGGTTATGCTTGTACAATGTCGACAAAGGGCATGGAACAAGCCCGTAGATCTAAAGACAGGTATTCCATTGATATCAATATCTCACCCGAGTTACCAGCCACCACACCCCAATCCGATTTCCTTGCAAATGCCAAGAACAAAACCCAACTGATCGATCTTCTAATGCAGGAGCTATCTGCTATCAATATTCAGTCCAAGCAGGCCGAGGCTGATGCTGATGTACTGATAGCCGAAACTGCACTTGACATCGCTCAAGATGACAACAATGTTGTCGTTGTTGGAACAGACACAGACTTGTTAGTCATTCTTACCTCTCGAGTTCAACCGGGATGTAATATTCACATGATGTATTCCATTACCCCAAACTTACTAGTTTCAGTTAGTGAAATAGCAACCAAAATGGGTGACCATAGAAGCAACCTCTTTGTAGCACATTCTATAAGTGGTTGTGACACTACTAATGCACTCTTTCGAGTTGGTAAGAAGAAAGTATTCAGTACAATTGTCTCCGATGTTACTAGCGACTCACAACAGTATGTCAACACAATTTTGGCGGATGACAGTACACCAAGTGCAGTAGCCGCTGCCGGGGAACAACTTCTCCTGATCTTATACGGGAGTAAAACTGTTTCCTCTCTCGACCAATATAGATATGTCACTTACAAGCGTTATGTAGCAAAATCTAAACTGAATAAACCCATCGACCTAGCCTCACTCCCACCAAGCAGCGATGCTGCACAACAACATGTCTACAGATGTTATCTCCAGGTCCAACAATGGCTGGGCACTTCGCTTCCTCCAACGGATTGGGGGTGGTCGCTAGACAATGGACTTCTTGTACCGACTGCAGCCACAAAGCCATGTGCCCCCGATAACCTACTGAATCTGATCAGTTGTGGTTGCAAGAGTGCTTGTACAAAAAGGTGTGGGTGTAAGAAGGCAGGACTCTCTCGCTCAGGTTTGTGTAATTGCAGTTCGGATTCTTGTAACAACCACAGAAATGCTGTCCTGTCGGAAATTTCTGAGTTCGATGAATAATATGTATATAGGTCATGTCATTTCTGTATATAGCGTTGATAATAGTCAATGTAACTTAATCCATGTTGATTGATTTGTACATTCTGTAAATATTATTTATTGATTTTTGTACATTCTGTAAATATTATTTATTGATCTAATACTGCCAGACACAGACGTGTCTGTTCGGTCCCAAGCCCGAAAATAGTTGAGTTCTCATGCTGACGAATTTTATGCCAAAAGGGGAACTCGGCCAGAAGCAGAGGGGGTCTTCCATAATGTCTATTTTGTAAGCAATGATAAAAGTCTTCAAATGGTGGTGGATTTTTTATCGTCTGTCCAACTAACATCCCCGTTCTGTACTACGACCCTTTGGGCAAATCCGTTAGGAAAATCGTCATTTTTTGCGTAAATCCGATACTTTTTTGTGAATTTTCAATAATTTTTCGCAGAAATTGTCACAGAATGTACATTTTCCTCTAGGTAAATGTATATTAGACATTATGTAGCTCGAAATACGCGTAAACAAAAAATACAGTTGGATCAATTCGAGGTTCCAAAGTTCGTGCGATTTTTTTAAATTTTTTTCAAACGCGTTTTCGAAAAAAGGCTGTAGAAAAAAAAGCTCAACTGGGATTTTAGGGGACTTTTGTCTAATCGTTCAGTGACATGTACTCGACATTCCATGAAAAAATCAGCTTTCTCCGATTTTTTTCCCTAGTGAAACCTAATGTTCTGCGATTTTTTTTGATTTTTTTCAAACGCGTTTTCGAAAAAAGGCTGTAGAAAAAAAAGCTCAACTGGGATTTTAGGGGACTTTTGTCTAATCGTTCAGTGACATGTACTCGACATTCCCTGAAAAAATCAGCTTTCTCCGATTTTTTTCCCTAGTGAAACCTAATGTTCTTGGGCTATATTATTGGGAAATGACTTAGCTGGTGACAAAGTCACTGTAGAACCTCAAGTGGTGGATAAGCCGAGCACAGATGAAAGTATTATTAATTTGAAGGAATGTTTTCCTTTTGCCTTTCCAGCATGTGCTGTGACTCGGTCCATGGCAAAGAAAGCTGAGGTTGATAACAACCTCAATTGTGTTCATTTAAACAGCAAAGCTGAGGATAAGAACAGTCACAGAATTACGGATTCTGAAGATATTGATTTGTCTCAGACATTTTTGAGTCAGTGTGATGACTCCTCTAAAAATTGTAAAGAGGCCACTACACCTGAGAGTGATGGGGGACCTCCTTGAATGTCATTTCCCGGACAACTTTAATTCAGGAACAGGAAAGTGATCCTGACCTTGCCGAGCCACGTGAAAGGGCTCTCACAGAGGCAGAAGTCCAAAACTCCCCTGTCTGTTATTTTAAAAAATCTGATGTACTCATGAGGAAATGGTGACCACCAGAAGTACCCTCCAATAGTGATTGGGAGGTTATTTATTAGCTCACCTGACTTTCAGTCAGGAGAGCTATAGTGATCACTCACTGTCCGTCGTCCGGCGTCCAGATGGTGTCCGTGAACATGGTGTTTGCGTCTTTTCCTCCCAAACCGCTGAACCAATTTAATTGATATTTGAGATAATAGTTTGTTATGACATCGCAATTTGATTTCTTTCAAATCAAGTTGCCTCGCCCGTGGGTAGGGCCACACCCAAAAAGTGTGCTGAAATCTTAAAAAATCTTCTTCTCATGAACCAGCAGTAGCAGAGACATGATATTTGGTGTGCAGCTTCCTTTTGAGGTGTAGACTCAGATTTGTTCAAGAGAAGTTTGTGGGGCTATACTTGGTGTCGTAATGGGAGGGGAAAGAATATTTGCCCCTCCCAAAATTTCTATTTTCCAAACCGAGAGGCAAATTTTGACCAAATTTGATATGAGGGCTTATTGGGTCATAAGTACTTAATTTATGCCAAAAAATTTTTTCCCGTCGCCCCATGGGGACCGCAGGAGCTAAAAATAGAAAAAAATGAAAACGCCCATATCTCCAAAACTACACGGCACTGAGAATTCTTATATGTTGTGAAGCTTCCTTAGGACCAACAGAATGGAATGGTAAAAAAAAATTGCCATCGGTTTTATCATGGGGTACTTTTTGGGGACTTTGAAAAAGTGCTGAGTCAGCATTTTTTAACACAAGGTAATGGGAAAAACATATAAGACTACTTTTCTCCCAAACCACTGCTCCAAAAGCTTTAAAATTTCACATATAACATCTTTGGAAGATTGTTTCACATGTTTATTGAAATCAATTGCCTGGGTTGATATTTGGGCTCTCTATGGGAGCCCAAATGTTTAAATTAGTGCAGTATGAGGAGTATTTTTGAAAAGTCTTCTTCAGATCTAGCAGTAAGAATGTTTTGATATTTGGTATGCAGCATCCTTGGGGGGGGGGGGGGGGGTTGGGGGGGAGGGGGGGGGGAGATTCAAGTTTGTTCCAGGCAAGTCCCTAGGTTCATATTTAGGCTGAAAATTTGGGGTCCCGTTGCGGACTTAGAAATTTTGGACCAAAATCCGAAAAAATTTTTTTTGTTTTTTCTGCGTTTTGGTCAATTTTAAGACAAAAAAAAAAAAAAAAAATTTTTCCCTGAAAATTTCGGGTCTGGGTGGGACTTAGAAAATTTTGGACCAAAATCCGGAATTTTTTTTTGGGGGGGGGGGGGGGGGGGGGGGGGAGTAGGGGGGGGGGGAGGGAAGAAATTTTTTTTTTTACACCGAAAATTTGGGGTCCCGTTGCGGACTTAGAAATTTTGGACCAAAATCTGGAAATTTTTTTTTTTGTTTTTTATGCGTTTCTGTCAATTTTAAGACAAAAAAAAAAAAAAATTTGGAGTCCGGATGGGACTTAGAAAATTTTGGACCAAAATCCGAAAAAAATTTTTTTTAGTTTTTTCTGTGTTTTGGTCAATTTTAAGACAAAATTTTTTTTTTTTTTCTACCCTGAAAATTTGGGGTCCGGGTGGGACTTAGAAAATTTTGGACCAAAATCCGAAAAAATTTTTTTTTTGTTTTTTATGCATTTCTGTCAATTTTAAGACAAAAAAAAAAAAAAATTTTTTTCCCCTGAAAATTTTTTTTTCCCTGAAAATTTTTTGTTTTGTTTTTCATTTATTTCTGTCAATTTTAAGACAAAAAAAAAAAAAATTCCCCCTGAAAATTTGGGGTCCGGGTGGGACTTATAAAATTTTGGACCAAAATCCAGAAATATTTTTTTTTTGTGTTTTTTATGCGTTTCTGTCAATTCTAAGACAAAAAGAAATTTTTTTTTTTACACCGAAAATTTGGGGTCCCGTTGCGGACTTAGAAATTTTGGACCAAAATCTGGAAATTTTTTTTGTTTGTTTTTTATGCATTTCTGTCAATTTTAAGACAAAAAAAAAAAATTTTTCCCTGAAAATTTGGGGTCCGGGTGGGACTTAGAAAATTTTTGACCAAAATCAAAAAAATTTTTTTTTGTTTTTTCTGCGTTTTGGTCAATTTTACGACAAATTTTTTTTTTTACCCTGAAAATTTGGGGTCCGGGTGGGACTTTTTGGACCAAAATCCGGAATTTTTTTTGGGGGGGGGGGGGGGGGGGGGGGGGTATGCGTTTTGCGTTTCTGTCAATTTTAAGACAAAAAAAAAAAAAAAATTTCCCCTGAAAATTTGGGGTCCGGGTGGGACTTTTTGGCCCAAAATCTGGAAATTTTTTTGGGGGGGGGGTTTTCATTTATTTCTGTCAATTTTAAGACAAAAAAAAAAAAATTTCCCCCTGAAAATTTGGGGTCCGGGTGGGATTTTGGACCAAAATCCGAAATTTTTTGTTTTGTTTTTTATGCATTTCTGTCAATTTTATGACAAAAAGAAATTTTTTTTTTACACCGAAAATTTGGGGTCCCGTTGCGGACTTAGAAATTTTGGACCAAAATCCGGAAATTTTTGTTTTTGTTATTTATGCATTTCGGACAGTTTTAAGACAAAAAAAATCTTTTTTTACCCTGAATATTTGGGGTCCAGGTGGGACTTCGAAAATTTTGGACCAAAATCCATAATTTGTTTGTTTTTTGTTTTTTATGCGTTTCTGTCAATTTTAAGACAAAAAAACCCATTTTTTTTTTACACCGAAAATTTGGGGTCTGGGTGGGACTTAGAAAATTTTTGACCAAAATCCGGAAATTTTTTTTTTGTGTTTTTTATGCGTTTCTTTTACACCGAAAATTTTGGGTCCGGGTAGGACTTCGAAAATTTTGGACCAAAATCCGGAAATTTTTGTTTTTGTTTTTTATGCATTTTGGTCAGTTTTAAGACAAAAAAAAAATTATTTTTTTTTACCCTGAATATTTGGGGTCCGGGTGGGACTTTGAAAATTTTGGACCAAAATCCATAATTTTTTTGTTTTTTATGCGTTTCTGTCAATTTTAAGACAAAAAAAACATTTTTTTTTTACACCGAAAATTTGGGGTCCGGGTAGGACTTAGAAAATTTTGGACCAAAAGCCGGAAAAAATTTTTTTTTGTTTTTTCTGCGTTTTGGTCAATTTTAAGACAAAAAAAAATTTTTTTTTTTACCCTGAAAATTTTGGACCAAAATCCAGAAATTAGTTTTATCGTTTTTTATGCGTTTTAAGAAGAAGAAAAAAATTTAGGCTGAAAGTATTTTGTTTGGAAAAAAAATCTGTTTTTTATGTGTTTATCTCAATTTTGGGACGTAAAAGTGGAGGAACTGAAAATAGAAGGAAAATCCTGTGTATTGTGTGGGCTTCATCTAGTTGGTATATGCTTTTCTTAGGAGGGGCGTATGCAGCTTATTCAAGTCAAGTCCCTGGTTTGATATTTAGACTACCATGTCAGGTGAGCGCCCTCAGGCCCCCTGGGGCCTCTTGTCAAATAGTTGTCCCCACTAAATACCGGAATGAAATAATAAGCCTGGCTCATGAAAATCCAATGGCTGGACATTTGGGAGTTAGGAAAACCTACTCTCGTATTCAACAGTGTTTTTACTGGCCCAAGCTTCGACAGGATGTTGTTGAATTTTGTAAAACCTGCCACACCTGTCAAATTGCAGGAAAAGCCAACCAGAAGAGTCCTCCTGCTCCCCTTCAACCAATCCGTGCTTTTGAGGAGCCATTTAGTAGAATTATTATTGATTGTGTTGGCCCATTGCCTAGAACAAGATCTGGAAATGAATATCTTCTTACCATCATGTGTGCTTCTACACAATTTCCTGAGGCTATTCCTCTAAGAAATATTAAAACTAAGACTATAGTTAAGGCCTTGATAAAATTTTTCACGACTTTCGGTCTACCGAGGTCAGTGCAATCGGACCAAGGCTCAAATTTTATGTCAAACATTTTTCAGCAGGTGATGTATGAGCTCAAAATTAAGCAGTACACATCAAGTGCCTATCATCCCGAAAGTAAGGAGCTCTAGAACGCTTTCATCAAACACTGAAGACCATGATAAAGGCCTATGGGGAGGATAATGAGAAGGATTGGGATGAAGGAGTACATCTCCTCTTATTTGCAGTCCGTGAGACTGTACAGGAATCTCTGGGGTTCAGCCCTTTTGAATTAGTGTTTGGACACTCAGTGAGGGGTCGACTCACTGCTTTGAAGGAGAAATGGCTCGAGGAAGAGCCACCTGAAACTTCTCTCCTGGACCATGTGTCCACTTTTAAGGAAAAATTGCACCAGGCCACAGAAATGGCAAATAAACATTTACAGAAAGCCCAGAGTCATATGAAGACCTGGTATGATAAAAAGGTGAAATTTCGCTCCTTTAAACCTGGGGACAAGGTGCTAGTATTATTCCCTGTAAAGGGCAATGCTTTACAAGCAAGATATTCAGGCCCTTATATTGTTAAGCACAAGATCAGTGGTACTGATTATGTTGTTGAGACTCCCGATAGACTCAAAAATACTCAGCTGTGCCATATAAATATGTTGAAAACATATTCTGAGAGAGAACCAAACTCTCTACCAGTCTCAACAGTCACCCACATGGATGAGCTGGAAAATCCTGTAGAGGATATTCATGAAGGCGGCAAAAATGTACCTCTGAAGTTACAGAACTCAGATGTCCTGAGGGATCTACAAAATAAAACTGATTATTTACTGCCTGACCAAAGAAAAGATTTAGTTGATTTAATTTTCAAATATCAACACTTATTTCCCGATGTGCCTAGTAGGACATCTGTTATTTTTCATGATGTTGATGTAGGAGAGGCAAATCCCATCAAACAGCATCCATATAGATTGAACCCTTTCAAAGGTCAGATCATGAGAAAGGAAATACAGTATATGCTGGACAATGATATCATAGAACCTAGCCATAGCAACTGGAGTTCGCCCTGTATACTTGTCCCAAAACCTGATGGGAGTTACCGATTTTGTACAGATTACCGTAAAGTGAACAGCCTCACCAAAATAGACAATTATCCAATTCCAAGAATTGATGACTGCATTGACAAACTTGGCCATGCTAAATTTGTGACAAAATTTGACTTGTTAAAGGGTTATTGGCAAGTCCCTTTAACAGAAAAAGCAAAAGAAATATCTGCTTTTGTTACCCCATTTTGGTTTATCAATATAAAGTAACCCCTTTTGGCATGAAAAACTCTCCGACAACGTTCCAGCGCATGATTAACCACTTAATTGCAGATCAAGATCACAGTGAAGCTTATATTGATGATGTTATTATACACACAGATACAGATTGGGCTGATCATCTAAAGCATATTCAAGAATTTTTTGACAAAGTGACCCAAGCCAACCTGACTATTAACTTGGTAAAATCAGAATTTGGCAAAGCAACTGTAAATTATTTAGGTCATGTTGTGGGTCAGGGGCGGGTGAGGCCGATTGCGGCAAAAGTTGATGCCATTGTAAATTTTCCAGTAACAAGCTCTAAAAAAGAGCTCATGAGATTCTTAGGCATGGCTGGATATTATAGAAAATTTTGTTTAAATTTCTCAGATGTTGTCTCCCCTTTGACCAGTTTATTGAGCAAAAGAGTTGGGTTTGTTTGGACTGAGGAGTGCCAGAAATCCTTTAGCAGAATAAAAACTTTATTAAATAATTCCCCTGTCCTGGCCAGTCCCAATTATGAAAAGCCCTTCAAATTATTTATAGATGCGAGTGACAATGGAGCAGGTGGGTATATTGCCCAGGAAGATTCCGAAGGTATTGATCACCCTGTATGTTATTTCTCCCGAAAATTTCTCAAACATCAAAAGAATTACTCTACAGTAGAAAAAGAAACTTTGGCTCTAATTTTGGCATTAACCCATTTTGATGTGTATCTAGGAACCACCCAATGCCCAATTACAGTTTACATCGATCATAACCCCTTAACTTTTATCAATAAAATGAAAAACAAGAATCAAAGATTATTGCGGTGGAGTTTAGCCCTTCAAGAATATAATTTAGAGATTAGGCATATTTCGGGAAGAGATAATGTTGTAGCTGATTGTCTTTCCAGAATATCCTAATTTATTTAAAATGATATGATCGGTCCCTATTCACTTCAAGTGTATATATATTTATTTAAAAAAAAAAAAAATTGGGAAGATTATGGTGTGTGTGTATTGTAAACCAGTCAGAGACTGTTAAAATTATATAAAAAGTTTTCAGTACCTTCAAACTTTTCCTTTTAAGGCGGGGTGTGTTATAGCCCCCATATTATATTGAGATTGATATATCCTTGGTAGATAATTATATGAGAAAGATATTTTTTATTTCTGCATTTTCTGCTTGGTCTCACTCATTTGCACTCAGTGACCTTGTTTACATCTTTGTTACACTGATCTACAATTATTGTACATATAGCTGTTGATTGTTTAAGTAGGTCAGGGACCTTGTTTACTTGGATTATGACAGAATCACCTGGAAACTGATAGAACATTGTAGAAATTTCATCTTCTTGGACATTCTATCTGGTTACTATATAAAGGTTTGTCAACAGAATTCAGAAACTCATTTTTTAGAAAGCCATTTCAGAAAGACTCATTTCAGTTGTTTCCATTGGAAATTATTATTGTTTTAGAACAGTGCATTTATTATAGAAGCCATGCTTCTTTGTGAATTTGGAAGATTGATTCCAAAAGAGAATTTTGAAGAGAATCTATTCATCTTGGAAAAGAGAATTTATACTTTCTGTGAAACAGAATAATATTATTTTGTGAAAAGCCAGGATTCTACTGGATTATTTGGAAATTACCTGTGGCGCCAATACTTCTTGGATTTTTACTCCATTTGAATTTTGCAGAGCATTTTATTATATTTTATTGGAGACTGCTGAAATTTCTAAGTGAACATTTTATTACAAATTGACAGGATACTGTTTCCGAAGAGACATTCTTGGATTTAAAACTACCAGCTGGTAACTTTCTTCACAAGATTCGTCACCACTGGATTACTGGATTCTGTCAAACTGTACTTTGGACTAATTCAATAATTGATAAGTACCACTGTTTATTTTCTGTAAACCAATCAGAGTAAAAGATCTTTGTATCATTTTTTTTTATATTAATTTTTTTTTTTATTAAATTTTAGAATAGTTAAATTCATAGTTATTGTTGCTGATTCCCAGATTTCTTTCTGTTACCAATATTAATAATATTTCCATACCGTAACACTCCCTTTTGTTTAGTATCGCCGTTCGATTAGTCATTCCAGAGTTATGGGACTTTATTACTTAGAAAATTGTTGATTTTTTACACGTCGTACGATAACTCGAGAACGCTGTGAGGGATTTTCGTGATTTTTGGGTAGGTCGTGTATATCGATGGAGGGAATGTCCCTTTCGTTTAGTGTCGCTGTTCGATTAGTCATTCCTGAGTTATGGGACTTTATTACTTAGAAAATTGTTGATTTTTTACACGTCGTACGATAACACGAGAACGCTTCGAGAGATTTTCACGATTTTTTGGTAGGTGGGTTATGTTGATGGAAGAAAGCTCCCTTTTGGTTGGTGTCGCCGTTCGATTAGTCATTCCAGAGTTATGGGACTTTATTTTTCACATGACGAACAATAAATTGAAAATTCTTAGAGCAATTTTCATGATTTTTTGGTTGCAAGTATATAGTGATAGAAGGAATCTCCCTTTCGATTTGTGTCACTGTCCGATTTGTCATTCCAGAGTTATGGGACTTTAATGCAAATATTTGAGGCATTCTAAATTGAAGAAATGTTCCAGGATCTCTGTTACACCTAAGTTACACATTTAGCACACCCTTTCCCAATTCTCCCCCTTAACTCCAGTGATTTGGATCTCACTTTGAACAATGCTGCCCCCTCCCCCCCTTCCCCCCCCCCCCTCCCCTCCTCCAAATGATCCATCTAAGTACTCAAAAGTTAGTGCATCCTTTTTATATAAACAGTGTAAAGAACTCTTGGTCCTAATTCCAGCTTCTATTACAATCCTCATTCACCTTTTCCCTCATAAAGCTACACCCCTGCTTCAGTCCCCCTTCTAGATCTTAAGTCTCTATGGAGTAATTCTCCTTTAGCTCCCTCGTCTGCCTTATCGTCTTGTATGAATGTTGTAATTCCATACATGGTTAAATGCCGTTTTACACCATCTGCTGTTTGTGAAGTTTACCAGGTAATTCAAGTAGCATAATTTTCTCATATCGACTCGTATTCTATCTTTAACCGGCATCCACCCGAGTTCCCTTCTGACTGCTTTCAGTTCAGCAGCATTACTTGGCCTGGTTATCCACTGGCCCACATCATTTTGTAGAATCGCCTAAGTTCCTCGCTACCGTTTGGTTTAGAGGGATCACATCTGTTCCATATCTTATACTTGGTAATCCCACCCTCTCCCAAATAGTTTTTCCTATGAACACCTTGTTAAAGCTATTTCTTTCCAGAAGTTTTAACTGATTGAGTATTCTTTTCCCCTTTGTCTTGAGTTTACCTGTATGCTTTCTGTATATGCTTCTACCTGTAACACATAGATTCAACCCCCACTGTTATATCCTTGCTTTCCTCTTCACCAATAGAGAATTTATCCACCCACCACCTTCGCAACTCATCTACGCTATGGCCAACAGGTATTACCTTGCTTTTGTTTTCGTTTAGGTTAAGATACCATTCATCCCCATACTTTCCTACTTTTGTAGTCCCCCCTTCACTCTCGGCTAATAAAAACATGTCATTACCATCAAAGCATCACCCTTAACCACACTAGCAAAGTTACCATCCATGTACACAAAATCCCCCAAACCAAAAATAAAACCCCATACATGAAAAAATGGTAGCTGACGTTTAAAAAAAAAAACTTGATTAAAATTCTCGAAAACTTATGACCAAATCCAACTTGTTTCACCCTATATTAATATCCAACGAACTACATTAAAAATATTTATAAACAATTCTGTAAGCTGACCCTGTTTTTCTGCATGAACAGTATTCACTCGATAAACTTCGATTCATTTGGGAAGGTGAAGGGGAGAAGGAATTAACCATATCTGTCTTTTTTTAAATTTGTTAATGAACATGAAAGAAAGTTATGACTATTTTGTTCTGTGCTGTGAAGGTAATTTGTTACATAATAAATTAAAATAAATCTCTTGTTTTTTAGCTCATACACCACCCTTGGGGGGGGGGGGGTCAGATTCAAGTTTGTTAAAATCAAGTCCCTCGGTTAATAATGGGGCTCCCTATTGGAGCCCAAATTTTAACTTAGCCCAGATTTGTTTCTTGCGATACAATCAGAATCTTTTAATATTTGGTGTACAGCATCCTTAGAGGGTTCAGATTCAATTTGTTACCTTACATGACTGAAAGTCAGGATGAGCTCAGCCCTCGAAATTAGCCATGGCAATCAGCAATGCCATGGTAAATGCCACAGTAGATTGATTTGGCTATGGCAATCCAGTGCCGTGGCCAGAAAATTAAAATTCAGATTCTTGAAAACCTTTTGTCACACAATACCAAGTTTATGCAGTGACATAAGACAAGACTGTTTAAGCATTGATTATATTTAATAAGTCAGCATTGCGAGTAGTCTGGCTGCTGGCATGCAGCCTACATGGTGTATATCGCAAAATTGATTGAATTATGTAGTTACGTTATGAGTTGGGAAAAAAATGGGGGCTCTGGCACCTGCTTAGTTTATGAGCACATGGATGCTGCATCCTGAACTGTACTAAGACAGGGCACCCTTGGGGTGTACTGACCACATACAGTTCAAGCTGCATCTCCATGTTAGCATGCTCTTACTTATCCTGAATGGGGGCCAGTGAGACTGATTCCCCCGCCCAACCTTCCAAGCCAAGCAACCTCCCATTTTTGGTGTCCCCAGCGGCAGCAGCACCAAAGGGTGTGGTGGGTGGGGAAATTTTTTGTAA
This sequence comes from Pictodentalium vernedei, assembly GCA_031216915.1. NCBI lineage: Eukaryota > Metazoa > Mollusca > Scaphopoda > Dentaliida > Dentaliidae > Pictodentalium > Pictodentalium vernedei. The sequence goes on from CM062295.1 coordinate 416,973,466, forward strand.
TTCGCACGGTCCGCTGGCAAAAACGAAGTGAAGCTGAGGGAGCGTGGTCACATGATTGCCCCATCAGGTGAAATGGTCAGTGAAAGTTTTCCTGGCATATATCTGTGGAATGATTGGTCAGCTGTGATAGCTGACTTGGAATTTGGGTGTGTGTAGTGAGGAGAAATTGAAGTTTGCTGACTTGCAAATCCTAGTTTGCAGAAACCTGGATTTGCAGCTTGGCCAATTGAAGAAGAAATATGAGATGGGGAAAGTTAAGAAACTAATACCTACGGTTGTAGTAAAAGGAATTAATTTGTTTAGCCAATTGCCATGTCACTGCCCAAACTCTGGGAAATGAAAACTCTTCCCAAGAACCTGTTAATAGTTTTGTCCATTAGTTAAATTCGCACGGTCCGCTGGCAAAAACATAGTGAAGCTGAGGGAGCGTGGTCACATGACTGCCCCATCAGGTGAAATGGTCAGTGAAAGTTTTCCTGGCATATATCTGTGGAATGATTGGTCAGCTGTTGAAGTTTGCTGACTTGAAAATCCCAGTTTGGAGATGACCTGAATTTGCAGCTTGGCCAACTGAAGAAGAAATATGAGATGGGGAAAGTTAAGAAACTAATACCTACGGTTGTATTCAAAGGAATTAATTTGTTTAGCCAATTGCCATGTCACTGCCCAAACTCAGGGAAACGAAAACGCTTCCCAAGAATTTATGCAGTGACATAAGCCAAGACTGTTTAAGCGTTGATTATATTTAATAAGTCAGCATTGCGGGTAGTCTGGCTGCTGACATGCAGCCTACATGGTGTATATCGCAAAATTAATTCAATTATGTAGTTACATTATGAGTTGGGGAAAAAATGGGGGCTCTGGCACCTGCTTAGTTCACGAGAACATGGATGCTGCATCCTGAACTGTACTAAGACAGGGCACCCTTGGGGTGTACTAACCACATACAGTTCAAGCTGCATCTCCATGTTAGCATGCTCTTACTTACCCTGAATGGGGGCCTGTGAAACTGAGGGCCCAACGGAGCTGGCACCAGCGGAGAGCCCCCATGAAGGTCACCACATGCACGACATGCTGCCTCCATAAGACACAAGATATGTGACAAAAATAAAGCAAACCGAGTAAATTGTATGTATATACATGTATATAATGGATGCAACTGGGTGGGCAGTACAAACAGACTCGCTGGAGCCCTGCATAGACGCGTGAAAGGCGGGTTGGCTGCAACCCTGCATGGAAGAGAAGGCGGGCATGGAAGAGGAATATGGAGACAGTAGTGGGAAGAAAAAACTGAGAGGCGGTGGGAATGGCAGGGGTATCGATAGGCAGAGAGGATTAGTGGCACAGGGAACGCTGGGCCGCTTGCAGTGTGGAGTCTGGTGTGCGGATTTACCCTGTGTAGCAGTCAGAGGACCACCTGGCAAGGGTTTTGATAAGGTGGTCCTCAAGGCTGGAGTGACAAGCAGCTGTGGCGGCACCTATCCGAAAGCTGTGACCGGAATAAGAGTGTGATTGGGAGACCTGCAAAGGGCAGAAGGGTCTTAAGCTTAGTTATGAAATAAGGTCGCGTCAAGGGAGTGTTATCGGCGGTTACGAATAAGGGATGATGAGGAAGAGCCCCTTTTGAAAGGCGAAGGTGAATGTATTTTTTGAGGAAGTACACGGGGCACATCTGGTTGCCAGTCAGAAAGAGATGGATGGTTATACCTGTGTGGAAGGAGCCTGTTTTGGAGGACTTTAAACAGAGGTGAATCTTGGTGGGATTGTTATGAAACTGAACGTCGCAAATTCGTAAATGAGTATCAGGGTCAAAGTGGGGAGTGAGGGTCGTGAATTCGCCACAACGCAAGAAGCCAAAAAAGGCGGTTACCATGGTAGTTTGTAAGAGGAGGTTCGTGTAAGCAGGGAATGAGCTATTGGTCAAACGCAGGATTAATTGTTTTAGAATATCAAAGGTTATCGGCAATCGACACAGGGGGACAGTAGATTGATGTTTTTTGACAGCCTTTAGAATAGGCGGGAGACGAGGCCAGGGTGTTCCGGAAGGGGATGTTAAAGGGTTGGGGTAGCCAAATTGCCAGTAAAAATTGCGGATACCTGAAAGGTATAGTTTTATGGTAGTGTGAGAGAGGTGTAAAGCAACGAAGCAAAAGGCAATAAAGTGTAGGAGGCGAGACTCAGTCGCAGCAGGCAAGGTATTGCTTGGTAGAGAGTCTGGAGCATCAAGAAGTAAGAAGTGTCGAAAGCAGGAAAATCCAGTCCAATATGAGCGTTGTGTGCCGTCATTGATTGTGCTGTGCCAAAGGTTGTCGACGACCGCATCTAATCCAGAATGACTGCTGTGAAAGGAGGACATGGGTATTGGGATTGTGCTGCATCTGGCGCCCACTGCCGGAAGTCCTGTGAAAAGCGAGAAAGAGAGTCAGCAATAATATTTTGTTTTCCAGGAATATGTTTGGCAAGAAAGGTAAATTTGTAGCAAAGATTGGTGGTGTAGGTGAGACGGCACATCAAAAGCATGATGGAAGGGATAGGGGACCTGCCCTTGTTAATAATGGAGACCACGGCCGCATTGTCACAAAGGAAGATGATGCATTTGTTGGCCCAGAAGGACCCTCACAATATGGCGGCTTACCGCGGCTGAGTAACGTTCCAGGAAAGCCATGGACCAGGTGTTACCATTAAGAGCAAGGATCTGGGTTGGCCAGTGATCCTGGAACCACTTGCCATGGAAAAAAACACTGAAGCCAGTGGTAGAGCTAGCATCGGTGAAAAAGAAACGGGAATTATCAAGGAACATGGAGCGGCTATTCCAATTGGATAGAAAAGATTGCCACATGTGAAGGTCCCGACGATAAGGTGCGGATAAGTTGACGTGGTGCCATAACTCGGAAACAGATGTGAACAGACTGCTGAGGTAGGATATAAAGGACCGTCCAGGCACAACGGCCCTGCACGCAAAGCTGAGATGACCTAAGAGACTTAAGAGTTCACGTTTTGTGACCGTCCGCCAATCGATGAAGTGGCTGACCTGGGTAAGGATCCGTTCCTTTTTGTCGCCTGGAAGACGAAGTTCTATTTTGGTGGTATCGAGGATTATTCCCAAGTATTCCAGAGCGTGGGTGGGATGTTGAGTTTTTTCCTGTGCAAGAGGGACATTCAGCAGGGCGAACATGTCAAGAAACCTGGAGAAAATGGGCTCTGGATCAATGTCCGAAGGAATGATAGACAAGAAATCGTCAAGAAGATGGAGAACATGGGGAACAGCAAAAAGATTAGACGCGATCCAGCAGATAGCCTTGGACAACTGGTCAAACAGTTTGGAACTGGAACGGCAACCGAAAGTCAGGTGACGCTAAAATAGTAGAGGCCATCCCACTTGATGCCCAACAGGTGCCGCAGACCTGGGTGGGTGGGTAAGAGCTTGAAGGCAGATTTAATGTCTGTTTTGCAGAGCCATGTCACAGGGCCAAGTTGCTGAATGAGACAGACTGTGTGGTCAATTGTGACATAGAATAGAGAGTAATCATCTTTGTCGATGAGGTCATTTATTGAGTGGTGGGTGGCTGATCGGTGTGGGGCTGGCAGGTCAACTATGAGACGGTGCTTATTAGAATACTTTCTGGTTGCAAGCCCCAATGGGCTGATGCGGTATGATGTGAAAGGAGGGGTCACGAAAGGACCTAAGACGAAACCCTTGGAAACTTCCGCAACCAAGAGGTCATGAACAATGTCCGGATTGTCGGTGGCCGACGCCATATTTTTAAATTCCAAGCAGTCATTTGGTGGAGCAGTAATTCCAATATGGAAGCCACGAGTGAGTCCCTGAGCTAGAAAAGTGACAAAGTCCTGATCGGGATGGTCTTGGAGGGCTAACTGCAGAGCACTAACATTGATCAGAGTGGAGGCTGTCAATTGGAAGTCTTGAAGTAGGGAAAAGCACGTGGGTAGTAACTTTGCACGTGATTTAGGGACAGAACGGACAGAAACCTTGGGACATAAGGTCTGAGGGTGGGGGTTTTGGCAAGATAGGCAAGTGTGGCGAAATTTGCAGGAGACGCCAAATGGGCAGCCTCTGGCGGAATTGAAGCGTAAGCATGATTCAATAGAGTCAGCACCGGAAAGAAGTGGTTTGATGGCAGACAAGTGGTCAGGGACCGAGACTTTAGGAGGAAAAACAGACAGTGGACATTCGATGGTGCTGAGAGGACAGAATTTGGAGATGTGGTCAGAACTTTGACAGAGAAAGCAGCTTTGAGTTTTGTGGCCAGCGAAGATTGAACAGAACAGTTTGTTGTCGTGCGCGGACCAGTCCACTTTGACATTACGTTGAAGCCAGGCAGCTGCTTTTGCCGAAAAGGCAAGATGATACTGGTAAAAATCCTCCCCGTATTGGGCTGCTATATTGATGAGATCAGATTAGTATGCGTCCAGTTCCGGCCGGCGGTGTGGGTAGGCTTGACACATGATGGACTTGTACTTGTTAAAAGCACGTATGAATTTGGGAAGTGAGAGATTCTTTGAAAGGCGAGGGTCAAGCTTGTGGTCAGCGGCCTTGGAAGTAATAAGAGTTGTCAGCGGAGGCATGATTAGATGGGCTAGGTTCACATCCTTTCCCTGCAGGATGTCTTGGTGGAGAGAAGCACCAATATCGGCGTCGATATCGGGCAAGCTAGCTAGGGGTGTCCCCGGGGAATGTAATAGATCTTGGGTAGAGGTAGGAGGAGGAAAATTGAAATAGCTGTTACCTGGAGAAGTGTCAAGGACTTGATTCAGAGGTGGAGCAGGAGAATGCCGAGAGGAATTGTGCTGCAAGGCGTCTCCAAATTCGCATAGACAATGTGTGCTGGAAATAAAAAAATACTCACAAAATCAAATATAGGGAGTGTTTGTTTTTATACGGCCACTTATATGAGCGGCCCATATTATGGTATGGCAATGTCCATCTGTCTGTTTGTCCACGCGATATCTTGAAAACAATACATCCAACAGATACTGTTTTTTTTTGGTTGATTAGTTATGACTAGAGGATGGTTCCTTTCGATAACCAGCATTCTGGCATATCCAATATGGCCACCATGGCAGTCATCTTGGATTTTTGGGGACTTTTGATTGTCCACGCGATAACTTGAAAACTATAAATCAAACAGATGCTACTTTTTTATGGTTGATTAATCATGACTAGAGGATGGTTCCTTTCGATATCCAGCATTCTGGCATGACCAATATGGCCGCCATGGCAGCCATCTTGGATTTTCAGGGACTTTTGATTGTCCATTTGATAATCCAACAGATACTGTTTTTTCATAGTTGATTAGTCATGACTAGAGGATGGTTCCTTTCGATAATCAGCATCAATGTCCATCCATCCGTCTGTCTGTCTGTCTGTCTGTCTGTCTGTCTCTGTCTGTCCATCCGACCGTTAACTTTTGTTTGCCCACGCGATAACTTGAAAACAATACATCCAACAGATACTGTTTTTTTATGGTTGATTAGTCATGACTAGAGGATGGTTCCTTTCAATAACCAGCATCAATGTCCGTCCGTCCGTCCGTGTCCGTCAATCCGTGTCTATCTGTCCATCCGCCCGTCCGTTAACTTTTATTTGTCCTTGCTATAACATTAAAACAATACATCTAACAGATACTGTTTTTTTATGGTTGATTAGTCATGACTAGAGGATGGTTCCTTTCAATAACCAGCATCAATGTCCATCCGTCCGTCCGTGTCCGTCAATCCGTGTCTGTCTGTCCGTTAACTTTTATTTGTTATGCTATAACTTGAAAATACATCCAATACTGTTTTTTATGGTTGATAAGTCAAGACTAGAGGATGTTTCCTCTCGATAACCAGCATTCTGGCATGTCCAATTTGGCCGCCATGGCAACCATCTGGGAGTTTTGGTGACTTTTGATTCTCCACCCAATAACTTGAAAACAATATCTTCAAGTTTAATGGGTTGTAAGCCAGGAATGTACAATTATTTTTGAAGGAATTATAGACCTTTTGTTCAACTAAAAATTTCTTCACAAGCGCAATTTCTTCATAGGCTGCCGTATATTGATCCACCGCTGGCGGTGCTCTTGTTATTTATTCTGTCTATCCGAGAAAGTGATAAAACCAGGAAACACGTTGATCAACGTTTCCATGAACACTTGCCATTGTGAACTCTGAACTTATGAATATATTAATGACTGTTCAATGGCAATGATGAAGTGGGTAAAACGTCCCTGTCACTTTCAGTACCTTGTTTAAAAAATGACAAGAAGCGATCTCAAACTGATTTTTTTTTTTTATCACTTCAATTTTTTACACATATAATCCCAGAAAGAAACAACGAATAAATTCAGATACACATAATATTTATATCTTGAGTTCTTAACCCTCGAAGATGGTGTAGCTCCGCTTCACAGGAGGTGCAGTTATGTTGTATGTGCATACGAATTACAGACAACTCGGACCAAAGACCACTCGGCTCAAGACTAGCCAGACCTGTTTTGAAGACAACTTGGACCAGAGTTTAAGACAACTCAGACCTATTTTGAAGAAACCTCGGGCCAATATCAAAGACAGGTAGAAAGTGTTCCAGGGTCTCCAGTGCGCCTAGATTACACATCTGGCATGCATTTTCATTTTCTTTCCAAGGTTTTCTCCTAAGCTCCAGCGACTGCGACCTCAGCTTGAACAACAGTGACCCCCACCCCCAACGTGACATCAAGGCACACTTCAAAACCTGGCTTCTCCTTATGAGGCAGGTCAAAAAGGCCTCTTTGCTTTGACCCCTCCCCCATCCACTCACCAGTTAATATTATAATCCGCCATTGCTCTTTCTCTAACGATTTTGGTCAGACTTGTCTTAAAAAAAACTCGTCAGGGTTGTCTTCAACATTGGTCCGACTTGTCTTTAATGTAGGTACAAGTTGTCTTTCAAATAGGTCTGAGTTGTCTTCCAAACATGTCCAAGTTGTCTTAAAACTGGGTCCGAGTTGTCTTCAAAACTGATCAGAGTTGTCTTCAAAACAGGGCCGAGTTGTCTTGGAAACAGGCCCGAGTTGTCTTGGAAACAGGTCCGAGTTGTCTTGGAAACAGGTCCTAGTTGTCTTGGGCCGAGTGGTCTTTGGTCCGAGTTGTCCTCCCTGTGCATACACATGGAGAAACAGAAACAAAGATAAAGAGAAGCCCCCACAACACTGCTCCATTATGACATTAATAATGACAACTTTGTGAATATTAATAACTAACAAAAACAAGCCACTGGGCATATCTGTTAACACTAAAAGTACAATAGCTCACGTTAGTCATGTATAAGAAGAACCACACAATGGAGATCAAAACGCAGGGTACGAAGCACCCACATCATTAAGGCATAACAACAGCTGCATTAATTAATATTCATAAACAAACGAAACTTAGTGACTGCAGTGACGAATTGTGGGATGTTGTTTTCGAACTTTGAAGAAAAGGTCATGGTAATTATTTGTCCATATCTTGTGATTTTAAATCAAAATAATAAAATAACACTGCATGTTTACAAAAAAGATACCACCGCTTAAAGTGTGAAAACCTCAAAATATTCACTCAGTTGCAAGGAAATAGGTTTTTTGCGGATCCTGGAATTGAAAATTTTCTTGCCGCAGGCCGAACCATGGTTGGTCCCTGGTATAGCGACATCCCTTTGTCACCCCATCATGGCAGCCTCATTTTTAGCTCAACTTGACAAAGTCAAGCTGAGCTATTGCCATCACTTCTCGTCCGTCGGCGTAGGTACGTACATACGTACGAACGTTAGTACATTAGTACGTACGTCCATAATTTCCTTTGGCACATGTCACAGGTCGCATTTATGATCAGATTACTTTGAAACTTGGTATGCTTGTTTGGGGTGACCTCTAGATGGGAGCTATCGATTTTCTTCAATTTCCGTCAAAAAATGTTGCCGTGACCAACGTTCTTAGAACTTAGTTTAGTCAAATCACAATATTTCCCTTTAGCATACCCTACAGGACACATTTATGATTTGATTGCATTGAAACCTGGTATGCTTGTTTAGGGTGACCTCTAGATGGTAGCTATCGGTTTTCTTCAATTTCCGGCAAAAAATGTTGCCACGGCCAACGTTCGTAGAACTTAGTTTAGTCAGACCTTAGTATTTCCCTTTAGCACACCCTACAGGGCACATTTATGATTTGATTGCTTTGAAACCTGGTATGCTTGTTTAGGGTGACCTCTAGATGGGAACTATCGATTTTCTTCAATTTCCGTCAAAAAATGTTGCCGCGGCCAACGTTCTTTGAACTTAGTTTAGTCAGACCTCAATATTTCCCTTTGGCACACCCTACAGGGCACATTTATGATCAGATTGCTTTGAAACCTGGTATGCTTGTGTGGGGAGACCTCTAGATGGGAGCTATCGATTTTCTTCAATTTCCATCAAAAAATGTTGCCGCAGACAACGTTCTTTGAACTTAGTTTAGTCAGAAGACTCAATATTTCCCTTTGGCACACCCTACAGGGTACATTTATGATCGGATCGCTTTGAAACCTGGCATGCTTGTTTGGGGTGATCTCTAGATGGGAGCTATCGATTTTCTTCAATTTCCGGCAAAAAATGTTGCCGCAGCCAACGTTCTTAGAACTTAGTTTAGTCAAACCACAATATTTCCCTTTGGCACACCCTACAGGGCACATTTATGATTTGATTGCTTTGAAACCTGATATGCTTGTTTATGGTGACCTCTAGATGGGAACTATCGATTTTCTTCAATTTCCGGCAAGAAAATGTTGCCACGGCCAACATTCGTAGAACTTAGTTTAGTCAGACCTCAATATTTAGTTTAGTCAGACCTCAATATTTCCCTTTGGCACACCCTACAGGGCACATTTATGATCAGATTGCTTTGAAACCTGGTATGCTTGTTCGGGGAGACCTCTAGATGGGAGCTATCGATTTTCTTCAATTTCCGACAAAAAATGTTGCCGCGGCCAACGTTCTTAGTTTAGTCAGAAGACTCAATATTTCCCTTTGGCACACCCTACAGGGCACATTTATGATTGGATTTCTTTGAAACCTGGCATGCTTGTTTGGGGTGATCTCTAGATGGGAGTTATTGATTTTCTTCAATTTCCATCAAAAAATGTTGCCGCAGCCAATGTTCTTAGATCTTAGTTTAGTCAGAACACAATATTTCCCTTTGGCTCAACCTACAGGGCACATTTATGATTAGATTGCTTTGAAACCTGGTATGCTTATTTACGGTGACCTCTATATGGGAGCTATCGATTTTCTTCCATTTCTGGCAAACAATGTTGCCACGGCCAACGTTCTTAGAACTTCGTCTCTAGTCAGACCACAATATTTCCCTTTTGTTCACCCTACAGGGCACATTTATGATCGGATTGCTTTGAAATCTGGTATGCTTGTTTAGGGTGACCTCTTGATGGGAGCTATCGATTTTTGTCAATTTTCATCAAAAAATTTTGCCACGGCTAACGTTCTTAGAAATTAGTTTAGTCAGACCTCAATATTTCCCTTAGGCACACCCTACAGGACACATTTATGATCAGATTTTTTTGAAACCTGGTATGCTTGTTTGGGGAGACCTCTAGATAGGAGCTATCGATTTTCTTCGGTTTCCGTCAAAAAATGTTGCCACTGACAATGACCTTCAATTAACTTAGTAAAAACTTACTGCAGTTAGGTATCAGAATTTCCCTTTGACACACCCTGCAGGACACATTTATGATTGGATTACTTGCAAACTTGGTGAGCTTGTGTGGGTTGACATCTATATGGGAGCTGTCGATTTTCTTCCATGTCAAAAAATGTTGACCTTTGAACTTCGTTTAGTCAGACCTCAATATTTCCCTTTAACACGGCCTTCAGGGCACGCTTATGATTGGATCACTTTGAAACTTGGTATGTGTGTTCCGTGTGACCTCTAGATGTGAGCTATTACATTTTTTCATTTCCATAAAAATTTATTGTCATTATCACCAACCTTTGAACTTACTGCATTTGTGCATCAACTTATCCCTTTTGCACTCTCTGCAGGGTATATTTATGAATTTCCATAAAAAAAACCCATTGCCACAAGCAATGACCTTCTACTTAGTGCATTAACATCTTCCTTTGGCTTACAAAGGTAGGAGCTATTGATTTTCTTTTCATTTCAATCAAAAACTGTTGCTGTTAGCAACAGTCTTTGAATTTATTGCATTTGTGCATCAACATTCTTTGACATGGCCTACAGGCCACATTTATCATAGGATTGTTTTTGAACTTGGTGTGCTCATTAGGCAAGAACTTTAGATAAGAGCTATTGATAAGTATTCATTTCTGTGAAAAAAGTTGCCATGTACAATAACCTCTGAGCATACTGCATTTGTGTATCAACATTCTTCCTTTAGCCAGTCTTACAGTTTACATTTAAAAATGCATGGATTACTCTTGACGTTGCGCACACACAATGCTGTTATGTTGAAATTTCAAAAAATAACATTGGTACCAATGATCTTCAATTTTGCCATTTCATTTATAACTTACCAAGTTCAAGTTTGTCAAGTTGAGCTACAGTGTCATTGACACTTTCATTTCACAAGCGGATACACTGCCAGTGATTTGGGGGGGGGGGGGGGAGGGGGGGGGGCATGGGGGGAGCTATACCAATCAACAAATCCGACTTCCCTCGCAATAAAACGCCAATTTCTTATTTGAAGTGCTTTGTCTCTCAAGTTCTCAACACTATTTTTCTCGCACAGAAATTCCAAAACAAGCTATAGAAATATTATAGTCTGTTTTGTATCTGGTCACCCAATTGTCCGAAATATTCTGGCAACGAAATGACAGCACAAACACCTGGATTGAATGGATTCAATTGTTTTATTCACTAATTTGTCAGAAAATACGTAGGTGTCATTTCCATGGCATTTATTCAACATTCTTTCTTATTTACCACAAAAGTTACCAGTGATGGGACTTGTTAAATAATATAAAACAAACTGTTTGACAACTTGTTCTGACATTATGGCTCTGTCGAAAGCTAGTCCCTATATCTTGATTGCCCCTATTCATTATTCAATTATGAATGTTCCTAGAATAAACCTGTTCGTAATACATCCATATACAAAAACTTTTCATAGAGAAAACTGAAACCGGAACTGAAACCGAGGTTTTTTCTACCCCAAAAAACCGAAACCGAACTCCAGAAAACGAAACCGCCTGTCTGTAATTCTTTGCCAGGTTAAAAAATCACAAAGTAATTATTGATTGGAAATCCACCACTGCTACCCTCTTCTTCATGACCCCTCCCCTTTTCTTCATGCCCCTAAGGGGGTTTGATCATCCCCTACTAGGTGGGTCCTCAGGTGGCGGATAGAGGACGGCCTGCTTAGTTGGGCAGGTTTGCTGGTTTTTTAATTAGCAGGTTTGCTCAACTGAGCTGGTTTGTGGCGAAATATAAAAATACGCAGCCCCGGACCAAAATGGTCAATCCTGCTAATTCCATCTTGCAGGCACCTCGTTCTCCCGTGAGGTGCATTCTGAAGGCCCCGGAAGAAGGAATCCTGGTAGTTGAGGACTCGGGCCCCGGTTAGGGCAGTCTCCAAGGATGGGGATCAGGTCGTAAACTCTGTTTGGCCCTGGTCTCCATTTTTTCAGATAATGTCCAAGACACTGCTTTGGCCCCAATTTTGGGAGTAGAAGGAAGGTCGGATGGCCCGTTCTGGCCAATTGGGAGCCCCCACCCCAAAAAGAACTGGGTGTCATGTCGGGGGGCATTTGGTGGTCATTCAACCAGTCACTTCTTTTAATCACACCATAATTGCCATTGTGTACTGTTTTTCAACATTCCTATTTTTAACAACTATTAAATTTTGCTGCACTGTCTGTTTCAGTTTTACGTGACAATTATTATTTTAATGCTTTGTAAAGTGATTGGTTGGATGATCGCCATCTGTAGACCTGGCACTTCCACACACGGGTCAATCAGCCAGTGGCATACTTCGGTATCAACACTGGCTGAGTATACTGCTCCATACCAGGTATGTGGGAATACCGGCAACCCGGTGGGTTCACTGCATGGCAGTAACCCTACCCCTTGTTGGACTCCGTGGTGGGTGGGAGCCGGGGCAGTGAACAACTTACTACATTCAACATGGCAAATCAACCTACAAAACCCAAACGACCTTTTACTGTTACTGACCTTAAAGACTCTGACGATGATTTAATTGCATCCTTAATACCACCAGAAGATAACCTTCCAAAATTTATCATTTTACATTCTACAGACGAAACTAGGAAATTAAGTACAATAAACCCCTTTGCCCTTGAAAAAGCCATCAAGGGTATTGCGGGAACTGTTAAGGAAATTAAAAAACTAAATTTGGAGATTTATTAATACAATGCACAAAGCAAGCTCAGGTACACAATCTCATGCACACAACCAAAATTGTTGATTTTAATATTAAGGCCAATTTTCACAAAATTCTAAATTCCAGCAAAGGTGTCATAAGGACTCCAGAATTAGCAGATATGAATGAACAAGATATTGCATTTGAACTCAAACCTCAAGGAATAACAGTGGTGAAACGTATTGAAATCAAGAAGGAGGGTAAATTGATCAAAACAAACACCTACATATGTACCCTCGATGGCACCAGACCTCCAAAAAATATTAAAATTGGCTACTTGAACGTCAGAGTGGATCTGTACATTCCAAATCCACTTCGATGTTTCAGGTGACAAAAGTTTGGTCATGGGCAGAATACTTGTCGAGGCAAGCAGACCTGCCACAAATGCAGTAACATACATGAAGGACAATGTGAAACTACAACATATAAATGTATTAATTGTCAGGGCTATCATATGTCTTCTTCGAAGGATTGCCCTGTCTGGAAAAAAGAAAAGACAATACAAAAAATCAAATGCGAAAAACAAATTAGTTTCAAAGAAGCCAGAGACATTGTGTCATCCATGCCTGGCATGAGTATATCAACTCCTTCATATGCCACAACATTAAAAAAAAAATTACCAACACGATCGGTCGAATGTCAGACACCGTGGACATGGCTCAGCAATAGCACCATTCCATCTTTATTACAGGCCTTTACAATACAACATTCAGACAAAGTAGAACCTAAATCAACACAGACACCATCAGCTATTCAAACAACAACACCACAGGAAAAATCAAAAACAAATCTGCAGAAAAAACAGGAAAAAATTGACCCAGAAGACAAAGTAAAGGAAAAAAAATGACCAAACTAAACCAAAACCTAATCCTGAATCACAAAATCTAAGTCAGAGTCAGAGAAGAGAGCTAGAAAGAAACAAAAATAAAATTGAAAAACAAAAACAGTTCTCAGAGAGAACACCTAAGGCTCTTCAAGACCCTGTGACCCGCACCAGGTTTGAAGGCCTTGAAGAGATGGAGGTCGGTGAATGTATTGATGAGACATTCGAGCTCTTACGCTCGAAACCCTCTCACAATAAGTCCCCAAGGAAAAACTCACCGAAGAAACAAACTGGGGCTATATCGCCCATACGTCCACCATCCCAATCTCCAACCAAATATGGATAACACACAGAAGAATAATATAATACAGTGGAATTGTCGAGGTTTTAGAGCTAATTTTAATGAACTTGGTCTTCTAAGCCAAAAATATAAACCTGCAGCTTTTTGCCTGCAGGAAACTCTTTTAAAGAAACCTGAAACTCTGGATCATTCAGCTTTTAAGCGTTATACATCGTATAATGCCTGGGCAGATGAAACTGATCTTCATATTCGTGGAACGTCCGTCTTGGTTAGAAACGACATTATTCACAGTCCTGTATCTTTGCAATCAAATTTACAGGCTGTAGCGGTATGCCTAACCTTAGACAAGACAATCACCTTATGTTCTATTTACGTTTCACCGAGTAAAATGCTACAACTGAATGACCTTGAGTTACTAGTCCAACAACTCCCAACTCCGTACATTTTGTTGGGTGATTTTAACGCGCATAGCCCTATTTGGGGTAATTCCTGCAGTCAAGAAGATGTAAAAGGTAAAACTGTAGACTAATTCATTACAAAACATGATTTGTGTTTGTTTAATGATGGTTCAGACACTTATCTGCACCCTGCATCTGGTTCGTATACATCAATTGATCTTTCAATTGCATGCCCTTCTATCTTCCTTGATTTTTCTTGGAGGGTAGAAGATGACTTGTGCGGGAGTGACCACTTTCCGATTGTGCTGGAGAGTGTAGTTCCGGTGGACGATGAGAGGGTGCCCCAGTGGAACTTTAAAAAAAGCCGATTGGGACACTTTCTCATCGCTTTGTTCTGAATGCCTCACACGGGAGAACTTTCAAGATAGTGCTGACCAAATAGAACATTTTACATATGAGCTGCTTGACATTGCAAACACAGTCATTCCTAAAACCTCGGCAAGTCCAAAACATTTCACCAAACCATGGTTTGATAATGAATGTAAACAGGCTATAAAAGAACGTAAAAAAACTGAACGGGAATTCAATAAATCACCAACCACAAATAATCTGAATAAACTTCGTATAAATCGGGCAAAAACACGACGGCTTACCAAACAAAAAAAGAAAAGTTCTTGGGAATCTTACATTTCTAAGATCAACCAAAACACCCCTATCACTAAAATTTGGAAAATGATTAAAAAGATTAAAGGGAAAGAAACAAAATCAACTGTACAACACCTGAAGGAAAACAACACCTTATTTACCTCTAAAACAGAAATTTCAAATACTTTGGCCTCTACATTTTCGAAACATTCGTCATCTGAAAATTGTAATCCAGAATTTATCAAAATTAAAAAACAGCAAGAAAAGCAAAAGATCAAATTTACCTCCAACAATTTAGAGTATTACAATGAACCTTTCTCTATGGAGGAGTTATGTAACTCCTTGCATAGAGCAAAGGATACTGCCACTGGTCCCGATGAAATTCACTACCAAATTTTAAAGCATCTGCCTCAATCTTCACTAGAACTTTTATTATCAATTTTTAATGGCATTTGGGTGACTGGCCAGTTTCCATCATCCTGGCGTAAAGCAACAATAATTCCAATTCCTAAGCCTGATAAAGATCACAGCAACCCAAGCAATTACAGGCCTATTGCCTTAACCAGTTGTCTGTGCAAAACCATGGAGAGGATGATCAATGATCGACTTGTCTGGTTTCTGGAATTGAACAATCTGCTTGCAGATGTTCATTGTGGTTTCAGAAACCAGAGAAGTACTGTGGATCATTTGGTCAGACTTGAAACGTTTATAAGAAATGCCTTTGCTAGAAAAGAACATGTGGTCGCCATCTTCTTTGATCTAGAGAAGGCATATGATACAATGTGGACGTATGGGATTTTAAAAGATCTTTTTAACATGGGGTTGAGAGGGCGTATGCCTCTTTTTATTGAAAACTTTTTGAGGGACCGCCAGTTTCAGGTTCGTGTTGGGTCAACATTATCTGATCCTCACGAGCAGGAATTGGGGGTTCCTCAGGGTAGTATTTTATCCGTTACCCTGTTTTCGGTTAAAATTAACAGTATCATCGATGCAATTGAAAATATGGTAGACTCTTCATTGTATGTCGATGATTTTTTAATCTGTTATAGCAGTAAAAATATGAATGCTATCGAGCGCAAACTTCAGCTGTGTTTGAATAGGATTTAAAAATGGGCCACAGAAAATGGTTTTAAATTTTCAAAGTCAAAAACGAACTGTGTTCATTTTTGTAAACTTCGGAAACATCACCTCGATCCGGAGTTAAAAATCGATGGGAGTCCTGTTAAAGTTGTTAAGGAAGTGAAATTCTTAGGTTTGTTGTTTGACAACAAACTGAATTTCACTTCCCACATAAAACAACTAAAAGTTAAATGTAAGAAAGCTCTGAACCTGCTGAAAGTTGTTGGTAGCGCCGATTGGGGTGCTGACCAAAAAACTTTGCTCCATCTGTATAGATCACTTGTTCGGTCAAATTTAGATTACAGTTGTGTAGTTTACGGTTCTGCAAGGAATTCATATCTCAAACCACTTGATGCAATTCATAATAGTGGTATTAGAATTAGTCTAGGGGCTTTTCGGACATCCCCTATAGACTCGATGCTTGTTGAAGCAGAGGAACCTTCTCTTGAGAAGCACAGAATTAAATTATCTCTCCAATATGTGTCTAAACTTTTGGCCAATCCTTCAAATCCTGCTTATAATTGTGTTACAGACCCTCAAAATGTCGATTTCTTTAACCGCCACCACAAACATATTCCTCCATTGGGAATTAGAATTAAACCCCTCATGGAGTCCACTATAATTGAACCACATACAATAAAAGAAAATCGTAAAACACATATTCCTCCTTGGCATCTTAAAAAACCTACAGTTATTTTGGACCTTGCTTCTACCAAAAAATCTGATACCAATTCCTTGCAGTTCAAACAAAAATATGCCGAAATAAAGTCCAAGTATAGTACATATACAAGGATCTATACGGATGGATCTAAGGATGGTGACAAAGTATCATCAGCTGCTGTTACTGGTGATCATGTCACCTCAATCAGAATACCGAATCAGAGTTCTTTTTTCACAGCTGAAGTTAAAGCTTTACAACTCGCTCTTGAACATATCGAGAATGCTCAGGAAAAGAAGTTGATTATTTTTTCCGACTCTCTTTCCTCTTTACTTGCTTTACTCAACCCCAGGTTGAAGAACCCTCTAGTTTTGGAACTTCGTGAGAAGTTAACAACTCTCATGTCTGACCAATATGATATCGTGTTTTGCTGGTTACCCGGACATGTAGGTATCGCTGGTAACACCAAAGCAGACAGTGCAGCAAAACAGGCTTTAACAAAGCCTCTCACTGATTTTAAGATCCCTTTCAGTGATTTTAAGCCTCATATTAGTAGTTACATCAAATCTATGTGGCAGGCGGAATGGGATGGAGCGACAAATAACAAGCTTCATCGTTTCCGACCAACTATTTCAGATCACTACCCATCTAGTAACCTTTGTAGAAAGGATCTTGCAATTTTGACGCGGTGTCATATTGGTCATACACGACTTACACATTCCTTTTTGTTGGAGGGTAATTTGCGACCAGAATGTGTTCCCTGCCAGCAGGTGTTGTCAGTGGAACACATTCTTTTGAATTGTGCTGATTTTAATCATGTTAGAGGGCAGTATTTTACAGTTGGATCTTTGAGAGATTTATTTTATCATACGAGCCCGCAAAAAGTCATCTCATTCTTGAAAGTAATCAACCTTTTTAATAAATTTTAAATTGTTTTTACCATTTTAATTTTCATCTATCTGTATTTATTTCACAGGTTAATTTACACAGTATTTTTGCACTTCTGATCTCACCTTCTCATTATGTTTCACACTCATCATTTTCAAACCTCTTATTCAATTTGTTTCATTTTTAGCTCAACTTTGACGAAGTCAAATTTGAGCTATTGTCATGGCCCGTCGTCCGTCTGTCCATCTGTCCGTATGTCAACAATTGGCTATGGCTCGGGCTAGAGGTCGTATTTATGAACCGATCTTTACGAAACTCCTTGGGTACCTTTGTTATGACCGTGGGACGAGAACGAGTGTTTTTGGGTGCGGTCCGAAATTCAAGATGGCTGCCAGCCGCCATTTTGTACCGATGATGCAGAAATCTGTTTTTTGTACAGAACTTCCATATGAAAGCTCTGATTTGAATAATTTTTTGTATGAATGTTTAGTACCATGGGGTACATCACATATAATACGGGTTTTTTTCTCGTGTGTAAATTGTGCAAATTAGACTAATTTTGATGTTTTTTGGTGTTAATTTCAGCACTGTAAGTGCAAATGCCAATACGGCTCGGGCTAGAGGACGTATTTATGAACCGATCTTTACGAAACTTCTTGGGTACCTTTGGTATCACCGTGGGACGAGAACGAGTGTTTAGCCATTTTGTACAAAATTAGGTGCAATCAGATTTTTGCACAGAACTTCCATATGAAAGCGCTGATTTGAATAATTTTTTGTGTGAATGTTTAATACCATGGGATACATCACATATAATACGGGTTTTTTTCTCGTGCAGAAATTATGCAAATTAGATGAACTTTGATATTTCAGTGCGACTTACACACATTAAGTACACATGTCAATACGGCTCAGACTTGAGTCTGTATTTATGAACTTTTCTTCACGAAATGTCTTGGGTACCTTTGTTATCACTTTGGGACGAGAACGAGTGTTTCTGGGTGCGGTCTAAAATTCAAGATGGCTGCCAGTGGCCATTTTGTACCGAAATTAGGTCTAATCAGTTTTTTGTACACAACTTCTATACAGCTCAGACTAGAGGCCATATTTATGAACCAATCTTTACGAACCTTGTTGGGTACCTTTGTTATCACCGTGGGATGAGAGCGAGTGTTTTGGGGTGTGGTCCGAAATTCAAGATGGCCACCAGCAGCCATTTTGTACCAAAATTAGTGCAATCAGTCTTTTGTACAGAACTTCTGTATGAAAGTTCTGATTTGAATAAATTTTTGTATGAATGTTTAGTAACATGGAATACATCACATATTCTAAGGGGGTTTTTTTCATGCAGAAATTATGCAAATTAGATGAACTTTGACTTATTCAGTGCTACTTGCACAATGTGAGCACACATGTCAATACGGCTCAGGGTAGAGGCTGTATTTATGAACCGATCTTCACAAAACTTCTTGGGTACCTTTGTTATCACCTTGGGACGAGAATGGGTGTTTCTGGGTACGGTCCAAAATTCAAGATGGCTGCCAGTGGCCATTTTGTACCAAAATTAGGTCCAATCAGTTTTTTGTCACAAGTTCTATACAGCTCGTATTTATGAATTGATCTTCACAAAACTTCTTGGGTACCTATGTTTTCACCTTGGGACAGGAACGAGTGTGTTTTGGGGTGCCTTTGTTATCACTGTGCTATGAGAACAAATATTTTGGGGTTCAGTCAGACCCACTCTGGGACTCAAAAGATTTCTTTTCTAGTTTAGCATCTGACTGTCACCCACCTTTACAATACTCTACCTATACATTTGTTACAGGCAACGGTCAGTATTTATGTACAGACCATTACAATACTTTATATGTACCTTTGTTATCAGGTCATTACCTAGATGTTTGTCATTGCTGTGTCACATACTATACATGTGCATGTCTTTGTCTTGACAAGTTGAGCTACAGTGTCATTGACACTTTCATTTAATTTATGGTCTTTTTGAAATTTACACTTTCATCGCCATGATATAGCCTAAGCTGCTGATGTGGCGTAAAGCACCAATAAATAAATAATAAATTTTCTTCATGCCAATCCCCCCCAGTACCCTCCTGTGGCAAATACACCTAAACTGGCCTCCAAACAAACTGGCCTCCCAACATTTTTTCCAAAACCGGCTTCTGCATATTACCCAAGCCGGCCTCCAAAATTTTGCCCCAAACGTCTGCCACAGTTTTACCAAAGAATTTTACGGATGAGAAAAAGAAAAACCCATACTTTTTAAATTATGGACATACATTTATTAACACAATAATTTAATGATCAATCTAATTTTTAGCTTAACTTGACAAAGTCAAGAAAAGCTATTGCCATCATGCGTGCGGAAGTCTGTTAGTCTGTGAGTCTGTTCACATTTTCCTTTAGCACGGGTTACACCCCGCAGTTCTTGTCTGATCGTCACAAAATTTCATATGCAGGTTTGGGGTCATGTCTGGATGAGAACGTCCCCTTTTGGTTGCGATCGGTCAACCAGTATGGCTGCCCGAGCCCAAAACCCGAAAACAATTAGCACAGTCTACAGGTCGTATTTATGAAAGGATTTCATTGTAACTTGGTAGGGTGCTTCTGTATAATGCCCAGATGAGAACATCCCCTTTTGGGCATGATCTGTCAACCTTGATGGCTGCCCAAGCCAGAAACCCCAAAACTTTTAGCACAGTCTGCAGGTCATGCTTAATATGGAGGGATTTCATTGTAACTTGGTAGGATGACTCCTTATGATGTCTGGATGAGAATTTCCCCATTTGGGCGTGATCTGCCAACCGTGACGACTGCCCGAGCCCAAAACCCGAAAACCTTTAGCACAGTCTAAAGGTCATATTTATGAAGGAATTTCATTGTAAGTTGGTAGGATGACTCCAAATAATGTCTAGATGAGAACGTCCCATTTTGATCGCGATCATTCAGCTTTGATGGGTGCCTGAGCCCAAAAAACTTTAGCATAGGCAAAAGGTCATATTTATGGAAGGATTTCATTGTAACCTGTTAGGTTGACTCCATATAATGCCTAGATGATGACATCCCCTTTTGGTCGTGTTTGGTCAACTGTGATGGCTACAGGTGCCCGAAGCCCGAAAACCTTGAGCACAGTCTACAGGTCATATTTATGATGGGATTTAATTGTAACTTCGTAGGATCACTCCAGATGATGCCCAGATGAGATTGTCCCCTTTGGTGGCGATCATTCAACCATGATGGCTGCCCGAGCCCGAAGCCCAAGAACCTTTAGCACAGTCTACAGGTCATATTTATGAAGGGATTTCATTGTAACTTGGTAGGTTGAGTTCATATAATATCTAGATGAGAACGTCCCCTTTTGGACACGATTGGGCAACAGTGATGGCTACAGGGGCCCAACGCCCGAAAACCTTTAGAACAGTCCACAGGTCATAATTATGAAGGGATTTCATTGTAGCTTGGTAGGATGACTCCAAATAATGTCCAGATGAGAACATCCCATTTTGGTCGCGATCATTCAGCCTTTATGGCTGCCCGAGCCCAAAGACCTTTAGCATAGTCTATAGGTCTATAGGTCGTATTTATGGAAGGATTTCATTGTAACTTGTTAGGTTGACTCCATATAATGCCTAGATGATGACATCCCCTTTTGGTCGTGATTGGTCAACTGTGAAAATCTTGAGCACAGGCTACAGGTCATATTTATGAAGGGATTTCATTGTAACTTCGTAGGATCACTCCAGATGATGCCCAGATGAGAGTGTCCCCTTTTGGTTGCGATCATTCAACCATGATGGCATTCCGTGCCCAAAGCCCGAAAACCTTTAGCACAGTCTTCAGTTCATATTTATGAAGGGATTTCATTGTAACATGGTAGGTTGACTTCATATAATGCCTAGATGAGAACAGCCCCTATTGGACACCATAAGGCAACTGTGATGGTTACAGGGGCCTGAAGCCCGAAAACCTTTAGCACATTCTAGACTACAGGTGATATTTATGAAGGGATTTCATTGTACCTTGGTAGGATGACTCCAAATAATGTCTAGATGAGAACGTCCCATTTTGGTCGCGACCATTCAGCCTTGATGGCTGCTCGAGCCCAAAACCCCAAAACCTTTAGCATAGTCTATAGGTCATATTTATGGAAGGATTTCATTGTGACCTGTTAGTTTGACTCCATATAATGCCTAGATGATGACATCCCCTTTTAGTCGTGATTGGTCAACTGTGACGGCTTCAGGGGCTCGAAGCTCGAAAACTTTGAGCACAGTCTACAGGTCATATTTATGAAAGGATTTCATTGTAACTTCGTAGGATCACTCCAGATGATGCCCAGATGAGAATGTGCTCTTTTGGTTGCAATCATTCAACCATGATGGCTGCCCGAGCCCAAAGCCCAAAAACCTTTCGCACAGTCTACAGATCATATTTATAAAGGGATTTCATTGTAACTTGGTAGGTTGTCTTCATGTAATGTCTAGATGAGAACGTCCCCTTTGGATGCAATTGGGAAACTGACGGCTACAGGGGCCCGAAGCCTGAAAACCTTTAGCACAGTCTACAAGCCATATTTATGAAGGGATTTCAATGTAACTTGATAGGATGACTCGTTTTGGAATAATTTCACTGTAACTTGGTAACTTTTGTTGATATACGTTAACTGTGAGGGCCACATACTTTAACTGTGAGGTCATATTAACCCACCCCTCAGATCTTTAGTACAGTGTCCACCTCATATTATTTTTATCAAAAACATAGCATACAGGGAACAGAAATGAACATATTCCCAATTATCAAAATTCTTGTCTTACTTCATAATCCTTTCATAAACATTGAACATTATCCTTTTCATCAAACACAGCACACAAGTTAAGCTATAGTGTCATTGACACTTTCATTGCTAACTGAAACTACGACAGATGACAGAGTTCACCAAAGTCTACTGAGCTAATAATTTCAAAGTCTGAGAGTGTGAACAGGACTAGATGTAAGATGGTTGCTTGGAAGGTACTTTTTCAAGATCCTTTATATGCAGATTTGTGCCCTGTACAAAGCTTTTCTTGTCATCACTACAGCTTTTTAGCTCACCTGAGCGAAGCTCAAGGGGAGCTTTACTAATCACTTTCTGTCCGGCGTCCGTCGTCGTCCGTCCGGCGTTAACTTTACATTATCGACTTCTCCTCCTAAACCACTAGCCCAATTTTATTCAAATGTTGGCTAAATGTTTATTACCTAATGCCAATTCAGATTTGTTCAAATGAAGTTGCCCCTCCTCCTGGGTGGTGCCACGCCCCCAAGGGGCACCAAAATCTTTGTAAATCTTCTTCTCATGAACCAGCAGTAGCAGAGACTTGATATTTGGTGTGCAGCTTCCTTTTGAGGTGTAGACTCAGATTTGTTCAAGAGAAGTTTGTGGGGCTATACTTGGCGTCGTTATGGGAGGTGCAAAATTTTTTGCCCCGCCCAAAATTTCTATTTTCCAAACCGAGAGGCTGATTTGAACCAAATTTTATGTGAGGGCTTATTGGGTCATGAGTACTTGATTTATGCAAAAAAAAAATTTCCCGCAGCCCCGTGGGAACCGCAGGAGCTAAAAATAGAAAAAATTTAAAACGCCCATATCTCCAAAACTGCACGGCACTGAAAATTTTTATTTGGTGTGCAGCTTCCTTAGGACCAACAGAAAGGATTGGTAAAAAAAAATTGCCATCGGTTTTATCATAGGGTACAGTTTCGGGACTTTGAAAAAGTGCTGAGTCAGCACTTTTTAACACTGTAGGCAATGGGAAAAACATTAAAAAATCTTCTTCTCCAGATCCAGCAGGCAGAATCTTTTGATATTTGGTATGCAACATTGTAGGGTGGATCTGATTCAAGTTTGTTCAAATCGGCCCCCTGGGTTCATATTTGGGCTCAGTATAGGAGCCCGATTTCGAACTTAGTGCATTTCAGGCAAATTTCTTAAAAAATCTTCTTCTCCAGATCCAGCAGGCAGAATCTTTTAATATTTGGTATGCAACATTGTGGGGTGGATCTGATTCAAGTTTGTTCAAATCGGCCCCCTGGGTTTATATTTGGGCTCAGTATAGGAGCCCAAATTTGAACTTAGTGCATTTCAGGCAAATTTCTTTGAAAATCTTCTTCTCAAGATCCAGCAGGCAGAATCTTCTGATATTGGGTATGCACCATGCTTAGGGGGGGGTGACATTCAAGTTTGTTCAAGCCAAGTCCCTGGGTTCATATTTGGGCTCACTGTGGTAGCCCGAATTATAACTTAGTTCAAAATGAGGAATTTTCTTTAAAAATCTTCTTCAGATCCAGCAGTCGGAATGTTTTGATATTTGGTATGCAGCATCCTTAGGGGGTGAGATTCAAGTTTGTTCAAGCCATGTCCCTAGGTCTATATTTGGACTTACTGTGGGAGCTCGAATTGTAACTTAGTTCAAAATGAGGACTTTTCTTTAAAAATCTTCTTCTTCAGCCATGTCCCTAGGTCCATATTTGGACTCACTGTGGGAGCTTGAATTGTAACTTAGTTCAAAATGAGGATCTTCTTCTTCAGATCCAGCAGTCGGAATGTTTTGATAATTGGTGTGCAGCATCCTTAGGGGGGTGAGATTCAAGTTTGTTAAAGCCAAGTCCCTGGGTTCATATATGGGCTCCCTGTGGGAGCCTGAATTATAACTTAGTTCAATATGAGGAATATTCTTTAAAAATCTTTTTTTTTTTTAGATCCACTGGTCAGAATCTTTGGATATTTGGTATAAGCTTTTCTTAGGAGGAGCAGATGCAACTTGTTGAAATCAATTCTCTGGGTTGATATAAATTTAGGCTACCATGTCAGGTGAGCGCCCTCAGGCCCCATGGGGCCTCTTGTTTTTCATGTGTTTCAATTCCATTTGCGTTTTTCTGGGAATGAACGGTCCAAAAGTTAACAGTCGTCAGTAAAACGAAATAAAAATACAGTGTTAGAAAATACGTTTGTTGTGTATACATTTTAAGCAGAGAATTTTCGGTATACTAAGCCACGCAACCTACTTTCAAACTGGGTTGTTTTGTTGAGTCGCATAAGTCACCTATTTTCGCTTCCACACTTGAAGCTCCGATTGAAACGGAACAAAATAGAAATAAAAAATCTGCAAAACACGACAGTGCTTTCAAATAAAAGGTCGCTTATTTGATGAATGAAAATGCCTATTTATCGCACTTAAGCACATTCGATTCTTGAAAAGAATCTTTTTTTTTGTAAACCCCGGATCACTCAGTTCAGCCTTTCCTCATTTTGGCCAATTTTAGAGGGCGACATGTAATCGCCCTGATTATTTTTCTATGCGACTTGGGATTTAGAAGGGCAACATATTCGCCATAGTCGCCCTCACAGCTGGTCCCTGTATGGTATACAGAATCCTTACAGGGGTTGGATTCAGATTTGTTCAACTCAAGTCCATCGGTTAATAATTGGGCTCTTTATGGGAGCCCAAATTTTTAACCCTTTACCTAACGTAACGGCCAAAACCGGCCAGCTCTATTCTCAAACATCGCCGATTAATTTTGATTATTTTTTCATTTTTTGTCTCTAAAACATAGGTTATGACCCCTCATTGGAATGAGCTCGTCGAGCCCATTCCAATGAGGGGTCATAACCTATGTTTTTGAGACAAAAATGAAAATAATAGTTATTCAAAAATTTTTTTTGCAAGTGTCGTCTGCTTTTCATGTTAGGTAAAGGGTTAACTTCCCATATGGGAAGTAATCGTTAAAAATCTTCTACTTCAGGTCCACCAGCTAGAATGCTTTCTGATAATGAAACTTTCATATCTGGTATACAACATCTCTAGGGGTTCAGATTCAGGTTTGTTCAAATTGAGTGCTTGGGTTAATATTTGGGCTCTCTAAGGGAGCCCAAATTTTATAGTAGTGCAATATGAGGAATAATCTTGAAAAATCTTTTTCTTCAGATCCACCAGACAGAATCTTGTGGTATAGAGTATCCTTAGGGAGGTTAGATCTAAGTTTATTCAAACCAAGACCCTGGGTTAATATCTGGGCTCCCTATTGGAGTCTGAATTATTACTTAGTCCAGTATGTAGAATAGTCTTTACAACTCTTTTTCTTCAGAACCACTGGTCAGCATCTTTGATACATAGTATACAGGATTCTTACAGGAGTCAGTATTAAGTTTGTTAGCTCATCTTGACAAAGTCAAGCTGAGCTAATCTCCTCGCTCTCTGTCCGTCGTCCATCAACACCATGTTTTGGTCTTCTCCTCCAAAGCCACTGGGCCAATTCAAGTGAAAGTTTGTGTGAGTGATGGTCCCAAAGGGGCATTTCATTTTTGTTCAACTCAGCATGCCCAGCCCCATGGGGAGGGAGTGGGGGAAAATGCTCCAAAATATTTTTAAAATCTTCTTCTCATGAACCAGTGTGTACAATGACTTGATATTTGCTATGGAGCTGCCATATGAGGTGTAGAATCAAGTTTGTTCAAATGAAGTTCGTGAAGTAATATTTGGCTTTGTAATAGGAGGGGTAAGATTTTTGACCCTGCCCCAAATTTCTATTTTCTGAACCGATGGTCCGGTATGAACCAAATTTGGTTTGTGGTAGTATTAGGTCTTAAGTACTTGACCCATGCAAAAAAAAAAAAATTCCCGCATCCCCATGGGAACCCTGGGAGCTAAAAATAGAAATATTTTCAAACGCCCATATTTCCCAAACCCCACGGAACAGAGAGCTTTTATTTGGTATGAAGTATCCTTATGACCAGTAGAATTAAATGGTAAAAAAAAATTGCCATCGGTTATGTTAGGGTGTTCTGTAATGGGCGTCGAAAAAATGCTGAGTCAGCATATTTGCAAAAATTAAAAAAAATCTTTTCTGCAGAACCAATCATCAGAATCTTTTGATATTTGGTATACAGCATTCATAGGGGGTCAGATAAAAGTTTGTTGAAATAAAGCTCATTGGTTCATATTTGGGCTCTCTACAGGAGCCCGAAGTTTTAACATAGGGTAATATGGGGAATATTCTTTAAAAATCTTCTTCTTCTGAACCACCAGTCAGAATCTTTTAATATTTGGTATACATCATTGTTATGAGGGTCAGATTCTAGATTGTTCAAACCAATTCCCTAGGTTAATATTTGGGCTTCCTACGGACGCCCAAATTTTATCTTTGTTCAATATGGAGGGTAATTTGAAAAAATCTTCTTCTTCAGATCCATCAGTCAGAATGCTTTGATATTTGGTATGCAACATCTCTATGGGGGTCAGATTCAAGTTTGTTCAGATCAGATCCCTAGGTATATATTTGGCTCACTATGGTAGCCCAAATTTTTACTTAGTGCAATATAAGGAAATTTCTTTAAAAATCTTCTTCTTCAGATCCACCAGTCAGAATGCTTTTATATTTGGTATACAACATCTCTAGGGGGGTCAGATTCCAGGTTGTTCAATTCGAGTGCCTAGGTTAATATTTGGGCTCCATATGGGAACATGAAATTTAACTTAGTACAATATGAGGGAATTTCTTCAAAAATCTTCTTCAGATTCACTTGTCAGAATGCTTTCACATTTGGTATACAACATCTCTAGGGGGGTCAGATTCAAGTTTGTTCAAATCGGATCCATAGGTTAATATTTGGGCTCGCTATGGTAGCCCAAATTTGAACTTAGTGCAATTCGAAGAAATTTCTTTACAATTTCTCTTCTTCAGATCCAACAGTCAGAATGCTTTCATATTAGGTACACAACATCTCTAGGGAAGTCAGATTTAACTGTGTTCAAATCAAGAGCCTGGGTTAATATTTGGGCTCTCTATGGGAGCCAGAATTGGCCATTTTGCTGAAGAATTAAAAATTTTGTATTTAGTACCCTCTAGAGGTACTAAAATTAATCCACGTAGGTTGTATCAAGGGGCTTCATAGGGGAGCTCTACATTTTACTTATGATCAACTGAAGAAAAGGCATGATGCCCAGATTATTTTTGTCACTCCTGAGGGACTCAAGGATTGACAGTGTAGCCTATGGAGATGGCTTGCTTAATGTAGACTCATTCTTGTTCTAGTTTAGCATCTGACTGTCACCCACCTTTACAATACTTTACCTATACATTTGTTACAGGCAACGGTCAGTATTTATGTATAGACCGTTACAATACTTTATATGTACCTTTGTTATCAGGTCATTACCTAGATGTTTGTCATTGCTGTGTCACATACTATACATGTACATGTCTTTGTCTTGACAAGTTGAGCTACAGTGTCATTGACACTTTCATTAGCTTAACTTGGCAAAGTCAAGATAGTCTATTGCCATCATGCATGCAGAAGTCTGTGAGCCTCTTGGTCTGTTCTTTAGCCTGGGCTACACCCATAGTTCTTGTCCGATCATCACTAAATTTTATACGCAGGTTCGATGTCATGTCTAGATGAGAACGTGGCTGCAGTCAGTCAACCGTGATGGCTTCGCGAGCACAAAATCTGAAAAACTTTACCACTGTCTACAGGTAGTATTTATGAATGGATTTCATTGTAACTTGATAGGATGACTGTATAATTTCTAGATGAGAATGTCCTATTTTGGTCGGGTTCAGTCAACCATGACGGGGCACATTACCTAGATTCCTTTAGCACAGTCTGCAGCTTGCAATTATGAAGGGATTTCATTGTAAATTGGTAGGACGATTTGGTATAATGTCTAGATGAGAACGTCCCATTTTGGCCGCGATTGGTCAACTGTGATGACCGCACAAGCATGTGACCTATATTTGTTTAACACAATCTCCATTTTATATTTTTGAAGTAATTTCTTTGTAACTTGGAAGGATAACTCAGTATGATGTTCAGATGAGACTCCTATTCCAGTCATAATCGGTCAGCCACTACCGCTGTCTGGGCATGTGACCTAGATTCCATTAGCAAAGTCTACAAGTCATATTTATGAAGGGCTTTCATTGTAACTTGGTAGGATGACTCGTTTTGGAATGATTTTACTGTGACTTGGTAACTTTGGTTGACATACATTAACTGTGAGGGCCACATCAATCCAGGCCTCAGTTTTTTTAGTACAGTCTGAACCTCAGATTATTCTTATTGAAAACATTGCATGTAGGGAATAGAAATTAACATATTCTCAATTACCACAATTCCTGTCTTATTTCATAATTCTTTCATAAAACACTGAACATTATCTTTTTCATCAAATACTACACACAGTCATGTCTCATTATAATGTCTAGATGAGAACATCATATTTGGTCATGATCGGTCAACTGTAAAGGCCGCACAGGCACGTGACCTAGATTTGTTTAGCACAGTCTACAGTTCATATTTAAATAGCAATGTATGATGTCTAGATGAGACTGTTGTATTTTGATCTCAATCAGTCCACCTTGACCGCCAGACCTGCATGTGATGTAGATTCCTTTAGCAAAGTCTATGAGTCATATTTATGAAGGGATTTCATTGGTACTTGGTAGGATGACTTATTTTGGAATGATTTTACTGTAACTTGGTAACTTTGGTTGACACACGTTAACTATGATGATCACATCAACTCCGTCCTCAGTTCTTTAGTACAGTCTACACCTCAAATTATTCTTGTTGAAAACATTGCATGTAGGGTACAGAACTTAACATATTCTCAATTATCACAATTCCTGTCTTATTTCATAATTCTTTCATAAACATTGAACATTTATTTATTTATTTATTTATTGGTGTGTTAAGGCCACATATTTATGTACAATGGCTAATCATGACTGTGACAGTTTTACGGGTGGAGAAAGCCAGTGTACCCGGAGAGAACCACCAAGCAATGGCAAGCAACTGCCAGCTCCCCAACATACTAACTCCTCACAAGCAGGGTTAGCATTGGTTGAAGACAAGTGCACCATCAACGTGTGCCTTAGTACACAACGCCACTGTGCACCCACACAGGAAATGGTGATGAAGTGTCTTGCCCAAGGACACAACGCTGTTGCCGCAGGTGGGATTTGAACCGATGACCTCTCGCCTTCACCTCCACCTACTGAGCCACCGCGCTCCCAAAACATTGAACATTATCTTTTTCATCAAGCACTACACACAGTCAAGTTAAGCTACAATGTCATTTACACTTTAATTGGTATATCAGGAGAATTGTGGGTCACCTTTGGCTTATTGTGATATTGAGACAGTGAACCCCCAATTTGTTATTCAAAAATACTATTTAATACTCTTTCAATGGTTGATCAGGTTTCATAATCCATCATATAATCCACATGCCCTCTGTACAAAATAAGGTGGATGTACAGTTGAAACTAGAAGTCCTGTCACTGTATTGTGCACTATTTTGAAGTAATAGCACACTGAGTAAGTGCACTTTTGTCCCTGTCAAACTGCACCATTAGCGTTACTCAATTCCTGTAGACAAACAGCGTGCCCAACACTGTACAATTCTATACTAGTAAATAGAGATCATGAACATCATTCCTAACCTCTAATGGGATACATACATGTACAAGTAATGACGTAAATAAATATTAAAATTTGACTGCATATACAGAATGAAGAGAGTGAATTATTGCTTAATCGCAGCCGCCATATATTCTATATTCTGCACTCAAAAAGTATTTATAATTGTTTATAACAACTCATGAAACACTTGCAAACTTTCTTCACATGGACCACCGGGTGCAACCCAGTAACCCGGTGGTCCATGTGTTGTAAGTTTGCAAGTGCTTGGTGTGTTCTGTCCTCTGAAATTGTAAATAATGGCGAAGTGAAAAATCCATCCCACTGCAATTTAGTAGAAATTCACCCCCACATACTGTAGTCTCAATATTTACTGTTTGATCGGTTTAGTTCATGATTCCACAACCGACCTCGCTAATAGCGCATTACATTTTGCATTGCACAGCTTAAATGTTCTTGTGTTTTTCAGATGTTTTTCAGACTTCATTCTTCTGAAGTAAGGAGTGCATTAACTACAAGCATTTTCTGTGCTAATTGTGACAGGACTTCTTGTTTCAACTGCACAGTACAAGGAGTGAAGCTTTTTATAAAAACACAGAACTCTTGAGGATGTTGCACCAAACATATAGTTGTACAGTACTGTGATTGCAGTAATGTTCTCTGTCTCAATCAGATCATGATATGATCATAATCTAGTCATGACTTTTGCACTGGTGAATAGATTTCACAAAGAAAATGTTGCAAAATCAAGTCTGACTTCAAGTATAAATCATTTCCAGGCCACTAGAACTATGGACTGCATGTCAGGCTTTTACAGTACAGTCACTGTGGATTGGTTGTAGTCCATGCTTGGGCAGTGATGTCCATGCATGCGTTTACCAGGTAATAAAAATCCTCAGCAGCAAAATTTTGATTAATGAAGCACCGGATTGTAACCGGTGCTTCATTAACTGGTTGAGTGCTAGAAGCCACTATCATGGCTCTCTGAAAAGTGCTGAAAGCCACTTTAGTGGCTTTACTCTGTTATACACTGGTTAGCTCCGCTGACAAAGTCAGCAGAGCTTTTCTTATACTGATTCGTCCGTCTGTCCGTCCGTCTGTCGTCAACATTTTATTTGTCCGAGCCATAATTTCTAAACCGCTGAATATTTTTCCACCAAACTTCATAACAATAGGTATTATCAATAGACGGTGTGTCATCAATTATTCTGCGGCCTGTAAATCCACAGGGTCAAGGTCACAGGTCACAGGATCAAGAAAATCTTAAGATATTTTTGATATTTTTTTCGGCTAAAGTTTGTAACAATATTAGAATTAGAAAACATGCCCATGCGATCAGTGGCCCTCAGCGGAGCTCTCTAGGCATGACAGGCCTCTTGTTTGTTGTTGGCTCAGCACTAGAAAAAAATCTTAATATAAATTAGTTTTGTTACAATTCATTGGAGAGTGCCAACTGGCACTCTCCAATGAATTGTAACAAAACAATTATTTTTTAACAGTATATTGCTAAACTAAGTCTCCTCCTGCTGGTAGCGTAGTGTCTTTGAAAAAAATACTTGCGTTACAAATGACCACAGAAAAATAATTTAGCACTCTACCAGTTAAGTAAATTTTTGAAGATTATTCCTATAATTAGTGCTTGGAATCTAATATTATTGCGGCTATGGAAATACTCCAGCTTCCTTCACCCGTAAAATTTGTCTGACTCAAGGTGACCCTGTTTGTCAAAAGTTTCGTTAAGCACAATAAAAAACTGCTGCTTGTGTGAAGTTAGTATGTGGGGGAGTCTTGACAGTTGCTCACAACTGCTTGGTGATTCTCTCTGGGAACTCCGGCTTCTTCCACCTGTAAAACCCAAGGTTATCCTGGCCGTAAAAAGTGTCATTAAACCTCAACAAATAAATAAATAACATACTTTGTACCATACTTTGAAACACATTTGGTTCTTTTCTCCAGTCATCTGTTGTGTCCTTGAAAAGTCTAAGGGGTATCTAGTGGAGACCTCCGTCTATTTGTCTGTCCTTACCAACATTTTCCCTTGTATCTCAGCCAGTGCTACTCCGATTTGAATGATATTTGCTGTTGTGATAGAGCATCATGGCAAGACGATACCTGTGTAGCGTGAGTTTCTTCCACACATTTTTTCCAGAGTTTTCCGAGACACTCCCATGACACTGATGATAAAAATCCTTCTGCTTTAAATTTAGAACTTCCTCATACATAAATACTAATCTTTGTTCAAGGTCTAATAAACTGGACAATTATGTGTTTTAGTGGGCAGCCAGCTTTAGATTGAAGCCTGCTCAACTGGTAACCAGATTTAATGGTGTCCCCTGCCACGTTGTGGGAGGAGTATTTAGAAATGGATTCTGACCTTCTGTATGGCCTTCCATCCATCTGTCCTTCCCCATTTTTTATCACATTTAAAAGAAAGCCGGGCAAAATATTTTTCTCAAATTTGATATACATGTATAGCATTTTGCTGACAATATCTTGAATGAGACTGCGAACCAGCTTTGTCCAAGTATTTCTTCAAGAGTTATTGCCCTTGTTGGTCTTGGAATTTATTGTCACTGCATTACTGTTTCTTGTCATCACATCTCAGAAAATTAAGATTTTTTTTCTAAATTTAATACATAGCTTTTTGGAGCTGATATCCAGGGAACAGTTTGGCTGAAAATGTTTGATTAGCAGATTTGCTAACCATTTTTAGCTCACCTGACTGAAAGTCATGGAGAGCTTTTCTTATAACTATTCGTCTGTCATCTGTCGTCTGTCGTCCGTTGTCTGTCATCCTGCGTGAAGGTGGTGTTTGAGCCTCTTTCTCCTAAACCACTGGCCACATTTTAATTAAATTTCATGTAAGTAGTGGTTATATAGGGGCATTTGGGTTTTTCTTCAAATTGGATTTCTGCCCATATTGTGGAGTGGGGTGGGGCCAAAATGCACAAAATTTTTAAAAATCTTCTTCTCATGAACCAGCCATAGCAGAGACTTGATATTTGGTATGCAGCTTCCATTTGAGGTGTAGACTCAAGTTTGTTCAAGAGAAGTTTGACGGACAATATTTACCTTTGTTCTGAGAGTGGCAAGAATATTTGCCCAGCCCAAAATTTCTATTTTCTGAACCCAGAGGCCGATTTGAACCAAATTTAATATGAGGTATTATTGGGTTATAAGTACTTGATTTATGCCCCAAAAATTTTTCCTTTTCCTGCAGCCCCGTGGGAACCACAGGAGCTAAAAATAGAAAAAATTAAAACGCCCATATCTCCAAAACTGCACGGCACCGAGAATTTTTATTTGGTGTGAAGCTTCCTTAGGACCAACAGAAAGGATTGGTAAAAAAAATTGCCATCGGTTTTATCATAGGGTACAGATTAGGGACTTTGAAAAAGTGCTGAGTCAGCACTTTTTAACACTTGTAGGCAATGGGAAAAACATTAAAAAATCTTCTTCTCCAGATCCAGCAGGTAGAATATTTTGATATTTGGTATGCAACATTGTAGGGTGGATCTGATTCAAGTTTGTTCAAATTGGCCCCCTGGGTTCATAATTGGGCTCAGTATAGGAGCCTGATTTCGAACTTAGTGCATTTCAGGCAAATTTCTTAAAAAATCTTCTCCAGATCCAGCAGGCAGAATCTTTTGATATTTGGTATGCAACATTGTGGGGTGGATCTGATTCAAGTTTGTTCAAATCGGCCCGCTGGATTCATATTTGGGCTCACTATAGAAGCCTGAATTCGAACTTAGTGCATTTCGGGCAAATTTCTTAAAAAATCTTCTTCTCCAGATCCAGCAGGCAGAATCTTTTGATATTTGGTATGCAACATTGTGGGGTGGATCTGATTCAAATTTGTTCAAATCGGCCCCCTGGATTCATATTTGGGCTCACTATAGAAGCCTGAATTCGAACTTAGTGCATTTCAGGCAAATTTTTAAAAAAATCTTCTTCTCCAGATCCAGCAGGTAAAATCTTTTGATGTTTGGTATGCAACATTGTAGGGTGGATCTGATTCAAGTTTGTTCAAATTGGCCCCCTGGGTTTATATTTGGGCTCCATATAGGAGCACAAATTTGAACTTAGTGCATTTCAGGCAAATTTCTTTGAAAATCTTCTTCTCAAGATCCAGCAGGCAGAATCTTTTGATATTGAGTATGCACCATGCTTAAGGGGGTGAGATTCAATTTTGTTCAAGCCAAGTCCCTGGGTTCATATTTGTGCTTACTGTGGGAGCCTGAATTATAACTTAGTTCAAAATGAGGAATTTTCTTTAAAAATCTTCTTCAGATCCAGCAGTCGGAATGTTTTGATATTTGGTATGCAGTATCCTTAGGGGGGTGAGATTTAAGTTTGTTCAAGCCATGTCCCTAGGTCCATATTTGGGCTCAATGTGGGAGCCCGAATGATAACTTAGTTCAAAATGAGGAATTTTCTTTAAAAATCTTCTTCTTTAGATCCAGCAGTCAGAATGTTTTGATATTTGATATGCAGCATCCATAAGGGGGTGAGATTCAAGTTTGTTCGAGCCATGTCCCTAGGTCCATATTTGGGCTCACTGTGGGAGCTTGAATTGTAACTTAGTTCGAAATGAGGAATTTTGTTAAAAAATCTTCTTCTTCAGATCCAGCAGTCGGAATGTTTTGATATGTGGTGTGCAGCATCCTTGGGGGGGGGGGGGGGGGGGGGGGGGGGATTCAAGTTTGTTAAAGCTAAGTCCCTGGGTTCATACTGTGGGAGCCCAAATTATAACTTACTTTTGTGTTTGGAATAAACATGCATGCATGTTTATTATTTTCCTGAAAATTTTCCACCCTGCACCATGCTTATTCCAGTCTGCACTTCTATTTAATTTTCGACAGAGTGGAGCACATCCGAGGGAAAAATTGTGCATTTTGCCTGCAGCAAATAAATTATCGCATGCATTTACTTACCGGAACCTCTATAATAAACTGTACAAGTATGTTTATTTTGGCCTCAAGGGTAAGGAATCTAAAAAACGTACAATTCAAAGTAAGTTGCAGGATCACCACTTGGCACCATATTGACTGTAAACATGTGTCCCACTTTTCCTACATTTGTAGCACCAGGTTCTATGTGGGCTTTCCAAAAAAATAATGCAAGAACGGTGAGAACCAGGTGTTAACATTGTAGGAAACGCAGGACACATACTAGTACTGTGACATTGCCTATAGTGGTCATCTAACCATTATCTTACAACTTATTTTGACTTCTAATGTATATGTCGCATGCTCCGATGGGATTTCCTACCCTGCACTTATATTCCAGTCTGCACTTTTATTAATTATGGCCATTTTTTCTACCCCACACTTATATTGCAGACCGCACTTCTATTCGAAACACGAGAGTAGTCAATATGAGGAATTTTTCTTTAAAAATTTTCTTCTTCAGATTCAGCAGTCGGAATGTTTTAATATTTGGCATGCAGCAACCTTAGGGGGCTGAGATTCAAGTTTGTTCAAGCCAAGTCCCTTGGTTCATATTTGGGCTCACTATGGGAGCCCGAATGGCATCTTAGTTCAAAATGAGGAATTTTCTTTAAAAACCTTCTTCAGATCCAGCAGATGAATGCTTTTGATATTTTTTATGCAGCATCCTTAGGGGCGTAAGATTCAAGTATGTTCAAGCCATGTCCCTAGGTCCATATTTGGGCTCATTGTGGGAGTTCGAATTGTAACTTAGTTCAAAATGAGGAATTTTCTTTAAAAATCTTCTTCTTTGAACAGATCCAGCAGTCAGAATGTTTTGATATTTGGTGTGCAGCATCCTTTTGTGAAATTCAAGTTTGTTAAAGCCAAGTCCCTGGGTTCATATATGGGCTCCTGTGGGAGCCCGAATTATAACTTAGTTCAATATGAGGAATATTTTTTAAAAATCTTTTTTTTTTTAGATCCACTGGTCAGAATCTTTGGATATTTGGTATAAGCTTTTCTTAGGAGGAGCAGATGCAACTTGTTGAAATCAATTCTCTGGGTTGATATTTAGGCTACCATGTCAGGTGAGCACCCTCAGGCCCCCTGGGGCCTCTTGTTTTTTTAAATTCTCGCTCAATTAACGTCAACGAGCAGAGTTGAATGGACACAATGGTGAGAACCTGTCCCCAATCTCCCGGCGTCTGGGCCAGTGGCGTAGCCAGGGGAGCTGGGGGAGGGGGGGTGGTCTCCGGAGGCTCAGGTCAACCTAAACCTTTAGCACCCTCCCCCCCACCCACCCCACCCCCCCCCCCACCCCCACCTAAATAAAATATTGACCCAAATGCTCTCCAATATAGGGCTACACAGGCTACAATTGCCTCGATCTTGAGAGTACTAAATTTTGCAAAATTTTCTCAAGAGAAGGCCTTGTCCAAACTAGGCCCCTCTGGTCATCACCCGCCTCTTCCCAGGTCCTTGTACTAACTGAGCCTCCAGTCGTTACCTCCTCCTCCCACTTCCATGAAGGGAAGTGGGAGGAGGGGTAACAACTGGAGGGTGCTAGCTTTGACTAGGCACGGACCCCCGAAATCCCACAACACTACAAATATCATGGTATGTTGTCATTGACAGCATCATCAACAAAAATTGCGAGCGCCACTTCCTCAAATTCCATTCGGGTTTACTTTTAAAGTGCAATTTGCTGTTTCCTCGCGATTACTATTCTGTATCTTCACTGCGCATGTCACACTATTCCATGTAATCCGGAATAGACTACAGAAACATAAGCTCTGTTTTCAGTCCTGTGAATGATGTGATAGTGTTTGTTTTTGGTTGTCTTTTCACAGCATCGCCTCAATGTGTTGAATGAAACTGATTTCATGAAGGATGAATATGAATTTAGGAGAAAAATCATTCTCCAATTTTCTTACTGAAGGATGAGAAAATCGACAGTCAAACACCAGCCTATTTTGTCTTCTCGCTACTTTGTGGCATGTATGCTTTGTTTGCATCAATCTGATAATACCGATTGCTTCCGAATTTGTGGCTCAGTACAGGAGTTCCGCTTTATCGTTTGAGGCTACATTTGGAATAATTTATGATATTTATTAAAACATACATTATTTCCATGGGAAGAGGTGGGACAAAATCATTATTTTGGACAACATCCAGAGCACATGGAGATTTAATGCCTGATGTCTTTTTTTCAACCCTGAGGCTTGCCTCAGGGTTGAAAATTGACATCCAGATATT
Organism: Pictodentalium vernedei; assembly: GCA_031216915.1. Taxonomy (NCBI): domain Eukaryota; kingdom Metazoa; phylum Mollusca; class Scaphopoda; order Dentaliida; family Dentaliidae; genus Pictodentalium; species Pictodentalium vernedei. Next base: position 417,010,368 of record CM062295.1, read on the forward strand.
AAATCTCCATGTACCCTGGATGTTGTCCGAGATAACGTACATTGTCCCTATATTCCAATATATTCTGTCTTCTGATTCATCAGAATGCCTAGGACAAATAGCCACAGCAAAGGGCGCACCCAACATCCAAGGTATATGAGAGAGTGCAACATCCAGGGTATAAGGGCATGCGAAACATCGGGGTTATATGATTTAAATGAAAGGTTTTCACAAACAAATTTTGAACCAAATTTGGCTTGTAACATAAGTGGGTCCAAAGTACTTTTTTGTGCCTGAAATGTTTTTTTTTCGTTGCCCTGTGGGTACCCCAGGGGCTAAAAATAGAAAGAAAAAAATCAAATGCCCATATTTTCCAAACTACATGGAACAGAGAACTGTTATTTGGTATGAAGCATCCTTTTGACCAGTAGAATGGATTAAAAAATGGCCATCGGTTGTATCAGGGTGTTCTGTAGGGGCATTTGAAAAAATGCTGAGTCAGCATATTTGCAAAAATTGAACATTTTTTTTTTTCTTCAGAACCTCTGATCAGAATCTTTCGATATGTGGTATACAGCATCCATAGGACGATCAAATACAAGAGTGTTCAAATCGAGTCCCTTGGTTCATATTTGGGCTCAACACAGGAGCCAAAATAATTCACTTAGGGCGCTATGGGGAATAAGCTTTAAAAATCTTCTTCTTCAGATCAAACAGTCAGATTCTTTTGATACTTGGTATACAACATCTCTATAGGGGTCAGATTGAAGTTTGTTTAAATTGAATCCCTGGGTTAATATTTGGGCTTCCTATGGAAGCCTGAATATTAACTTGTTGCAATATGGGGAATTATCTTGAAAAATCGTGCCAGTGAGAATCCTTTCATATTTGGTATGTGACATCTCTAGAGGTGTAAGATTTGAATTTGTTCAAATTGAGTCCCTGGGTTTATATTTGGTCTTTCGGTGGGAGCCTGAATATTAATTTTGTGCAATATGGGGAATAATCTTTAAAAATCTTCTTCAGGTCCACAAGTCAGATTCTTTTGATATTTGGTATGCAGCATCTCTAGGGGGGTTAGATTCAAGTTTGTTCAAATGGGATCCCTGGATGAATATTTGGGTCCTTTATTGGAGCCCAAATTTTAACTTGGTGCAATATGAGAAAATTTCTTAAAAAGTCTTCTTTTTCAGACCCACTAGTGAAAATCCTTTCATATTTAGTATGTGACATCTCTAGAGGTGTAAAGTTTGAATTTGTTCAAATCAAGTTCCTGGGTTAATATTTGGGTTTCCCAGGGAGCCCAAATATTTACTTAGTGCAATATGGGGAATTATCGTTTAAAATCATCTCCTTCAGATCCAGCAGTCATATTCTTTTGATATTTGGTGCACAACACCTCTGGGAGGGTTAGATTGAAGGTTGTTCAAATCAGGTCCCTGGGTTAATATTTGGTCTTTTTATTGTAGCCCAAAATTTAACTTAGAGCAATATGAGAAAATTTCTTGAAAATTGTTCTTCAGATCCACCAGTGAGAATCCTTTCATATTTGGTATGTAATGTCTCTAGGGGTGGCAAATTCAAGTTTGTTCAAATCAAGTCACTTGTTTTTTCTTGTTTTTCAGCTCATCTTGACAAAGTCATGCCGAGCTAATCTCATCGCTCTCAGTCCGTCGTCCGTCAGCACCATGTTTTGGTCTTTTCCTCCAAAGCCACTGGGCCAATTCAAGTGAAAGTTTGTGTTAGTGATGGTCCCAAAGGGGCATTTCATTTTTGTTCAACTCAACATGCCCAGCCCCATAGGGAGGGAGTGGGGGGAAAATGCTCCAAAATATTTTTAAAATCTTCTTCTCAAGAACCAGTGTGTACAATGACTTGATATTTGCTTTGGAGCTTCCATGTGAGGTGTAGAATCAAGTTTGTTCAAACGAAGTTCGTGAAGTAATATTTGGCTTTGTAATAGGAGGGGTAAGATTTTTGGCCCCGCCCAAAATTTCTATTTTCTGAACCGATGGTCCGGTATGAACCAAATTTGGTTTGTGGTATTATTGGGTCATAAGTACTTGACCCATGCACAACAAAAAAATTCCCAAATCCCCATGGGAACCCTGAGAGCTAAAAATTGAAATATTTTCAAACGCCCATATTTCCCAAACCCCACGGAACAGAGAGCTGTTATTTGGTATATGAAGTATCCTTAGGACCAGTAGAATTGAATGTAAAAAAGAATTGCCATCGGTTATGTTAGGGTGTTCTGTAATGAGCATCGAAAAAATACTGAGCATATTTGCAAAAATTAAAAAAAATCTTTTCTCCAGAACCAATCATCTGAATCTTTTGATATTTGGTATACGGCAAGTTTGTTCAAATCAGATCCCTAGGTATATATTTGGGCTCACTATGGTATAGTGTTGTGCGTCGGATCCGAGAATCCGATACCGATCCGATCCGAATCCGAATCCGATCGGATTTCGGATCGGATTCAAGATGCTCTTGGGATTCGGACCTCGGATCGGATTACAGAAAATGGTCGGGTTCGGAGTCGGATTCCTGCTCGTTTTCGGATTAATCCGATAAAATCCGACGATATGAAAATACAGTTTAATTATATATTATACATTACTCACGGCGTGCGCTTTCTAAGTTTCTGTAATTGAATCATGTTCGTAGCGTAATATAATCATCATGATTAATTGATTATATTACGCTACGAACATGATTCAGTTACAGAAACTTAGAAACTGTGCACTGCAGTCTTCGCACGAATGTCATGACTAGGTCGTGTCTCCATACTTCTTTAATGCCTGTCCCTTTCGGTTTCCTAAAATAACTAGCTTTCCTGGCTTTCCCAATCATATTCTGGGAAGCGGCTCGTTTTTTCAGAAGAGCACACCTTCGCAATGCGAAGGTGTGCTCTTCTGAAAAAACGAGCCGCTTCCCAGAATATTATTCGGAAGACTACTACATTACTGCAATCTCGTTCTCCAAGTTTTTCGCGGGATTCTGTGTTGATTTGTTAATTCAAAGTCATACTTCAAACTTTTAAAGTTGCAACTTTCAGGTGAAATTTATAGAGGATTCTCAAACATGGACAAACCTCCACCAAAGAAATCAAAACAAGATAAACAAAAGGATCTGAAGGAAACAGGAGAAGCAGGTCCCATGGATTCAAGTTCATCAACAAACCAACCAGGGGGATCCTCGTCGACTCCGTCAGGTGGTCGTTCGGACCCTGAAAAAGACAATTCTACTGACTCTACCCCCAAAGAGGCAGAGCCGGTCATATCGAAAGCAGAGGTCTCTTTGAAACTTCAGTCAGGAGAGTTCGAGCTTGTTCGTCCCACCAAGAAGAAAAGTGCAAAATGTTGGGACAAATTTGCCCTCCCAAGGGTAGCTGGGACTTTCCGTGTCATGAAAAACTTTGCTGTGTGCAAAAACTGCAAAGCAGTTTACATATACGATTCTAAGAAAGGGAACTCTCAATTGAACAGTCACAAATGCCCTAAAAATCCGGCTTCCACATCACAAAATTTAATGACAAGTTTTGTGGCTGTTACATCAGGGGCAAGAAAGAGTCCCATTGTGCCATTGAACACTGAAATCAAGAAACATCTCAATGAGATGGCAATAATTGCGTGTACATTGGACATGCGCCCATTGTCTGTTTTTGAAAGCAACGGAATATCCACGTTCTGTCAAGAACTCGTCGACACGACTTCTCAATACGGACACTTTGATGTTTCAGCAACCTTAGTTGACCATTCAATTCAAACTTATCACGTTCACATTTGACAGATGTGTATGAGAAATATATGAACATGGTAAAATCTGAAATGGAGAAACTTGATGGCATGGGTCATACGACGGACGGATGGCAAGATAAGTACACCGGTGCTTATTTCATGTCGTTCTGCTGTTTCTTTATAAACCATGAATGGGACTGGCGGAAAATAGTGTTGAAAACTGAAAAATTTGATGTCCCAAAAAAAGATGCCAAAGCTATTCGTCAGTGGTATTTAGAATCCGTCACTGAACTTGGACTAGATATCGGCCAAGAGAGGCACTTCATCGTGTCTGACAACGCAAGCGTAATGGAAGCTGCATTCAGAGATTTGAATGGATCTGGCTGCGCACCACACTGTATCAATCTGTTAGTGAATGCCATGATAGATGATGTGGAAGAAGCAAAGGACATTTTTACCAGGGCAAAAAACCTCGTTGCTCATGTGAAAAAGGCGAACTTGCAGTCAAAGTTACCTAATCGACTCTGCCAATCAATGCCTACACGCTGGAATGCATCATTGAAAATGATTAGTTCAATCAAACAGGTATGGGTTCAGTTGTCTCAGCTGTTGATAAATAGAGACGAATCATCATACCTTGCAGGGATAAACCTCACTACTCTTACAGACCTTATAGCTTTTTTGGAAGTGTTCAAACATGCATCCAATGTGTTGGAAGCTGACAATAAACCAAACATACACCTCGTGCTATATTGGTTTTTCAAGCTGAATAAACATCTCCAGGAGAGAAATGAAGATAGTGAATTGATCTCGAGGATGAAGACTGTTGGACAACAAGCCATAGATAAAAAATGGGGGAAAAGAATAAAACCCATTCATTATGCCGCAGCTATACTTGATCCTCGGGCTAAAAACTCGCCAAAGATCGACCAGGAGAAAAGGAAGCTAGGGGTTACATTCATAAAAGACATCATCGAACAATTACGATGCGATTCCCCGAGCGGGCCGAGTGTACAAGCTGTGGAGCGTGAGTCAGATGTTGTGATGGTCCAGGATGAGGATGAAAGTGACTTCTATCCTACTGGGACCGCGAGCGCATTCGAGGACATCGATGAATTCGAAAGTTATTTGAGAGAAGCTCCTGTCACCGTCAAAACGCCAAAGGAATTATTGAGTTTCTGGAAGTCGAAATTCCCGTCTGCACCATACCTTGCAAGGGCGGCGAAAATTGTTTTAAGTGTCCCGGCGTCGTCAGCAACGTCCGAGCGTTCATTTTCCGATGCTGGATTCACTATAAACATCCGACGCACGACACTAAAGGCTGATAATGTAGACAAACTACTATTCATAAGATCAGCTTGCAAGATGAGCGAAGAGAAAAAATCAAAAGATTTCGGAATTACAGACATTGATTCAGATGAAGACTACGAAGATTGAGTTTGTGTCTTTGTGATTATGTGATATACATTATACCAGGGCTACGTTTGGAATGTGTTACTGACTTTTGAGTCGACTGTAATCCTGTGAAATGTGGAGACTGTTGGTTCAAGCAGAGAACTGATTCTTTGATAATATTTGCGCACTCAGGGTTGAGCGTTTTTTTTTTCAGATATTTTAATTTTAAAACGTGATAAGAAATACACAAGTTCTTTAATTTTCCACTGTCAGATGTCTAGTCTTTTTGTAATCTCTTCAATCGATAGCAAGTCTCCACCCCAACTAACAGACAGTCAGACAGTCAGACAGACAGACACCCCACCTCCTTTGAATGTTCGAAGTTATACTCTCTCCGGTACTTAATCCTTACTAAGAACTTAGTAAGAAGTAAGGACCGGAGAGAGTATAACTTCAAACTTCAAAGGAGAGTCCTAACTCCTTACTCCTTAGTCCTCAGTTCCGCACACTCTGTGGAGTCCTACTAGAGATTATATAACTCTATAGTTTATATCAGGATTCAGGACTGAAGAAATGAGAATCTGTCATTCCCATTGATTTTATAGGGTGGCTTTGTGGTTTCTAGTTGGACACACTAGCTCGATGCATGCCAGACTGGCATGCATCGGGCTAGTGAGTCCAACTAGAAACCACAAAGCCACCCTATAAAATCAATGGGAAATTGGGAATGACAACTTCCCACCAACAGTGACCCACTTTCAAACAAACATTCACACGTCAAGAAAATTGAAATGAGTGCTAGTAACAAGTAACAACAATGCAACGATTAGGCTTGATGCCATTTGCATATCTGGGACAAATACGTCACAACATGGCATCGTTCTTGAATTTGAGCTTTGACTTATTGCTTTCTCGGGAAACTCGCATCTTTGACTAAGGGCAGTGGAATGAGAGAATTAACGCACAAAGATTCTTTGTGCGTTAATTCTCTCATTCTACTGCTCTTAGTGAAGTTAGTGCCCTATACAACGTGACAAATTGACAGTTCACAATCTTTACATTTTACAAGTGAAGTGAGTTAAGTTTCGGATTTGTGCTGCGAATCCGAATCCGATCGGATTTCGGATCGGATTCCAAGTGCTCCACAGATTCGGATTCGGGTTCGGATTTCCAAACAAAGTCGGATTCGTATATCGGATCGGATTATTACCTGCCCTCGGATTCGGATTCGGATTTTCCAGTGGAAGTTCGGATCGGATTAGCGATGGTCGTCGGATCCGACGCACAGCACTACTATGGTATAGCCCAAATTTTTACTTAGTGCAATATGAGGAAATTTCTTTAAAATCTTGTTCAGATCCACCAGTCGAAATGCTTTCTTCTTTGGTATACAACATCTCTGGAGGGGGGGGGGGGGGGGGGGGTGTCAGATTCCAGGTTGTTCAATTCGAGTGCCTAGGTTAATATTTGGGCTCCATATGGATACATGAAATTTAACTTAGAACAATATGAGGGAATTTCTTCAAAAATCTTCTTCTAAAGATCCACTCGTCAGAATGCTTTCACATTTGGTATACAACATCTCTAGGGTGGTCAGATTCAAGTTTGTTCAAATCGGATCCATAGGTTAATATTTGGGCTCGCTATGGTAGCCCAAATTTGAACTTAGTGCAATTTCAGAGAAATTTCTTTACAATTTCTCTTCTTCAGATCCAACAGTCAGAATGCTTTCATATTCGGTACACAAGATCTCTAGGGAATACAGATTCAACTGTGTTCAAATCAAGAGCCTGGGTTAATATTTGGGCTCTCTATGGGAGCCGGAATTGGACATTTTGCTGAAGAATTAAAAATTTTGTATTCAGTACCCTCTAGAGGTGTGTAACTAAGATTAATCCACATAGGTTGTATCAAAGGGCTTCATAGGGGAGCTCTACATTTTACTTTGATCAACTGAAGAAAAGGCATGATGCCCAGATTATTTTTGTCACTCCTGAGGGCCGCAAGGATTGACAGTGTAGCCTATGGAGATGGCTTGCTTAATGTAGACTCATTCTTGGACTCTGTTTAAATTGTGTTCTAGCTGTTCAAGATGAGTGCTTCAGGCCCTGTGGGACCTCTTGTTCAAATGAGGTCTTTCAATTAATAATTGGGCTTTCTATGGGAGCCCAAATTTTAACTTAATGCAATATGGGGAATAATCTTTGAAAATCTTCTTTTTCTTATCCACTTTTCAGAATCTATTGATATTAAGTATACTGTATCCTTGCTGGGTCAGATTGAAGTTTATTCAAAGGAAATCCCTCTTAATATTTGAGCTCCTGTTGGGCCCCGATTTTTAACTTAGTGCATGCAATATGAGGAATAATCTTTAAAGGTCTTCTTCAGATCTACCAGTCAGAACCTTTTGATATATGGTATACAGCATCCTTAAGGAGGTTAGATCTGGGTTAATATTTGGCCTCACTATTGGAACCTGCATTTCAACTTGGTGTAAAAGAGGAATTATACTTTGAAATCTTCCTGAGGACGACTATTCAAAATGTTTTGATACTTGGTATCAAAGTTTCTTCAAATTAAGTCCCTGGTTTAATGTTTGGGCTCCCTATGTGGTATGGGCCCAGGTTTTAACTTAGTGTAATATGCCAAATAATCTTTAAAAATATCTCCTTTTTCAGATCCACTTTTCAGAATCTATTGATATTTGGTATATAGCATTCTGGGGGTCAGATTCAAGTTTGTTCAAGTGAAGTCTCTAGGTTGATATTTGGACTTCCAAGTTTTGCACTACTGAAATCTGGGCATTATTTCTGTGGTAGCATCACAATACTACAGAAAAATCATTTGGCATGGACAACAGAGTTATAAATAATTAAATAACTTCATTCCTCTGTAGTGTTAACTAGCCACAGATGCTAATTAAATCCTTCTTTAAACAACTTTGGTCAGGTGAGCATCTCGGGGGCCCCATGAGGCCTCTTGTTTAATAAATTAATTTTAATTGTCCCACTAAAGTCTCATTTGGACCCGTTATGGTCCATTTCAGTCATTTATTGTACTTGCAAGAAAGTATATTTTTTTTAAAAACACAAAAAAACCTCTCCTCATCATGGCTACAAGACTTGTGTTTGCCCATGGTATGCAAATACAGGTTTGCATGAGCAAATTGCATCAATCTATATATAAACTCACCCAGAAATGTGTATTGCTACTTGTTTCTTGTACCTGTATTCTACTCTGTTTGGGGTCTTGATGGTAAAATGATGCAAAAAAGAAACTTGGGTCTAAGAAAAGGATAGGCACATGAAAGGTGCCATAATGCAAGTACAGCAAGATGCAAACATGAATCAAATGATTGTTGTCAGAAATTAGTCCAAGGGCATACTCCTTGGGTGGGGGAGGAGAGGGAGAGGGGCTAAGATGACCTGCTATGAGAATCATGACTCACCTACTTCAATTATTATGCTTAATTGATCTGATTGTCCACAGGGGGGCACGATGATGCCGTGTACTAAGGCGTACTGCACGTCAATGGTGCCCATGTCTTCAACCAATCTAACCCTGCCTATGCTGCAGTGTGGAGATACGATGTTGGGGAGCTGGCAGCTGCTCATCGTTGCTCGGTGGTTCTCTCCGGGCACTCTGGCTTCCTCCACCCATAAAACTGTCAGGGTCATGATTAGCCATTGTGCATAAGTTATGTGACCTTAAACTCCAATAAATAAATAAAAAATGCTTAATTGATAAAGATTTTTGACTTGAATGACTGGCTGTTGTGAACAGCACTAGGCAAAATTACACACCACCATGAGGAGTTAACTCCCTTGTTTGTTGTATTTTCCTTAAAAACATCAATAAAAACTGTTGTACTGGAAATTATACATTGCTTGGTCTGTTTTACCTTCCATACTAATGTACATATGTTATGCCCCAGTTGTGAAATTACCCATTTCGGGTTTTTTGTTGGTTTACAGAAGCCTACAATGTTTAAATTCATGAGATAAAAGTTGTAAGAAATATATCTCAACACTTTAATGCCAAATGATGGTACATGAAGTACTAGTTGTTGTCAGGCATGTCAACTGAACAAAAGAAATAGATTAAGGTGTTAACCCTTTACCTCATATGAAAAGCAAACAAAATTCTTGAACGACTAATTTTTTTCATTTTTTGTCTCAAAAACATAGGTTTTGACCTCTCATTGGAATGGCTCGACGAGCTCGTTCCAGAGGGGTCATAACCTATGTTTTTTGAGACAAAAAATCAAAATATAATGAAAATTAATTGGCGATTTTTAGCTCATCTTGACAAAGTCAAGCTGAGCTAATCTAATCGCTTCCCATCCGTCGTCCATCGTCCGTCAACACCTTGTTTTGGTCTTCTCCTCCAAAGCCACTGGGCCAATTCAAGTGAAAGTTTGTGTGAGTAATGGTCCCAAAGGGGCATTTCATTTTTGTTCAACTCAACATGCCCATCCCCATAGGGAGGGAGTGGGGGAAAATGCTCCAAAATATTTTTAAAATCTTCTTCTCAAGAACCAGTGTGTACAATGACTTGATATTTGCTATGGAGCTTCCATATGAGGTGTAGAATCAAGTTTGTTCAAACGAAGTTCGTGAAGTAATATTTGGCTTTGTAATAGGAGGGGTAAGATTTTTGGCCCCGCCCAAAATTTCTATTTTCCGAACCAATGGTCCAGTATGAATCAAATTTGGTTTGTGGTATTATTGGGTCATAAGTACTTGACCCATGCAAAAAAAAAAAAAATTTCCTGCATCCCCATGGGAACCCTGGGAGCTAAAAATAGAAATATTTTCAAACGCCCATGTTTCCCAAACCACATGGAACAGAGAGCAGTTATTTGGTATGAAGTATCCTTAGGACCAGTAGAATTGAATGGTAAAAAAAAACTGCCATCAGTTATAGGGTGTTCTGTAATGGGCATCGAACAAATGCTGAGTCAGCATATTTGCAAAAATTTTAAAAAATCTTTTCTCCAGAACCAATCATCAGAATCTTTTGATATTTGATATACAGCATTCATAGGGGGGCCAGATAAAAGTTTGTTGAAATAAAGCTCATTGGTTCATATTTGGGCTCTCTACAGGAGCCCAAAATTTTAACATAGGGTAATATGGGGAATATTCTTTAAAAAATCTTCGTCTTCAGAACCACCAGTCAGAATCTTTTAATGTATGGTATACAACATTGTTATGAGGGTCAGATTCAAGATTGTTCAAACCAAGTCCCTAGGTTAATATTTGGGCTTCCTAAGCCCAAATTTTATCTTTGTTCAATATGGAGGGTAATTTAAAAAGATCTTCTTCAGATCCACCAGTCAGAATGCTTTGATATTTGGTATACAGCATCTCTAAGGGAGTCAGATTCAAGTTTATTCAAATCAGATCCCTAGGTATATATTTGGGCTCACTATGGTAGCCCAAATTTTTACTTAGTGCAGTATGAGGAAATTTCTTTAAAAATCTTCTTCTTCAGATCCACCAGTCGGAATGCTTTTATATTTGGTATACAACATCTCTAGGGGGGGGGGGGGGGGGGGGGGGGGGGGTCAGATTCCAGGTTGTTCAATTCGAGTGCCTAGGTTAATATTTGGGCTCCATATGGGAACATGAAATTTAACGTAGTACAATATGAGGGAATTTCTTCAAAAATCTTCTTCTTCAGACCCACTCGTCAGAATGCTTTCACATTTGGTATACAACATCTCTAGGGGGGTCAGATTCAAGCTTGTTCAAATTGGATCCATAGGTTTATATTTGGGCTTGCTATGGTATCCCAAATTTGAACTTGTGCAATTCGAAGAAATTTCTTTACAATTTCTCTTCTTCAGATCCAACAGTCAGAATGCTTTCATATTCGGTACACAACATTTCTAGGGAAGTCAGATTCAACTGTGTTCAAATCGAGCCTGGGTTAATATTTGGGCTCTCTATGGGAGCCGGAATTGGCCATTTTGCTGAAGAATTAAAAATTTTGTATTCAGTACCCTCTAGAGGTGTGTAACTAAGATTAATCTACATAGGTTGTATCAAGGGGCTTCATAGGGGAGCTCTACATTTTACTTTATGATCAACTGAAGAAAAGGCATGATGCCCAGATTATTTTTGTCACTCCTGAGGGACTCAAGGATTGACAGTGTAGCCCATGGAGATGGCTTGCTTAATGTAGACTCATTCTTGGACTTTAAATTGTGTTCTGTTCAAGATGAGCGCTTCAGGCCCCGTGGGGCCTCTTGTTATCGTTATTTTGGGTAAAGGGCTAGTTCCAAGTACAGTGGAATATCTTCTCTAAGATCAATTATAGTTACTTTATGAACGTCAGGGGGAATGGAACTTGGATGTGGGAATCCGTGTAAGTTACTGTAGTAAACAAGCTTTGTTTTTCTAGTAACATAGGACCCTATCACCAATGCTTGGGGTGAAACTCCTCTAAAATGGGTGACATGGGTACAAACTATTGACTAAACTTGTTTTTTTCTCCATGTTGAGATCATGATAAGCCATTCTGCAGAAATATGTGACCTTAAAACCAATAAATAAATAAATTTCACTTGGACCATCCAAGTGAAGGATTTGAGCATTCAACTGATGGTGGATTTTGAAGTTGAAGGAACACCAACACCACCTTCTGGCTTCTGGGAAAGAGCCAGCACATTTTGTGGAAGGACCTCCTCCCACACTGGTCCTCATTCGAAGAAGACTGGATCTTCATTGGATGCGAGAAAGAAGAAAAGAAAGAGCAGTCCCACAACCAGATGATGAGATGCCTGCCGACTGACAGAGTTCTTGGAAAAGAAGATGACGCAGAAAGAGGAGAAGAAGGTTCAAATACCTATCTCCCACTCCATACCTCGTGCCACAGACTCGCCAATATCCAGCTTGGTTCATTCTTACCAGAGGAGAATGTTGACTATGTGGTCATGTTTAATTCTAACATGACTCTTTCCCTTCACAGGGTAGAGTTGGAGGAGAGTGACATGATCTTGGTGCCTGGGGAGGATGTGGGGGATAGTGTAGTCAGAGCATCGTCTCAGAATTCTTCTCTTCCTCGGAACAAGGGCTCAGTTGAGGAAGTGGCTCCTTTGGGGACTGATTCACCATCAGGAGCACCACCCAAGAAAAAGATGAAAAAAGCACACCGTGAGTAGGGTTGAATGGTTGAACAACCTCACACCATTCCTGCGCGCCTTGGGCATGCTGAAACCATCTCATTTCGAAAATCATATCTTAGTTTGTCTTTGTTAAAACCAAATCATAGGTTTACCTGATTATATATAGCAAGTTCTTATTTGTGGTCATCAGAGCAAAATGTTATTAGTGTTTTGAATTGATATGTGGTTCCACTGGAAAGACACTTCCTCGAGAACATTACCATGTTATTTAAATTGCAATGTGTGATGGATGCCATAGTTTTTACATATTGTTTAATTGTTGTAGTAATTTTTGTTATGTGATGACCATTTGATTAAATTCAAGCTTTTGGATTGTTAATTTTCATCAAATAACAAGGCTGATGGGTCTATGTACGAAAATTATGTTTAGTTGACGTTCATGCCATCACCCACTTATTGATATGCTTCCTGTTGAAGCCCAAATTTAACTTTTGTAATATCTTTGAAACTTTTCTTCTTCATACCACCATACAAAATCTTTTTATATTTGGTATATAGCATCCTTAGGGTGGTCAGATTCATGTTTGTTCAATCAAGTCCCTTTGTTCATATTTGGGCCCCCTATGGAAGCTCAAATTTTAACTTAGTGCAGAATGACAAATATTTTTTGAAAGTCTTCTTAACATCCTTCATTCAGAATCTTCAGAAATTTGATATACAGCATCCTTATGGTGACCAGATTCATGTATGTGCAAATCAAGTCCATTTCTCCATATTTGGGCTTCTTATGCAGACCTAAATTTTATCTTAATGCAATATGAAAAATTTTCTTTAAATTCTTAGATCCAGAATCTTTTCATATTCAGTATACAGCAACCTTAGGAGGGTCAGATTCAAGTTTGTTCCAATCAGACTCTGGGATTATATTTGGGCTTCCTCTACAGGCCATTTAAAATTAAAAATTTTCATCACATGAAAATTCAAATAAATAAATAAATAACTGCCTTTTGTACATATAGTCCAAAAAACATGTTGACCTCTATGTGTAACCTTAGCCTTGGTGGGTTGGTCATGAATTTTGTACACAACACACCATCTGTTGGTGGTACATATGTTGACTAAGTTTTATTGTGATATATAAACAAATTTATTAAAATAGTTTGTTTAATCGGCCATCGTGGATGCCATCTTGAATATCTTGAGTTGACCAAGGTTTACAGAGTGGCATCAAACAAATTTATTTGAGCTCAGCACCAAAGATACCCGAGAAATGTCAAAAAAACTTTGTCCACCCCAAAATTCCCAGGTTCGACACAAAATCTGCTGTCCTGTGCCAGACTAATGATATTTAGTATTTTTTCATTGTTGTTTCTTTTTGCCATCTTCCTGTAATAACTGTTCTACGGAAAAATACAATACACATGAGAAACTGTCCACAGGCAATGGTGGTTATGTGATAGCAGGACATTGGACTCTTTGGGTCAACTTTAGAAATTTACAAACTAGAGATGGGCGGTATACTGAAAATACCAAATGGTATCAGTATTGCTATTATATGAAATCAAGGGTGGAAGAAATTACCGAAAAATTTGGTACTTGGAAAATCCCCCATAAATGTGAAATTTGCACAGTGCCAATTGCTGTTTTGCTTGCCTTGACAAAAAGTGTCTGAAGCAAGAAGTCAGTGGGCACAATTTTCCACGTGTTCAGCTCGGTAGTGCCTTCCCCCCTCCCCCATAAATTTCCAATTGCAAGAAATCCAAAATAGGCCACCGCTGCTCTAAAACGAAAGTAGGTAAGTTGTTACAGTGCAAACAGTGACAGAGCATGGGGCTGCCCTGGCAACTAAGTTGAAAATCACACTCTAATCCAAACTCTCTACATAAAATGGGAATAAATAAATAAACAAATAAATATGAAATGTAACTGTTAATAAAAAAAATGAAAAACACATTTTGTGAATGGTGGATATTGCCTCTCGCCAAAAGCTGTTAATTGCAATTACAAGGGCAGATAACATTGCCCATTGTTGGGACAGCAAAACCAATTGCCTGAACACGCGTGCATTGCAGGCACACACAGAATGACACATACACTCACAGACAGTCACAAATACAATCATTTACCTGATGAGGAGAAGCTTATAAGGGGTGGGAGTGAGAGATATACTCTCCCAAAAAAGAAAGTGTGCATGCTAAAAAATAACACTAAAAAAAGATATATATCATTTTCATTCATGGAAATTTTATTCAATCACAGATGAATCAATTTGTGATCAACACGAGAAATTTCATTACACTACAACGAATACTCTTGGTGCCATGGAGAGTCAAAGACACTAAGGGTCAAACACAAAAGTCACACACTCAATATCTGGTATGACCTCCGTCTGAATCGACTACTGCTGTGCATCTACGCCTCATGGAAGTGAACAAGTTAGTATGGAAGTGGGTTAGGGTAGGGTTAGGTTAGAGGTAGGGTTAGGTTAGGGTTAGGGTTATGGTAGGGTTAGGGTTAGGTTAGGCTAACCCTAACCCTAACCCCACTCTGCACCACTGCAGTCGAGCACGCTGATGACGTAACGTCAAAATCGGACGAATTGCAAGTCTTCGAGGACGTAAGCCGTATTCTCTCAGCCATTTTATTACTGTTTGAGGATGTATCCGTCTCAGGTTAGGGATGTTCCTGGCTGTCGTCGTTGCCATTTGTTGCCAGTTCCGGAGATGGACAACATGGATATACCGATCTTGTGCAGGGGTGGTAACTCGGGGTCTCCCGGAGCGGGGTCGGTCTTGAACGTCATCATGTTGTGCATGTCGATGGACTTGCCTGTCTACAGTGTTACGGTGGCAGTTCAAATGCTGGGCAACCTCTCTGTGTGTTCTGCCAGCTCTAATCATACCCAGGGCAAGGAGACGTTGATCTTGGCATGCTAATGTGGCGTCGTTTTAACAGCAGCGCAAAGTTTGAATGTGAACGATAGGAAGGCCTTACTTTAGTGTTTAAATACCCAAGGATTCACACTGCTGTTTGAATTTTCAGACTCTCCACATGCAAAACATGCCTTTTCACAAACGTGCAGCACGTCATTTAACGTTAATGCAATTTTAATGGGGAAAGCTGTTTTTGTGTTCAATATAACTTATTCATGAACAGGTTAACACTCTTTACACCTACAAAATTATTTTTTTGGAGTTTCATCAATTTCTGCAATGCACACTTTCTTTTTTGGGCGAGTATATAATCTATTATGGTCATTTGTAGTGTAGGGGTCAGAATGTTTGCATTATAGATCCAATTTCCAAAAGTGTCATGTGAGACATCAACTAACAATAAACTTAGAGAGATCCCTACTCTCAAGAATGTACTTTTCAGCAAAGGTGCAGTACCAGTGTCAGTATCACATTGTCAATCCAGAAGGGAATATTTTAAGTCAAATTTAAGGTAAGTGATATATTACAAACTGAAAGGCACACGCACATAGTCAACACCTCCCCATGTCCCCCCTTTTGGTCACGATCGGTCAACTGTGATGGCTATGGTGCCCGAAGCCTGAAAACCTTTAGCACAGTCTTCAGGTCGTATTTATGAAGGGATTTCATTGTAACTGGGTAGGATGACTCAGTATAATGTCTAGATGAGGATGTCTCCTTTTGGTTGCGAGCGGTCAACCATGATGGCTAGGGATTTCATTGTAACCTGGTAGAATGACTCAGTATCATGTCTAGATGAGAACGTCCTATTTTGGCCATGATTGGTCAACCATGATGGCCGCACATGCCTGTAACCTAGATTTGTTTAGCGCAGTCTACAGTTCATATTTATGAAAGTGATTTCATTGTAACTTTGAAGGATAACTCGATATGATGTCCAGATGAGACTTTCCTATTTTGATTACAATCAGTCAGCCGTTATGTCACCTGGTCATGTGACCTTTATTCAGTTAGTACTGCTAGGTTCTTTTTGTAAAGGGATTTAATTGTAACTTGGTAGGATAACTTGGTATGATATCTAGATGAGACTGTCCTATTTTGGTCACGATCGGTTAACCGTGACTGCCAAGCCATCATGTGACCAAGATTCCTTTAGCAAAGTATACAAGTTATATTTATGAAGGGATTTCATTGTAACTTGATAGGATGACTCGTTTTGGAATAATTTCACTGTAACTTGGTAACTTTGGTTGACATACATTAACTGTGAGGGCCACATTAACCCACCCCTCAATTCTTTAGTACAGTACACACCTTAAATTATTTTTATTGAAAACATAGCATACAGAGAACAGAAATTATAACATATTCTCAATTATATTCTTGTTGTATTTCATAATCCTTTCATAAACATTGAACATTGACTTTTTCATCAAACACAACACAGTCAAGTTAAGCTACAGTGTCATTGACACTTTCATTTGTCTTTCAGATTAAGCGAAGCTTGCAGTTTTTTGCCCATTTTACTGAGACAAACAATTTAGGATCATTACTAAGAGACTGGTCAGTTTTTCGACAGAATATTCCAAAGGGATTCAGAAAGTATTTTCCTGGGCAGCAAGCCAAACCAAAAGATGCAAAACCTGGAGAACACAAGCCTGCAAAAGGTAAGAAATTATGGTGATGTAGCAAAAATATTTTTTTATTTCACCACCCTGGGCATTAAGACTGTAGGATCTGCGAATCACAATTTCTTTTCGAATTGAATCTCGAAACAAATTTTGACTCTGTTATCGATATCAAATCGAATGTCAATAGACAAATGATTTCGTATTGCAACAAACGGAAGTTAAGGACCATTGTGATGACCCTCACAAGACTGACCAAACACCTTAAACACCAATAAATGAATATTCTCTGTAGCACCGTCGCTGAAACAGGTAAGCCTATTATCCAAAGTTTGATCAATCAGTATTGTACTTTCAATTTGGCACATGGAAAAGTGATATATCTGGAGATGGGACAATGTGGGAGACAGGCCGGGGGGGGGGGGGGGGGGGGGGGGGGAGGGGGGTGCGTAAAGGGATGTGTAGTACCACAATTGATGTTGCCAGAGGATGTTCAGTCAACTTGGAATCTCTCCCAGCTAGAGATCAAACCGGTGACCTCTGGCATGAGAAACCAGCCCATAAATCCACTGGGTCACCACATCACTCTCTTAGTCCAGTCTGTTTGTCCAGTTTGTCAGTGCGAAGCGACCCAGTACAAAATGGTGAAAGAACGAAACGACCCATGGGATAAACTATTAAAGGAACAAAAACACTTGACACCCTATTCATCAGTCATGCTCGGCGACGGTCTTCCCCAATGCGTCACTTTGTTAATACCGTTTATTATGGTCGATGGCACTGCCTGACTTGAATCTGTTTTTGCGGACAGGATGGTATAGTTTGCAATGGTTATGTGTTACTATCGCCACAAAAAAAGCACAATTTGTATCAAACTGGATATTCTGAACTCTTTCCTAACTGAAGATCATTATTCATTGATAAGTGGATCCGATAAGTTAATAACACGTTGTTCAGAAACTGTGGATGTTCTATAGTCTATACTACTAACCTAACAATTAAACATTGTTGATTATTCAATTAAATATGAATTGTGCCTGCATGAATGGATTGTCTAATGTCAGTTTTATCCAATTTTTGGAAATGTAACAAACTGCTCTAAGCATGAGTGATTCGAAAAATTTGAATCTTGAGGCTGATTCAGGATCAGTCTCGTAGGAAACGTATGATATCGATATTGAATCGAATCTTCGCAGGACCCTATAAGACTGTTCAGATCATAATTTATCATGTACCGTACATGCAGTGCAAATTTCTTGTATTCAGATGACTTGATATTTAACTTGAATACAATTTTTTCCTTATATACTTCTGTTTATACGCCTGTTTTGGAAAAGGGTCGTATCTTGCAATCAGTCTCTGTCCATCCATCCGTCCATCCATCCGTCTGTCCGTTCGTTCGTTAACATTTTTGGTTATTGATCAATAACTCCAGTTTGGATTATTTGAACCCAACCAAAGTTGACCTGTGTATTACCCAGCTAGAAATACAGGCCAAATTTGAATATGGGTTTCGTCCAATTATTTTTACAGGATTTACATCTCTTTTTCGACATAGAATTTGACTGTCTATTAACATTTTGGGTTTCCAACTGATAACTTAAGTTTGGATTATTTGATCTCAACCAAAGCTGATATGTGAATTACCCAGCTAGTAATACAGGCCAGGTTCGAATATGGGTTCCATCCAATTATTTGTACATGAGTTATGGCCCTTAGAATTTGGCCATTAATTAACATTTTTGGTTTCCGCCTGATAACTCCAGTTTGGATTATTTGATCTCAACCAAAGTTGGTATATGTATTACCCAGCTAATAATACAGGCCAGGTTTGAATATGGGTCCCATCCAATTATTTTGGCATCAGTTACAGCCCCTTTTCATCTTTGAATTCAACCATCTATTAACATTTTTAGCTTAACTTGACTTCAAGTATGAGCAGACATATCTACACTTCTTTTTGGTTTGGAATTCTTGAACAATGAAGACAGCCGTCTTATTTTTGAAGTGGTACATGATTTTATATTATCAAGTAATCGATTCCAATGATTAATGTGTATCACAGTATTAAACCAGTCTAAATATCATTTAATATTATTATGAATGGTTGCCAAACTAGCCCAATGGAACAAATATAGCCCTCCACACCACTCAACTCCCATTGCAGCTCAGAGCCACCCAGACTGTATTCACAGTTTGTATTCATAATCTTCTGCTAAACGATTTGAATGAAATTACTTATGTCATTCTCACGTGTAATAAATGCACCATGTATTCAAGCTGGCCGAGATTTGTTTCTTTTCTTATTATTTATTATCGGTCTCATATTGTCTAACTTGTAGTCTAAATATTCTTACACATCGTTTTCCGGTGGTCCCTGCCTCTGGCTCATGTGACGGCCAGGATTGGGTGTTAACAAAAACTCCCATTCAAATTTTATTTCCTTAACAATTCTGGACTCGGAAACATGGCTCGTGGCCCTCCACTGGAGTGAGCTTGTTGAGCCCGCTCCAGTGGGGGATCATGAGCTGTGTTTTTGAAACAGAAGATAAACAATGTTGAGTGGTTTCAAGATGCTTTTTGTGCAACTGTCGTACTCTATCCGTGTTGGGTAAGGGGTTAATCTGGAGTACGGGGCGTAGGCCCCCGATGACGATGTGTGAGCTCGACTACTGACACTTGTGTAATTTATTCAAATACTGTTTCAACTAAGAAACTAAAGTCACTCAAACCTGCTATTGACATTGGTAACTATTTGTAATCTTGTTTTGGGTGGAAACGGCCCTGTATAAGCTTATAGCTTCCTGTCGAATCCACATCAATGTATGTAACAATTTTTATTATATATTCTTGAAATAAATATTGTTTAAACTAAGTATGAGCTATTGGGATGGATTGTGATCCGTCGTACGTCCATTTGTCTGTACGTCCTTACATCCATACATCTGTATGTATGTCTGTCCATCCACAATTCCTTTAGCACACCCTACAGGCCACAGCTCTCAGCCGATCAGTTCCACATTTCAGATGTGGCTTTGGCGCAATGTCTCAGGTTTGGCCTATAAATTGTCAACAATTCCATTATTTCATATGTAGCTTTGGGATGATGTCTAGATGTGAGCTATTCAATTTTTCTGAATTTTGTTTAAAAACATGGCTGCTTGCAGCCATCATAGATTTGGATATAAATTGTCCAACAATTCCTTTAGCACTCCCTACAGGCTGTGGCTCTCACCCAATCGGTCCCAAATTTCATCTGTGGATTTGGGACAATGTCTAGATGGGAGCTATCAAGTTTTTCTGAATTAAAAAACATGGCTGCCAGCGGCCATCTTAGATTTGGCATATAAATTGTCAACAATTCCATTAGTGAACCCAGCAGGCCGCATCTCTCACCCAATCTTTTTCAAATTTCATATGTAGCTTTGGGATAATGTCTAGATGGGAGCTTTCAAATCTTTCCGAATTTCATCACAAAAGATGGCTGCAGTGGCCATCTTAGATTTCGCATATAAATCGTCAACAGTTGTTCTATTAGCACACCCTATAGGCAGCATCTGTCACCCAATCTTTTTCAAATTTCATATGTAGCTTTGGTTTGATGTCTAGATAAACTGTCTACAATCCCATTAGCACACCCTACAGGTAGCATCTCTCACCTGATCGTTTTTGAATTTCATATGTAGCTTTGGTGTGATGTATAGAGGGAGTTATCAGATTATTCTGAATTTTGTTAAAAAATAAGGATGTCAGCTGCCATCTTGGATTGGCATTTGAATTGTCAACTATTCCATTAGCACACCCTGCAGTCCGCTTCTCTCACCCAATCTTTTTCAAATTTCATATGTAGTTTTTGGTGTTATATCTGGATGAGAGCTTTCAAATTTTTCTGAATTTTGTTGAAAACCATGGCCGCAGTGGCCATCTTGGATTTGGCATATATATTGTCAACAATTCCATTAGCAGATCCTACAGGCCACTACTCATTCCCGATCTTTTTCAAATTTTATATGTAACTTTAGTATGATATCTAGATGGGAGGTATCAAATTTTTCTGTATTCCGTTGAAAAAGATAGCTGCCACTGGCCATCTTGGATTTGACATATAAATTGTCAACAATTCCATTAGTACACCCAGCAGGTCCCATCTCTCACCCGATTTTTTTCAGATTTCGTTTGTAGCTTTGGTGTGATGTCTTTTCTGTAGAATTTTGAGTGAGTGACATAGCATTACTGGATCTTTCTATTTAGTTCAGTCCCAACTTGGACAAGTTGAGCTGCATTGTCATTGCCACTTTCATTTTGTTTCCAACTGATAACTCCAGTTTGGATGATTTGATCTGAACCAAAGTTGGTACAATTCAAAATGACTAACAGGTGTATCTAGTCACAACTGGCAGTGCTGTTGTTAATAATTGTGCATTTTTGATGTAGCTGCATCATCCTTTCTGCAGAAATTTTATTGGGAGTGGTGAAATGGTATACAATGTTCTAAAAAATTGTTAAACACAGTGGAATGAAATTCAGTATGCAAAAAGTCCACATGGTCATATAGAGAATCAGTGAATAATTCGCTTTCAAAATTTTGCGAAGCAACTTACCCTTGGGAAGTAGGAATGTATCGCATTTTGTAATGACCGTTTAGCAGTTTTCAGTCTCGAGAAAGTAAAAATCTTAAGTTCTTTTGAAGTATTAGCCCTCTGACACATTTTGCATAAGAGTTGTCAAAAAGTGGCGAAAATTACTCCTAAAATGATTGGCAATAAAAATCCTTCTTTTCCAGTGTTCTGATATATGAGATTCAAATTCATCCACTAACTATATAAGCACTTTTCAAGTACTTGACCAGGATTTTCAAGAAATACAATTTATAGTGCTCATATTGTCATGTAGACTACCCTTCCCGCTAGTCACTTTTAAATCATTATTGCAAGAGCAAAGTTATACCCATGGGCCGCAAAGTGGACCCCACCCGAAGGTGGAGAGTGGGGGAGTTCTGTATTCCGGAAGGTAGTAGCAAACTCCTTAGTGTAGGAGAGACAGGTGACTACGAGTATCTGGGGGTAAATATAAACATCAAATATCAAGACAGGATGGATGGTCCAAGTGAGGGAACTAATAGAGAACTACTCATTGGGGCAAACTGGGTAAAAAAATTGTCAGAGAAAGGGTCATGGAGGATGGTAACCTTAATTGGCGAGAGGGGGTCAAATCAAAGAGATCTTTGGGAGTCCTGCGTGATAAAGAGAAGCCTGGTTCTGAAGAGTACCTTGATGGCACCTTTGGGGGGTCACTGTTGTTCAAGCTGAGGTTGCGGTCCCTGCAGCAGAGGGGAAAAATTGAGAGAAACAGTAAAAAGGAGTGCCAAATGTGTAATTTGGGCGTGGTGGAAACCCTGGAACACTTTCTTCTAGAATGCCTAAAATACCAGTCTAAAAGAATAAGATTCCCTGGGAGTATAATGGGGAAGTGGGATGGGAGAATGAAGGATATGTGGTTAGTGGGAGACTCAAAGGAGAGGGTTAATATGCTAATCAGAGAGATTAGGAAGAATGGGACAAGAGATGTCATCAAGCAGTTTGTCTCCAAGTGTTGGGGGGAGAGAAGAAGCGTGGGAATAGGGAGGCAGTTGGGAGTACAGGGGTAACCAAGGCCTTCTCTTCCGAGAACCGCGACAAATCAGCGGCCGGCCAAAGTGTTATTATTATTACGTGAAAGTATTGGTGACATCAAAATATTCCCAAAGCAAGATCTCCTGTTGTTTCTTAAAACATAACCAAACATTTGTCAAAGCTCTTGCAGGGATGGGATGTAACCATAGAAAATAAGTTCCATGTCTAATTGAAACAGTAGGAAAAGATTTTCTAATCTGGGGGCTTTTTGACGAAGTCAAATAATATGAACAAAAAAAGAACCCAACATATAACTTTTTCATTTGAGAGACCTTTGAGGCAGTTAAAACTAATATTTCTTTTCTTTGGGGGTGTTATATTATGGCCATTGTGAGAGGACATTTTGACCCAATGCCAGGTGATGTTTTGATTAGAAGTAGGGATGTTTTGGTGAGAACATTTTACCAGCATCTGAAATTAGGATTAGGAAATACCAACTTTCAGAAGGTTTGTTTCACCAAATATACAGTCCCTTTCATAACCTGCTAACAAGATCATAAATCAGAAGTTTTTTCGAATTTATTCCAAGTTACCATAACTTATTTTAATCTTTCTTTCATCTGCAATTAATCTTTTTTGTCATGGCATTTGAAAAACGCACTGATATTGAAAGACTCCAATTAAATGATGGCAGCGTATCCAAACCAGGTCGAGGAAAATCTATCGAACTTTGTGTGCAATCTATCGAATTTCGTGTGCAGCGAAATCAAAACGGAGGAGGTGTGAAGGGTGATCTCAAAATTAAGGAATGGAAAAGCGGGAGGGGTGGATGAAATTCCTAACGAGTTTATCAAAAAAGGGGGAGAGGAACTCTTGGAAACCCTCACTGCCCTTTTCAGTTTAGCCATAGAAAAACAAGAGGTCCCAAAGGAGTGGAGGTAAAGTAAAGTGACATTTATTCACAAAAAGGGGGAAAAAGACGTATTGATAACTATCGAGGGATCTCTGTCAGCAGCAACATTGGAAAAGTCTTTTGTAAAGTCCTGTATGGGAGATTAGAGGAGGTGATTGAAGAGAAGGGTTTATTGGGAGAAATCCAGAATGGCTTCAGGAAGGGAAGGAGAGTCACTGACCATCTTTTCACACTATCCCAATTGATAGAATCTGCGAAAGCAAAAAAGAAAAAGATGTTTATGGCCTTTTTGGATGTTAAAAAGACATATGATAGAGTATGGAGGGAGGGTATGTGGCGCAAGCTGGAGGCTCTGGGCTTGGGAGGCGAGTTTGTTGGGGATTTTGAAAGCATTATATAAAGATGTACAGAGTGAACTTAGCCTGGGAAACATTACAACAAAACGTGTGCCTATGGAGATAGGCCTAAAACAGGGGTGTATCCTTTCGCCAATTCCTTTTGCATTGTACATCAAAGATTTAGGAGACGAACTCCTGCATAGCGATGAGGGGGTTGCAGTTGGGGACTTGAAGATCCCAGGGCTATTTTTTGCAGACGATATGGTGCTAGTATCAGAAAGCGAAGAGGGGCTAGAGAAGATGCTGGGAATTGTTGGGAAATAAGGGAGCAAAAAAAAAAAAAACTAGCCAAGTATTAAAAGGAATTCTGTATTAAAATCTGAAATGTGACACACAGGACATGGACTGGGCCATTGTTATTAGGCTATTAGCCCACCAGACTAAAAGTCCAGGTGAGGTATTGTCATTACTTTTTGTTCGTTGTCGATCGCCACACGTTAAGTTATGTTTGAGTCTTCTCCTTCAAAAACCACTGGCCCAATTCAAGTGAAAGTTTGTGTGAGTGATGGTCCGGAAGGGCCATTGTGTTTTTGTTCAAATCAACATGCCCAACCCCATAGAAAGGGGGTGGGGGAAAATGCCCCAAATGTTTTTAGCTCACCTGACTGAAAGTCAGGATGAGCTATAGTGATCACTCACCATCCGTCGCCTGTCTTCCGTGAACATGGTGTTTGCACCCGCCTCTCCTAAACCACTGAACCAATTTTAGTTATATTTGAGATGTTTGCTTGTTCTGACATTGCATTTTGGTTTTTTTGTACACCTTCAAAAACAAGACAATTCTCTTGAATAATCAGGAGAACCATCTGGGTTTTGAAGTGGTGCATGATTTCATTTTATTAAGTGGGTGTTTCCATTATTGACTGCTGGGGATCCAGTTACTACTATAGGGTGAATTTACCCCCATTCGCCCCTACAATCTTACTTCATTTTCCATTTTCTTTAATTAAAGGTGCGTATGCTGCTTACTTACGAGTGTCTTGTATGTGAAGGTAACGCATTAGGCTTTCAAGCTGGCTTCCCTTGTTCTCCTTTGCTCCTCTTCTTTGTACTCTCTTTCCATCTTCTCCCTCATTTGCATGCATGGTTTAAACAATATCATGTATCGTCGTCTGGTGTTTGGACTCCCCATGCTCATCCTTCTATGACTAGAGCTACCACCACTTGTCTCCCCAGTTATGTGCCCAGCTTGGGCATCGCATCTTTGCACTCACAGTTACCCACGTGTGTTGAGTATGGTGTTATTAAGTTAACCCTTTACCTAACATAAAGCAGACGACACTTGCAAAAAAATTCTTGAATATTGAACTAATTTTTTTCATTTTTTGTCTCAAAAACATATGTTATGACCCCTCATTGGAAAGAGCTCATTGCAGCGAATGGTCATAACGTATGTTTTTGAGACAAAAAATGAAACAATAATGAAAATTAATTAGCGATTTTTTAGAATAGAGCTGGCCGGTTTTGGCCGTTACGTTGGGTAAAGGGTTAAATATGAATGATCTCCCATGTATCTGCTCCTAGGTCTACATTCTTATGATCTCTGGCCAGCCCTAACTGCATGTGTATTGATATGATGCACCGGCTTGGCATTGGGCTACTGATCAATTTACTGATCAGCCAGAGGCGATAAATGAGTCCATCTCCTTTTTTATTCCACCTCACTGAGAAAATTTATAAATGACTCAGGGATATGATTTACATAAGTTCCAAGCTTCCTGTCAAATCCCTCCTTTACTTAGCGATTTGTTTAGTGTTAAATATATGTTATTTGTGAGCTGCTGTGCCTTGTACTGTTACTTTTTGTTGCTGTTCATTTCTGTAATGTATAGCATATTGTGTGAATAAATATTGTTTAAAGTAAAATCATCTGGCATTGACAACAGAGTTATAAATAATTAAATGACTTCTTTCCTCTGTGGAGTCATAGATGCTAAATAAATCCTTCTTTAAACAACTTTGGTCAGGCCACAGCCCCATGGGGCCTTTTGTTTAGAGATATATCAAAAATGCACTTCACAAAAAATCATTTGGGAATTATTTTTCTAATTTCCCCCCACCCCCCTGCAATGAGTTGTGGGGGGGAGGGGGTATACTGGAATCACATTGTCCATCTGTCCATAGACATAATTTTGTCCAGAGATTATGGACCAATCTGCTCGAAACTTGGTATGATTGTTCACCATCCTGAGAACCTGTGCACCTGCAATTAAAGTTTTGTTCGGAATATTTTTGCCAGAATTGTGCCCCTTTTCGACTTGAAAAAGCAGGCCTAGAATTTTGTCTGAAGATTTTCTCGGATGTTTATAGGTTGATTCCTTTGAAACTTGGTATGGATGTTTACTACTATAGGCACCTGTGCACCTGCGATTATAGTTTTGATCAGACTTTTTTGCCAGAGTTATGCTCCTTTTCATTTTAGAATGTCCGAATTTTCTTAGATGTTTATTTGTCGATTCCTTTGAGACTTGGTATGGATGTTCACTACCATGGGAACCTGTTTACTTGTGATTGTAGTTTCGATTGGACTTTTTATACCCCCCACAATGAGTTGGGAGGGATACTGGAATCGTCTTGTCCATCCATCCATCTGTCCATCCATCTGTCAACATAATTTTGTCCGGAGATTTTCTCAGACGTTTATGGACCATTATCATCGAAATTTGGAGTGAATACTTACCACATTGGGAGCCTGTACATCTGCGATTATAGTTCCAGTCGGACTATTTTTGCCTGAGTTATGCCCCTTTTTCACGTCTTAGAATGCTAGAATTTTGTCCGGAGATTTTCTCAGTTGTTTTTGGGTCGATTCCTTTGAAACTTGGTATGGATATTCAGTACCATGGGAACCTGTGCACCAGCGATTATAGTTTTGATTGGACTTTGTTTACCAGAGTTATGACTCTTTTCATCTTAAAATAATTAATTTTGTCGAATGTTTGTGGGTCGATTCCTTTGAAACTTCACTACCATGGGAACATGTGCACCAGCGATTATAGATGTTCACTACCATGGGAACCTGTGCACCAGCGATTATAGTTGGTGCACAGGTATAGATATTCACTACCATGGGAACCTGTGCACCAGCAATTACAGTTTTCATTGGAATTTTTTTGCCAGAGTTATTCCCCTTTTTGTCTTAGAATGCCTGAATTTTGTCCTGAGATTTTCAAGAATATTTATGGGTTGATTCCTTTGAAACTTGGAATGGATGGTCACTACCATGAGAATCTGTGCACCAGCGATTATAGTTTTGATCGGACTTTTTTAGCTCACCTGACTGAAAGTCAGGGTGAGCTTTTCTTATCACTCTTCGTCCGCCGACCGTCGTCCTGCATGAAGGTGGTGTTTGAGCCTCTTTCTCCTAAACCACTGGCCACATTTTAATTAAATTTCATGTACGTAGTGGTTATATAGGGGCATTTTGATTTTTATGCAAATTAGGTTTTGGCTCGTATTGAGCAGAGGGGTGTGGAAAAAATGGCCAAATTTTTTGAAAATCTTCTTCTAATGAATCACCAGTAGCAGAGACTTGATATGTGGTATACAGAGTCCTTTTGAGGTTTAGAATGAAGTTTGTTCAAGAGAAGTTTGTCGGGCATTATTTGCCTTCGTTATGGGAGGGGCAAAAATGCCTAAAATTTCTATTTTCAGAACCGTGAGGTCGATTTGAACCAAATTTGATATGAGATGATAATGGGTCATAAGTAGTTGATTGATGCAAAAAAAAATTTTCTCATTGCCCTGTGGGAACCTCGGGAGCTAAAAATAGGAAAAACCTTAAAACTGCCATATCTCCAAAACTACACGGCGCAGAGAATTCTTATTTTGTATAAAGCTTACTTTTATCCAGTAGAATAGAATTGTTAAAAAAATCCCTATCGGTTTGATCACAAGGTACTTTTTTCAGGACTTTGAAAAAGTGCTGAGTCAGCACTTTTTAACACTGTAGGCAATGGGAAAAAGATTAAAAAATCTTCTTTTCCAGATCCAGCAGGCAGAATCTTTTGATATTTGGTATGCAACATTGTAGGGTGGATCTGATTCAAGTTTGTTCAAATCGGCCCCCTGGGTTCATATTTGGGCTCAGTATAGGAGCCCGATTTCGAACTTAGTGCATTTCAGACAAATTTCTTAAAAAATCTTCTTCTCAAGATCCAGCAGGCAGAATCTTTTGATATTTGGTATGCAACATTGTGGGGTGGATCTGCTTGAAGTTTGTTCAAATCGGCTCCCTGGATTCATATTTGGGCTCTCTATAGAAGCCCGAATTCGAACTTAGTGCATTTCAGGCAAATTTCTTAAAAAATCTTCTTCTCCAGATCCAGCAGGCAGAATCTTTTGATATTTGGTATGCAACATTGTGGGGTGGATCTGATTCGAGTTTGTTCAAATCGGCCCCCTGGGTTTATATATGGGCTCAGTATAGAAGCTCGAATTCGAACTTAGTGCATTTCAGGCAAATTTCTTCAAAAAGTCTTCTTCTCCAGATCCAGCAGGCAGAATCTTTTGATATTTGATATGCAACATTGTGGGGTGGATCTGATTCAAGTTTGTTCAAATCGGCCCCCCTGGGTTTATATTTGGGCTCAGTATAGAAGCTCGAATTCAAACATAGTGCATTTCAGGCAAATTTCTTTAAAAATCTTCTCCAGATCCAGCAGGCAGAATCTTTTGATATTTGGTATGCAACATTGTGCGATGGATCTGATTCAAGTTTGTTCAAATCGGCCCCTTGGATTCATATTTGGGCTCACTATAGAAGCCTGAATTCGAACTTAGTGCATTTCAGGCAAATTTCTTAAAAAATCTTCTTCTCCAGATCCAGCAGGCAGAATCTTTTGATATTTGGTATGAAACATTGTGGGGTGGGTCTGATTCAAGTTTGTTCAAATTGGCTCCCTGGGTTTATATCTGGGCTCAGTATAGAAACTCAAATTCGAACTTAGTGCAATTCAGGCAAATTTCTTAAAAAATCTTCTTCTCCAGATTCAGCAGACAGAATCTTTTGATATTTGGTATGCAACATTGAGGGGTAGATCTGATTCAAGTTTGTTCAAAGCGGCCCCCTGGATTCATATTTGGGCGCACTATAGAAGCTCGAATTCGAACTTAGTGCATTTCAGGCAAGTTTCTTAAAAAATCTTCTTCTCCAGATCCAGCAGGCAGAATCTTTTGATATTTGGTATGCAACATTGTGGAGTGGATCTGATTCAAGTTTGTTCAAATCGCCCCCCTGGATTCATATTTGGGCTCACTATAGAAGCCTGAATTCAAATTTAGTGCATTTCATGCAAATTTCTTAAAAAATCTTCTTCTCCAGATTCAGCAGGCAGAATTTTTTGATATTTAGTATGCAACATTGTGGCGGGATCTGATTCAAGTTTATTCAAATCGGCTCCCTAGATTCATATTTGGGCTCACTATAGAAGCTCGAATTCGAACTTAGTGCATTTCAGGCAAATTTCTTAAAAAATCTTCTCAAGATCTAGCAGGCAGAATCTTTTGATATTGGGTATGCACCATGCTTAGGTGGATGAGATTCAAGTTTGTTCAAGCCAAGTCTCTGGGTTCATATTTGGGCTCACTGTGGTAGCCTGAATTAAAACTTAGTTCAAAATGAGGAATTTTCTTTAAAAATCTTCTTCAGATCCAGCAGTTGGACTGTTTTGATATTTGATATGCAGCATCCTTAGGGGGTGAGATTCAACTTTGTTCAAGCCATGTCCCTAGGTCCATATTTGGACTCACTGTGGGAGCTTGAATTGTAACTTAGTTCAAAATGAGGAATTTTCCTTAAAAATCTTCTTTAGATCCAGCAGTCGGAATGTTTTGATATTTGGTGTGCAGCTTCCTTGGGGAGGGGGGGGGGGGGAGGGGGCAAGTCCCTGGGTTCATATATGGGCTCCCTATGGGAGCCCGAATTATAACTTACTTCAATATGAGAAATATTCTTTAAAAATCTTCTTTTTTTTTTAAATCCACTGGTCAGAATCTTTGGATATTTGGTATAAGCTTTTCTTAGGAGGAGCAGATGCAACTTTTCTCTGGGTTGATATTTAGGCTACCATGTCAGGAGAGCGCCTCAGGCCCCTTGGGGCCTCTTGTTTGCTAGAGTTATGCCCCTTTTCATCTTAGAATAATTAATTTTGTTTGGAGATTTTCTCGGACGCTTATGAGTCGATTCCTTTGAAACTTGGTATGGATGTTCACTGTCATGGGAACGTGTGCACTAGGGATAACAGTTTTGATCAGACTTTTTTACCAGAGTTGTGTCTGTTATAGCCCCATGTTATATCGAGATTGATATATCCTTAGTTGATAATTCTAGGAGATTGATATTTTTCTGCATGTTCTGGCTGGTCTGACTCATTTGCACTGAGTGACCTTTAAGTGTTTTGTTACACATAATGCATTTTTAAATCATTGTACATGTAGCTGTTGATTGTTTAATTGTTTAAGTAGGTCAAAGACCTTGTTTACATGAATTAAGAAAGAATCACCTACAAACTGATAGAAAACAGAACTTAGGAGAAGCTTCATCTTCTAGGACATTCCATCTGGGTACTATATAAAGGTTTGTCAACAGAATTCAAAAACTCATTTTTCAGAAAGACTCATTTCAGTTTTCCATTGGAGATTATTATTGTTCCAGAACAGTGCATTTTATTATAGAAGCAGTGCTTCTTTGTGAATTTGGAAAAGTGATTCCAAAAGAGAATTTTGAAGAAAATTTATTCATCTTGTAAAAGAGTATTTATACTTTCTGTGAAACAGAATATATTTTGTGAAAAGCCAGGATTCTGTTGGATTATTTGGAAATTACCTGTGGTGCCAATACTTATTGGATTTTTACTCCATTTGAATTTTGCTGAGCATTTTATTATATTTTATTGGAGACTGCTGAAATTTCTAAGTGAACAGTTTACCAATCTACGGGATACTGTTTCTGAAGACACATTCTTGGATTTAATATTACCAGCTGGAAAATTTCTTCACAAGATTCTTCACCACTGGATTACTGGATTCTGTCAAACTGTACTTTGGACTAATTCAATAATTGATAAGTAGCACTGTTTTTATTTTCTGTAAACCAATTAGTGTAAAAGATCTTAGTACCATTTTTTTTATATTAATTTTTTTTTAATTAAATTTCAGAATAATTAAATTCATAGTTATTGTTACTGATTCTCAGATTTCTTTTTGATACCAATATCATTAATATTTCCACACCGTAACAGTGTTCCTCTTCATCTTAGAATAATTATGGCAGTAGGGCCGGCAAGGGTATGGACAGGACCATCTGGGACAGTCACACCTCAAGTTTTGCCAGAGTTATGCCCCTTTTTTTCTTAGAATGCCTGAATTGCCTATAATTTTGTCTGGATGTTTTCTTTGAAACTTGGTATGGGTGTTCACTATGATGGGAACCTGTGCACCTGCTATTGTAGCTTTGATCAGATTATTTTGCCAGAGTTATGACCCTTTTTATCTTAGAATGCCTGAATTTTGTCCAGAGATTTTCTTAAAATGTCTATGTGTCAATTCCATTGAAACTTGGTGTGGATGTTTACTACCATGGGAACCTGTGCACCGTCAATTATAGTTTTGATTGGACTTTTTTTTGCCAGAGTTGTCACTCTTTCATCATAGAATAATCATGACAGTGGGGGTGGCGGAGGGTATGGAGAGGCCCATCTGGTACAATCACACCTCTAGATGTTTTCTGCCCAAATTTTGAAAAGTGAGTTTCAAAATCAGCCATTTTGGCCTAAAATCTCAAGACTATCAATATATAGAATAATAATCTAAATAGTACGGAAGGAAGTCAAAAATGCCCTCGAAAAGTGATGAAAATTAAATCCCATTTCTCATAAATGACAAACTGGATTAACTTATTTTAATAAGTAGTCAGTGATTATAATGAAATTACATATGTATAGAAGTTTGACTATTCCCTGAAGTTTGGGATCAGTTTGTGGGAGGGGCATATCCTGTGCTCCCGTCTTGGGGATGACATGAGGCAACAAGAATTTCTAAGTTCAGAAAATTGTTTTGTACTCAGTGACCCGAAAAGCAGAGTGCTTTAAACTGCTTTGTCTTTGTTAGAAACTACGGCAGCTTGGAATCGCCAAGTAGATTTTAGTTAGTAACCATTTTGGGTATCCAGGCATTAATAATGCCTGTCAAGCCAAAGGCTATTGCATGGATGCGATGCAAGCAATACAGATAAATAGTATTTGCAACCCTTTCCTCCCTCCCTTCTCCCCCCCCCCCCCCCTTAAAAAATGAAATAAAACAAAAAACATATGACCTTGGATTACAGCAAGAGTCTAATGGCAGCTTGGAATCGCCATGTAGATTTTAGTTGACAAAGTAACCATTTTGGGTATCCAGGCATTAATAATGCCTGTCAAGCCAAAGGCTATCGCATGGATGCGATGCAAGCAATACAGATAAATACTATTTGCAACCCTTTCCTCCCTCCGTTCTCCCCCCCCCCCCCCCCTCCGTAAAAAACAAAACGAAATAAAACAAAAAACATATGACCTTGGATTACAGCAAGGGTCTAATGGTTGATGTTTTTCTGCTTAAAAATGAGTTTTGAAGGATTTCAAGTGATTTTATGCAAAAAAAAGAAAGAAAAGTAACTCACCATATGACCCTTATGACCCCGGGTTAGGGATGGTCTATGTGGGTGATATTTTGCAAGATAAAAAAACCACCATATAACTCTTATAACCTCTTCACCCCAGGTGAGGGCGAGGGTCTATTTGGGTGGTGTTTTTCTGTTTTTTAATTCATTTTGAAAGATTTCGATTGACTTTATGCCCCCCCCCCCCCCCCTCCAAAAAAGAAAAAAAATGAAAATCACCATGTGACCATTATAACCTCTTTACCACAGTTACAGTGAGGGTCTATTTGTGTTGTTTTTCTGCTGTAAAATGAGTTTTGAAGGATTTCAAGTGATTTAAAACAATCATTTTATACATGATGAAAAGAAGAAAATCACCATTTGACCCTTATGACCCCAGAAATGGACTAGGGTCTATTTGGGTGATGTTTTTCATTTTGACCCCTTTGACCCCTTTGACTACCGGTTGGGTGAGGATCCATTTGGGTGATGTTTTTCTGCTTCAAAATGAGTTTTTAAGGATTTTATGCAAAACGAAAATCACCACAAGCCTCTTTTGAGCCCTTAAACCTTTACCTAACACTGTATTTGTAAAAATAAATTAAATCAAATCGATGAGCTGGTTCTAATGATATCCATATTTGTATGGTTTTATTAAGAAACTTCTGAGATATTTTAGGCTGTAGGGAGCTTATTTTGGTTAATTTTCTGGCCATTTTCACTTTTAGCCGCCATATTAGGTAAAGGGTTAATGCAGGATTAGAGCGAGGGTCTATTTTGGCAAAAAAGAAACAGAAATCACAATTTGACTCTAATGAACTTGACCCCAGATTAGGGCAAGGGTCTATTTGGGTAGTGTTTTTCTGCTTTAAAATGAGTTCTGAAGGATTTCGAGTGATTGCATATAAAAAAAGCAAATTACCATACGACCCTTATGATCCCTTGGCCCTGCATTAGGATGAGGGTCTACTTGGTTGATGCATGACCATTATGACCCCTTCATCCCAGTTAGTGTGAGGGTCTTTGTGTGATATTTTTTATACCCCCAGCGGGGGTATATAGAAATCGCCTTGTCCGTCTATCCATCTGTCCATCCATCTGTCAGTCCATCTGTCCATCCATCCGTCCATCCCAAAATTTAATCACGAATAACTTGTAAATTACTTGGTTGAGTGACTTGATATATGGTATACAAGTGTATCCTATTCCTGTATACCCATAGCGAAATGCAGGTGTCGTTCAAGATTTTATTGCCAGAGTCATTGCCCTTTATGGACTCAGTATTTGTATATACCCAAAGACTGTATCACCTATAGTCACACTTCACCCCGATTGCCTACATGGGGGCACGATGACGCTATGTACTGAGGCGTACTGCACGTCGATGGTGCGCATGTCTTCAACCACTCTAACCCTGCCTGTGCTGTGGTGCAGAGTTCAGAGTTATGATGTTGGAGAGCTGACAGCTGCTCGTCGTTGCTCGGTGGTTCTCTCCGGATACTCCGGCTTCCTCCACCCGTAAAACTGTCACGGTCACGATTAGCCATTGTGCATAAGTATGTGACCTTAAACACCAATAAATAAATAATATCACCTATAGTCAGTCTTGAATTGTTAAATAAGTGGGGATATTTTTTGTGTCACTGTAGGGTAACACTTTATTTGCCTTTCCTTTTCTGGGTATCAAAATGAAGCACATATACAATGTGCTAACATATTTTTAAAAATCAACTTGAGAGCAATGTTTATTTTGGATTAGCCTACACATTGCGGGGGTATTTCGTTAGCTGTGCTCACAAACAGGTCTAGTTTGCACAGCTTTAAAATGAATTTTGTTTGTTGATCTATACCTCCTGATGCAAAGACATGAAAAACTTGAATTTTTCGTACATTTGTCAAAATGCACTTCTCCACCAATACACATAAAAAACATGGGAATTTTTTTTTTGATATTTTGGGTAGAATCTTGGGACTATAATTTGGAAGAGTAACTGTCCAGTCACTGAATGCAAAAACAATTCAATTCTCAGGGTACTTTTTGTTCTGTTTTGCATCACTGTTTGCAAAGCAAGATCTCAAGTGCGATCCAATCCCCGAACCGGAACTTGATTCAGCTCTGAAGCGGTGAAACTGCAGATAAGCATTGTAACAATACACCATTTGTCACTGTTGGTCATGCATAACGATAAATTGAACAACTATTTTTACGAGTGTTTTCCAATCAGTTGACAAAACTCCATTACCCTTTTCCAAGTTGGTGCCTCTAAATTAGCTCCCTTGATGTGCACCAGTCATCTTCCATGACTTTTTCCCTTTGGATGTATCAATTTGAAAATTGCTTAGTGGAAGTCCAATCATGAACTGCAGTAACATGTGTCGATCATTCACTGATGTATTTATTAGCTCAACTTGATAATATTGGAATGGGTTGCAATCCATCGTACGAACATACAATTTCCTTAGCAAACCCTACAAGCCACAACTCTCACCCGATAGTCCCAAATTTCATCTGTGGCTTTAGGGCAAAGTCTAGATTGGAGCTATTCTTCTGAATTTCATTGAAAAGTATCCCCGCCAGAGACCCTCTCAGATTTGTCATATAAATTGTCAACATTCCATTTGCACACCTTACAGGCTGCATCTCTCACCCAAACCTTTTCAAATTCCATATGTAGCTTTAGAGCGATGTCCAGGCCTGCAGTCTTCAAAATTTTGTGTAACCCATAAATTGTTCACTTGTTCCGAGTTTTGGTAACATTTTGTTCGTTCCCCTGTACTTGATTTAGGTAACCAATTAGGTAACCTAAATATATATATGTGCTGCAACTATGCCGATATATGAATTGTTGTATCATAGTCAAGTTCTTGCTCCTATGGGCAATAATTATCCTGATGAATAAAGATGAATCCTTAGGAACAATAATGAGGCTGTGTTATAGAAATTCAGATACAGATTAGTTGCAATTATAGCCTGATTTTGGCACGGGCTAGCATGCTGCAGAAGAGTATGGCATCCATAATCACTATTTGTGGCTGAGAATGAATTATTGCCATTTCCTGAGTTGGTTCCTATGCTAAATCTCAAGATGATCAACAATATAATTTGATGTTGAACATCAACCAAGCATCAGCATAGCTGTTTGCTTTTGCATGAAGTAAAGCAGATGCAGTCAGCTGTGCCGCTGATGTTTGGTTGGTGCTCAACATCATTCCACCATTCATTCGTACTTGATCATTCAACTTGGCAAAATATTTGCGTGACCTGGCGACAAGTTGGCTTGACTGATTTTTCGTTCGCATGTTTTTCATTTTAGGTAACCTCCCTGCGACCCAAATGGCCTGGATGTCAAGATGGAGCTATCAAATTTTTCTGAATTTCATCGAAAAACATCCCAGCCAGTGGCCATCTTGACATTTGCATATAAATTGTCAACAACAAATGTACGTCCACAATTTCCTTTGGCACACCTCACAGGTCGCATTTATGATCAGATTACTTTGAAACTTGGTATGCTTGTTTGGGGTGACCTCTAGATGGGAGCTTTCGATTTTCTTCAATTTCCGTCAAAAAATGTTGCCGCGGCCAACGTTCGTAGAACTTAGTTTAGTCAGACCTCAATATTTCCCTTTGGCACACCCTACAGGGCACATTTATGATTTGATTGCTTTGAAATCTGGTATGCTTATTTAGGGTGACCTCTAGATGGGAGCTATCGATTTTCTTCAATTTCCGGCAAAAAATGTTGCCACGGCCAACGTTCGTAGAACTTAGTTTAGTCAGACCTCAATATTTCCCTTTGGCACACCCTACAGGGCACATTTATGATCAGATTGCTTTGAAACCTGGTATGCTTGTTTGGGGAGACCTCTAGATGGGAGCTATCGATTTTCTTCAATTTCTGTCAAAAAATGTTGCCGCGGCCAATGTTCTCAGAACTTAGTTTAGTCAGAAGACTCAATATTTCCCTTTGGCACACCCTACAGGGCACATTTATGATCGGATTGCTTTGAAACCTGGCATGCTTGTTGGGGTGACCTCTAGATGGGAGCTATCGATTTTCTTCAATTTCCATCAAAAAATGTTGCCGTAGCCAACATTCTTAGAACATAGTTTAGTCAGACCACAATATTTCCCTTTGGCTCACTGTACAGGGCACATTTATGATTAGATTGCTTTGAAACCTGGTATGCTTATTTACGGTGACCTCTAGATGGGAGCTATCGATTTTCTTCCATTTCCGTCAAAAAATGTTGCCACGGCCAACATTCTTAGAATTTAGTCCAGTCAGACCACAATATTTCCGTTTTGTACACCCTACAGGGCACATTTATGATCGAATTGCTTTGAAACCTGGCATGCTTGTTTGGGGAGGCCTCTAGATGGGAGCTATCAATTTTCTTTGGTTTCTGTCCAAAAATGTTGCCACTGGCAAAAAAAATAACATTGGTACCAATGATCTTCAATTTTGCCATTTCATTTATAATTTACCAAGTTCAAGTTTGTCAAGTTGAGCTACAGTGTCATTGACACTTTCATTTCAGATTTCATATGTATCTTTGAAAGTGTGACGTCTTTTCTGTAGAAACACTTTTCTGTAGAAAAAGGAGTGAATGACTTGGGATTACTGGAACTTTCTAATTAGCTCAGTCCCTTCTTGAGCTGCAGTGTCATTGACACTTTCAATTTTCTTTGGCAGCACATGGGACCAAGGTACTCTAGCTTTTTATGAATCTTGTAAGGTTAGTTGTTGCGATCGTCAGATGACTACTTACATATTTTTGGTGTAATTACCAGTACCTGCGACTAAAATAGTCCTTATTCTGGAACTGAAAATTAGGAGGGTGGGTTTAGAGGGGTCACTTTGAAAATCATATTTCTCAATAGGGATCAGTTTATACAAGAGTATAAGCTAAGACACAAGTGACCAGTCAGTGCAGTACATGATAGAAATTGGAGGTTGAACTTGAAGTTGAAATTGAGAAAAAGTTGTCTTTTTCACAGCACTGGAAAAGGGCCCCATGTCACAGCATGTACCCCAGTGTAGACACCTGAAAGCTTTAAATGATATAAGACTGATAATTTAAAGATTTGCAGCTGCATGTCCCATACCCTCCTCTTCCCACTCCCCTTTCAGGACAGTGACAGTGACATTGATCATCGAAGCCTGAACTGGCTGAAGTTCAAGTTGAACTCTTATTTAGTTTGATATGTTTGATTTTTGTTCAAATTCATCAGATTTCTATTCTTGTTAATGAAATAGTAATAATTTGAAAAGGTTTGTTTGTGAAATTTATTAGTCTCTTTATAACTGCTAATCCATTTGTCCCCACTGCTAATCAATTTTCTAGGACAGTGATAACAACTGCTAATCAAATTTTTAAAAACAAAAAATACCCTGGCTCTACCAATGATGAGTTCAACATGGTTTCCAAAAAGAGTCAAATCTGAGCAGAATGACTTTGTACAATTTCATGCAGCATTTCTTGTGAACTCTTCTCATCCAGTGCTTTGAAAAATGATGTTGCCATCCTGGACCCTCCAGTGGAATTATAATGGAGATGCATTGGTTCATTAAAATTCTTCCAAACAAAAATGCTCCCAGAATTGCCTAGATGACAGTCCCCAACAGTTAGAGGGCAGAAACAAGCATGCACTGCTTTTACTATGAATCTTCCTGACAAAGTTACTCTCAGCATTGCTACAACCACTGTCTTAGACAGAGTTGAGGACAGGGGAAATCTGTCAACCCCTTCTCTCACTCAGTACCCTTTGCACGTGCACAAAATAAGCAAAGTTCAAAGGAGGAGTTCAACATGCAGTGGATCATTGCTTACCCACAACTCTCTCAAGAGAGTGGATATGTTTTCTATGGCCAGGGAAAGCCTGTTATTCTACAGAATTACTCTGAAAAAATTGGGGGGTGTGGGGAGGGGGGGGGGTGGGGGTTAAAATAACCGTAGTCTGTGCGTCCGTCCCACTTTTATTTCCCGATGATAACTTTAGTTACAGTTGGCCAAATCAAAATAAATTTGGTATGTAGGTGTATCAACATAAAACACAGGTCAGGTTCGAATTGGGGTGCGGCCTAATAATTTTTGCCAGACTTATGCCCCTTTTTTTACTTCAAAAATTCTGTTTTTGGGGGTTTCTTGATGATAACTTCAGTTGTAGTTAGTCAAATCAAATGAAATTTGGTATGTAGGTGTATCCACATGAAATACAGGTCAGGTTCGAATTAGGGTGTGGTCTGACAATTTTTGCCAGAGTTATGCCTCTTTTTCGACTTCAAAAATTCATTATTTTTAGCTCAACTTGATGAAATCAAGCTGAGCTATTGCCATCACTTCTCGTCTGTCGACGTACGTATGTACGTACATCCACAATTTCCTTTGGCACCCCTCACAGGTCGCATTTATGATCAGATCGCTTTGAAACTTGGTATGCTTGTTTGGGGTGACCTCTAGATGGGAGCTATCGATTTTCTTCAATTTCCGTCAAAAAATGTTGCCACGGCCAACGTTCTTAGAACTTAGTTTAGTCAGATCTCAATATTTCTCTTTGGCACACCCTACAGGGCACATTTATGATTGGATTGCTTTGAAACCTGGCATGCTTGTTTGAGGTGACCTCTAGATGGGAGCTATCGATTTTCTTCCATTTCCATCAAAAAATGTTGCCGCGGCCAACATTCTTAGAACTTAGTTTAGTCAGACCTCAATATTTCCCTTTGGCACACCCTACAGGGCACATTCATGATCGGATTGATTTGAAACCTGGCATGCTTGTTTGGGGTGACCTGTAGATGGGAGCTATCGAATTTCTTCCATTTCCATCAAAAAATGTTGCCACGGCCAACGTTCTTAGAACTTAGTTTAGTCAGACCTCAATATTTCCCTTTGGCATACCCCACAGGGCACATTTATGATCGGATTGCTTTGAAACCTGGCATGCTTGTTTGGGGTGACCTCTAGATGGTAGCTATCAATTTTCTTCCATTTCCATTTTGAATTTAGTTTAGTCAGACCTCAATATTTCCCTTTAACACACACTTCGGGGCACATTTATGATCGGATGACTTTGAAACTTGGTATATGTGTTTGGGGTGACCTCTAGATGTGAGCTATTTCTTTTTTTCATTTCCATAAAAAATTATTGTCGTTATCACCAGCCTTTGAACTTACTGCATTTGTGCATCAACTTATCCCTTTTGCACTCTGCAGGTATATTTATGAATTTCCATACCCCCCCCCCCCCCCCCAAAAAAAAAAAAAAAAAAAAAAAAAACATTGCCACAAGAATGACCTTCAAACTTAGTGCATTTGTGCATTAACATCTTCCTTTGGCATGCCTCAGAGGGCACATTCATTATCAGGTTGTTTTGAAACTTTGTATGCTTATGCAGGGTGACAAAGATAGGAGCTATTGATTTTTTTTTCATTTCCATCAAAAACTGTTGCTGTTAGCAACAATCTTTAAATTTGTTGATGTTTTGCACACACAATGCTGTTATGTTGAAATTTCATCAAATAACATTGGTACCAATGATCTTTAATTTTGCCATTTCATTTATAACTTACCAAGTTCAAGTTTGTCAAGTTGAGCTACAGTGTCATTGATACTTTCATTTGTTTCCCCGATAACTTCAGTTATCAAATGAAATTTGGTATGTAGGTGTATCAACATAAAATACAGGTCAAGTTCAAATAGGGGTTTGGTCTGACATTGTTTGCCAGAGTTATGTCACTTTTTCAATTGAATAATTCAATTTTTAGCTTAACTCGACAAAGTCAAGATAAGCTATTGCCATCATGTGTGCGGAAGTCTGTGAGTCTGTGAGTCTGTTAGTCTATTAGTCTGTTCACATTTTCCTTTTGCACAGGCTAAACCCCATAGTTCTTGTCTGATCATCACAAAATTTCATATGCAGGTTTGGTGTCATGTCTAGATGAGAACGTCCCCTTTTGGTCGTGATAGGTCAACCGTCTGCACAGTCTGCAGGTCATGTTTAATATGGAGGGATTTCATTGTAACTTGGTTGGATGACTCCCTATGATGTCTAGAGGAGAATTTCCCCACTTGGGCGCGATCTGTCAACTGCGACGACTGCCCGAGCCCGAAGCCCGAAAACCTTTAGCACAGTCTACAGGTCATATTTATGAAGGGATGTCATTGTAACTTGGTAATGTCTAGATGCGAACATCCCCTTTTGGACACGATTGGGCAACTGTGATGGCTACAGGGGCCCAGAGCCCGAAAACCTTCTGCTCAGGCTACAGGTCATAATTATGAAGGGATCTCATTGTACCTTGGTAGGATGACTCCAAATAATGTCTAGATGAGAACGTCCTCTTTTGGTCACGATCATTCAGCCTTGATGACTGGCCGAGCCCAAAAACCTTTAGCATAGTCTGTAGGTTGTATTTATGAAAGAATTTCATTTTAACTTGTTAGGTTGACTCCATATAATGCCTAGATGATGACATCCCCTTTTGGTCGTGATTGGTCAACTGTGACAGCTACAGGGGCCCAAAGCCCAAAGCCCGAAAACCTTTAGCACAGTCTACAGGTCATATTTATGAAGGGATTTCATTGTAACTTCGTAGGATCACTCCAGATGATGCCCAAATATGAATGTCCCCTTTTGGTTGCGATCATTCAACCATGATGGCTGCCCGAGCCCAAAGCCCGAAAACCTTTAGCACAGTCTACAGGTCATATTTATGAAGGGATTACATTGTAACCTGACAGTTTGACTTCATATAATGTCTAGATGAGAACATCTCCTTTTGGACGTGATTGGGCAACTGTGACGGCTGCAGGGTCCCAAAGCCTGAAATCCTTTAGCACAGTCTACAGGTCATATTTATGAAGGGATTCCATTGTACCTTGGTAGGATGACTCCAAATAATGTTTAGATGAGAACGTCCCTTTTTGGTCGCGATCATTCAGCCTTGATGGCTGCCAGAGCCCAAAACCTTTAGCATAGTCTATCAGTGGCGGCGGTATGGAGGGGTACTTACCCCTCCACTTTTTTTGCCAAGCGTAGTAACAAAATACTATCATTTTAATTCATGTATTGAACGTTGCGGTGTAATGGTGGATATGCTTAATTCCATATTCCCAAGTGCACTAAATCAGAGAAGTTTTTAAATTATGTTTGTGTGTGCTCCCCCCCCCCCCCCCCACACACACACATTAGCTGCAAACAACAAACAAGAGTCGAAGGCCCAAATTGCAACAAGGCGTGTCACATTTAAACGGTCTGAAACATACCGCTTAAGATTATTTGAGGAATGCTAGAATCGAGAGCGTGAAACGCATCTGTTTGGAATGCAGCCTACTTTCATTTTCGATTTGAGTGTCGTTTGTCACCATGTACGACGTTTTCAATAACTGAAAGACCTAACCAATAAGTTTCAAAAGGATAAAACTGTTTTAATTTAATTGTCTGAGAATGCTCCAGAGAACACCATTTACAACATAAGTTTTAAAAATTTTAAACCCACCCTAATTCGGCGCTGCACGCCGAGGCCACCGCTACGCAACGGGCAATACCCAACTGTACCCCCTCACTTCTGTAACTCTGGCGCTGCCACTGTAGTCTATAGGTCGTATTTATGGAAGGATTT
Source organism: Pictodentalium vernedei (assembly GCA_031216915.1). Taxonomy (NCBI): domain Eukaryota; kingdom Metazoa; phylum Mollusca; class Scaphopoda; order Dentaliida; family Dentaliidae; genus Pictodentalium; species Pictodentalium vernedei. Next base: position 417,052,366 of record CM062295.1, read on the forward strand.
CATTGTAACTTGTTAGGTTGACTCCATGTAATGCCTAGATGATGACATCCCCTTTTGATCGTGTTTGGTCAACTGTGATTGTTTCAGGGGCTCGAAGTCCAAAAACCTTGAGCACAGTCTACAAGTCATATTTATGAAGGGATTTCATTGTAACTTTGTAGGATCACTCCAGATAATGCCCAGATGAGAATGTACCCTTTTAGTATATGCTCATTCAACCAAGATGGCTGCCTGAGCCCAAAGCCTGAAAACCTATAGCACAGTCTACAGGTCATATTTATGAAGGGATTTCATTGTAACTTGGTAGGTTGACTTCATATAATGTCTAGATGAAAACCTTTCCTTTTGGATGCAATTTGGGCAGCTGTGACGGCTACAGGGTCCCAAAGCCCGAAAACCTTTAGCACGGTCTAGAGGTCATATTTATGAAGGGATTTCATTGTAACTTGGTAGGATGTCTCCAAATAATGTCTAGATGAGAACGTCCCCTTTTGGTCGGGATCATTCATCCTTGATGGCTGCCTGAGCCCAAAAACCTTTAGCATAGTCTAGAGGTCGTATTTATGGAAGGATTTCATTGTAACTTATTAGGGTGACTCCATATAATGCCTAGATGATGACATCCCCTTTTGGTCGTGTTTGGTCAACTGTGATGGTTTCGGGGGCTCGAAGCCCAAAAACCTTGAGCACAGTCTACAGGTCATATCTATGAAGGGATTTCATTATAACTTCATAGGATCACTCCAGATTATGCCCAGATGACAACGCCCCCTTTTGGTCGTGATCATTTAACCATGATGGCTTCCCGAGCCCAAAACTCGAAAACTTTAGTACAGACTACAGGTTGTATTTGTGAAGGAATTTCATTGTAACTTAGTAGAATGACTCAGTATAATGTTGAGATGAGGACGTCCCCTTTTAGTTGCAATCGGTCTACCATCATGGCTACACAGGCCTGAAGCCCAAAAACCTTTAGCACAGTCTACAGGCCATATTTATGAAGGTATTTCAATGTAACTTGATAGGATGGCTCATTTTGGAATAATTTCACTGTAACTTGGTAACTTTCATTGACATACGTTAACTGGAGGGCCACATACATTAGCTGTGAGGTCATATTAACCCACCCCTCAGCTCTTTAGTACAGTGTACTCCTCATATTATTTTTATTAAAAACATAGCATACAGGGAACAGAAATGAACATATTCCCAATTATCACAATTCTTGTTTTATTTCATAATCCTTTCATAAACATTGAACATTATCCTTTTCATCAAACACAACACACAGCCAAGTTAAGCTACAGTGTCATTGACACTTTCATTTTCAAATACCTTGAATTGCACTCTTTTTCGGGAGACGTGTTGCTGGGCGGCCTTTTATGATTATTAGTGTTACATGTAAGAATTATACCCTGAAGCACCTACTGCAATGAAATCACAAAACTGGTTTTGGTAATTAGAGTTTTTACAGACGTGAAAATAACACTCAGTTACGAGTAGAAAAGACTGCACAAAAATTTATTCTCCTGGTCGATAAAAATTGTCTCACAATTTGTTCTTCGGAAACACTACGAACAAGGATTGTGAAAACAGTGTGTCAGGAGCATGTTCGACTTGCGATGTAGGACATAAAATTTTGTAAATATTGCATTAATGCTACAGGAATATCACCATAATAAGGTGCAAATATGGTCTCATTAACAAAGAATATTGCCTAACAGTACGCTTTCTTATGTTATAGGCTGTACTGTAAATAGCTGCATGGTTTTATCCACACCCCCACTGTGTGTGGCTGCTATTCCATTTCTCTTTTCCATCTAAAACTGTTAACATAGTGACCATAATTGCATGGAATAAATTTTTAGCTCAACTTGACAAAGTCAAGCTGAGCTATTGCCATCACTTCTCGTCCGTCGGGATACGTACGTACGTATGTACATACCTCCGGGCGTACGTATGTCCACAATTTTCTTTGGCACACCTCACAGGTTTCATGTATGATCAGATCGCTTTGAAACATGGTATGCTTGTTTGGGGTGACCTCTAGATGGGAGCTATCGATTTCCTTCAAGTTCCATTAAAAATGTTGCCGCTGGCAACATTCTTAGAACTTAGTTTAGTCAGACCTCAATATTTCCCTACAGGGCACATTTATGATCAGATTGCTTTGAAACTGGCATGCTTGTGTTGACCTCTAGATTGGAGCTATCGATTTTCTTCTATTTCCGTCAAAAAATGTTGATGCTGGCAATAACCTTTGAACTTAGTTTAGTCAGGCATCAGTATATTCCTTTGGCACTCCGTACATGGCACATTTTTGATCAGATTGGTTTGAAACTTTGTATGCTTGTTTGGGGTTATCTCTAGATGGGAGCTATCGATTTTCTTCGATATCTGCCAAGAAATGTTGCCACTGGCAATGGCCTTTGATGAATTTATTGCAGTTATGCATCAACATTTCCCCTTGGCACACCCTGCAGGGCACATTTATTATCGGATCGATTTGAAACTTGGTATGCTTGTTGGGGGGTGACCTCTAGATGGGAGCTATCGATTTTCTTCCATTTTCGTCAAAAAATGTTGCCGCTGGCAACATTTTTAGCACTTAGTTTAGTCAGACCTCAATATTTCCCTTTGGTATACCCTACAGGGCACATTTATGATCGGATTGCTTTGAAATCTGGCATGCTTGTTTGGAGTGACCTGTAGATGGGAGCTATTGATTTTCTTCCATTTCCATAAAAAAAATGTTGCCGCTGGCAACGACCTTTGAACTTAGTTTAGTCAGGTATCAATATATTCCTTTGGCATACCCTACAGGGCACATTTATTATCGGATCGATTTGAAACTTTGTATGCTTGTTTGGTGTTACCTCTAGATGGGAGCTATCGATTTTATTCGATTTCCGTCAAATAATGTTTGTGCTGGCAACGTTCTTAGAACTTAGTTAAGTCAGACCTCAGTACTTCCCTTCAGCACACCCTACAGGGCACATTTATGATCGAATTGTTTTGAAACCTGGCATGCTTGTTTGGGGTGACCTCTAGATGGGAGCTATCGATTTTCTTCAATTTCCATCAAAAATTGTTGCCGCTGGCAACATTCTTAGAACTTAGTTTAGTCAGATCTCAATATTTCCCTACAGGGCACATTTATGATCAGATTGCTTTGAAACCTGGCGTGCTTGTGTTGACCTCTAGATGGGAGCTATCGATTTTCTTCTATTTCCATCAAAAAATGTTGCTGCTGGCAATGACCTTTGAACTTAGTTTAGTCAGGCATCAGTATGTTCCTTTGGCACTCCGTACATGGCACATTTTTGATCAGATCGGTTTGAAACTTTGTATGCTTGTTTGGGGTTACCTCTAGATGGGAGCTATCGATTTTCTTCGATATCCGCCTAGAAATGTTGCTGCTGGCAATGGCCTTTGATGAATTTAGTCAGTTATGCATCAAAATTTCCCCTTGGCACACCCTGCAGGGCACATTTATTATCGGATCGATTTGAAACTTGGTATGCTTGTTCGGGGTGACCTCTAGATGGGAGCTATCAAATTTCTTCCATTTCTGTCAAAAAATGTTGCCGCTGGCAACGTTCTTAGAACTTAGTTTAGTCAGACGTCAATATTTCCCTTTGGCACACCCTATAGGGCACATTTATGATCGGATTGCTTTGAAATCTGGCATGCTTGTTTGAAGTGACCTGTAGATGGGAGCTATTGATTTTCTTCCATTTCCATCAAAAAATGTTGCTACTGGCAACGACCTTTGAACTTAGTTTAGTTGGGTATCAGTAAATTCCTTGTAGGGCACATTTATTATCAGATCGGTTTGAAACTTTGTATGCTTGTTTGGTGTTACCTCTAGATGGGAGCTATCGATTTTATTCGATTTCCGTCAAATAATGTTTCTGCTGGCAACGTTCTTAGAACTTAGTAAAGTCAGACCTCAATACTTTCCTTTGGCACACCCTACAGGGCACATTTATGATTGAATTGTTTTGAAACCTAGCGTGCTTGTTTGGGGTGACCTCTTGATGGCAGCTATCAATTTTCTTCCATTTCCGTCCAAAAATGTTGCTGCTGATAACAACCTTTGAACTTAATTTAGTCCGGCATCAATATACTCCTTTGGCACACCCTACAGGGCACATTTATCATCAGAATGATTTGAAACTTGGTATGTTTGTTTGGGGTTACCTCTAGATGGGAGCTATTGATTTTCTTTAATTTCTGTCAAAAAATGTTGCCCCTGGCAACGACTGATCAACTTCGTGCAGTTATGCATCAATAATACCCTTTGGCGCAGCCTGTTGTGCACATTTTTGACAGGATCACTTTGCAACTTGGTGTGCTTGTTTGGGGTCTCGTCTAGATGGGAGCCATCGATTTACTTCCGTTTCCGTCTAAAATAGTTGCCATTGGCAACAACCTCTGATGTTTAGTAAAATCTTACTGCAGTTACGCATCAATATTTCCCTTTGACACACCCTACAGGGCACATTTATGATTGGATCACTTGGAAACTTGATATGCTTGTGTGGGTTGATATCTATATGGTAGTCATCGATTTTCTTCCGTTTCCGTCAAAAAATGTTGCCTCTGGCAATGACCTTTGAACTTAGTTTAGTCAGGCTTCAATATTTCCCTTTGGCACACCCTTCAGGGCACATTTATGATCGGATCACTTTGAAACTTGGTATATGTGTTCAGGGTGACCTCTAGATGTGAGCTATTGATTTTTTTTCATTTTCTTTAAAAAATTATTGTCGTTATCACCAGCCTTTGAACTTACTGGTTTTGTGCAGCAACTTATCCCTTTGCACTCTCTGCAGGGTATATTTATTAATTTCCATAAAAAAGAGAAAAAAACTTTGCCACAAGCAATGACATTCTAACTTAGTGCATTTGTGTATTAACATCTTCCTTTGGCATACCTCAGAGGGCGCATTCATTATCAGGTTGTTTTGAAACTTTGTATGCTTATGTAGGGTGACAAAGATAGGAGCTATCGATTTTCTTTTCATTTCCATCAAAAACAGTTGATGTTAGCAACAATCTTTAAATTTATTGCATTTGTGCATCAACATTCTTCTTTGACATGTCCAACAGGCCACATTTATCATAGGATTGTTTTTAGTCCCCTACGGGAACCGTAAGGGGACTATAGGTTTGCACTCCGTCCGTCTGTCTGTCCGTCTGTCTGTCTGTCAGTCCACCCATCCGTCTGTCCGTCTGTCTGTTTTTTATATGGATAAATGGTTCTGAGGGGATGATGCACACTCAAAATTTTTTTTTCAAAATCCAAGATGGCGGCCATTTTTGTTGTGTTTTTTAAGCTTTTTTTCTCTATTTTCATGTTACCACCCCTCCCACCAACATGGTTCAAGCTACACTTTGCATATTTGGCACGTGGATAGAGGGTTGGGAGGGGATTATGCACGTTCAATATTTTTTTTTCAACTTCCAAGATGGCGGCATGCCGGCCATTTTTGTTGTGTTTTTTAAGCTTTTTTCTCTATTTTATGGTTACCACCCCTCCCACCAACATGGTTCAAGCTACACTTTGCATATTTGGCACATGGATAGAGGGTTGGGAGGGGATGATGCACGTTCAATATTTTTTTTTCAAAATCCAAGATGGCGGCATGGCGGCCATTTTTGTTGTGTTTTTTAAGCTTTTTTCTCTATTTTGTTACCACCCCTCACTCCAACATGGTTCAAGCTACACTTTTTATATCTGGCACATGGATAGAGGGTTGTAATGGGATGTTGCACGTTCAATATTTTTTTTCAAAAATGTGTCCGTCCGTCCATCCGTCTGTTCCTCTGTCTGTTTTTTATGTTACCACCTCTCCCTTCAACATGCTTTAAGCTACACCTTTCATAATTGGTACATGGATAAATGGTTCTGAGGGGATGATGCACGCTCAAAATTTTTTTTTCAAAATCTAAGATGGCGGAATGGCGACCATTTTTGTTGTGTTTTTGAAGCTTTTTTTTCTCTATTTTCATGTTACCACCCCTCCCACCAACATAGTTCAAGCTACACTTTGCATATTTGGCACATGCATAGAGGGTTGGGAGGGGATGATGCACGTTCAATATTTTTTTTTCAAAATCCAAGTTGGCGGCATGGCGGCCATTTTTGTTGTTTTTTTAAGCTTTTTTCTCTATTTTATGTTACCACCCCTCACTCCCACATGGTTCAAGCTACACTTTTTATATCTGGCACATGGATAGAGAGTTGTAATGGGATGTTGCACGTTCAATATTTTTTTCAAAAATTCTAGATGGCGCCATGGCAACCATTTCTGTTGTGTTTTTTAAGCCTTTTTCTCTATTTTATGTTACCACTGCCCCCTCCAACATGGTTCAAGCTTTTCATATATGGTACATGGATAAAGGGGTTGTGAGGGGATTATGTACGCTCAGTATTTTTTTTTAAACATCTAACATCTGTCTGTCTGTCCGTCTGTCTGTCTATCTGTCTGTTTTTATGTTACCACCTCTCCCTCTAATATGCTTCAAGCTACACCTTTCATATTTGGTACATGGATAAATGGTTCTGAGGGGATGATGCACAGTCAATATTTATTTTTCAAAATCCAAGATGGCAGAATGGCGGCCATTTTTGTTGTGTTTTTTAAGCTTTTGCTCTATTTTATGTTACCACCCCTCCCTCCAACATGGTTCAAGCTATGCCTTTCATATATGGTACATGGATAAAGGGTTGTGAGGGGATTATCCACGCTCAATATTTTTTTTCAAAATCCAAGATGCTTATGTACTCAAGTGTCTTCTGTGACAAAAACACTTTATGTCACAAAAGCGCCGTAGGGGACTAATACCACCTCGGTGGTCAAACTCTTGTTGAACTTGGTGTACTCATTAGGCGAGATCTTTAGATAAGAGCTATTGATTAGCATTCGTTTCTGTGAAAAAAATTGCCGCTTACAATAATCTCTGAACTTACTGCACTTGTGTATCAGCATTCTTCCTTTATCCAGTCTTACAGTTTACATTTAAAAATGCATGGATTACTCTGACGTTGTGCACACACAATGCTGTTATGTTTAAATTTCACCAAATAACATTGGTACAAATAATCTTCAGTTTTGCCATTTCACTTATAACTTACCAAGTTCAAGTTTGTCAAGTTGAGCTACAGTGTCATTGACACTTTCATTTGAATTCACACTCCCATTCGTTTTCAGAGACTGTAAACTGACAAAGTCATTTGTAAATTTCAGCTTGGATGGAGTCCATACGTAAAACCGTTCACCTTCATGTGTCAGCTTGCATTTGAATATTGAACTTCCGTCCATCAAAAAACTAAAGAACCTTGCTTGTTTAACTCTTTACATGCTGCTGGTGGATATTCCTGCCCAGCACAGAGTTTCTCTTGACACCAAAATAAGTTTAATTTGGGCAGAACTAATCATATTTTCCCTCTGTAAAATAAATAGATTTATTTATCAATAATTTCTGGTGTTACATTTAGATTAATTTTTAGCTTAACTTGACATTGTCAAGATAAGCTATTGCCATCAGGCGTTCGGAAGTCTGTTAGTCTGTGATTCTGTGAGTCTGTTCACATTTTCCTTCAGCACAGGCTACATAGTTCTTGTCTGATCGTCACAAAATTTCATATGCAGGTTTGAGGTCATGTCCAGATGAGGCCATCCCCTTTTGGTCATGATTGGTCAACCTTGATGACTGCACGAGCCCAAAACCTGAAAACCTTTAGCACAGTCTACAGGTTGTATTTGTGAAGTGATTTCATTGTAATTTGGTTGGATGACTCTGTATAATGTCTAGAAGAGAACGTCCCCTTTTAGTCATGATCAGTCAACCATGATGTCTGCCCGAGCCCGAAACCCCAAAACTTTTAGCACAGTCTACAGGTCATATTTAATATGTAGGGATTTCATTGTTACTTGGTAGGATGACTCCATATGATGTCTAGATAAGAAATTCTCCATTTGGTCATGATCTGTCAACAGTGAAGGCTGCCCGAGCACAAAACCCCAAAACCAGTCCACAGGTCATATTTATGGTGGGATTTCATTGTAACTTGGTAGGATGACTCCATATAATGTATAGATGAGAACGTCCCCTCTTGGTTGTGAACGATCAACCGTGATGGCTACAGGGGCCCGAAGCCCGAAAACCTTTCAGTCTACAGGTCATATTTATGAAGGGATTTCATTGTAACTTGGTAGGATGACTGCAGATGTCTAGATGAGAACAGCCCCTTTTAGTCGTGATCGTTCAACCATGACGCCTGCATGAGGCCAAAACCTGAAAACCTTTAGCACAGGCTATACCCCGTAGTTATTGTCCGATCATCACAAAATTTCATATCCATGTTTGGGGTCATGTCTAGATGAGAACACCCACTTTTGGTCGTGATCGGGCAACTGTGCTGGCTGCCCGAGCCCAAAACCTGAAAACCTTCAGCACAGTCTACAGGTCGTGTTTCTGAAGGAATTTTGTTGTAACTTTGTATGATGACTGCATAATTTCTAAATGAGAACATCCACTTTTGGTCATGATCTATCAACCGTGACGGCTACCTAAGCCCGAAACCCAAAAACGTTTAGCACAGTCTACAGGTCGTATTAAATATGGGGGGATTTCATTGTTACTTGATAAGATGACTCTTTATGATGTCTGGATGAGAACTTCCCCATTTTGTCACGATCTGTCAACTGTGATGGCTGCCCAAGCCCCAAACCCGAAAACCTTTAGCACAGTCTACAAGTCGTATTTATGGGGGGATTTCATTGTAACTTGGTAGGATGACTCCATATAATGTCCCCTTCTGGTCAAGATCGGTTCTCTTGTGATGGCTACAGGGACCTAAAGCCCAAAAACCTTTAGCACAGACAACAGGTCATAAGGGGAGCATGGTGGCTCAGTTGTAGACTGTTGGACTTCTATGCTAGAGGTCCCGAGTTTGATCCACGTCCGGGATGACCCATGTTGTGTCCTTGGGCAAGCCATTTTATCCTGGTTGCCAATATGGGGTGCACGCTGACGGCGTGTACTAAGGTGTACTTCACGTCAGTGGTGCGCATGTCTTCAACCACTGTAACCCTGCTTGAGCGGAGCTTGAATAGAGTTAGAATGTTGAGGAGCTGACATTTGCTCGTCGATGCTCAGTGGTTCTCTCTGGGTACTCCGGCTTCCTCTACCTGTAAATCTGTCACGGTCACGATTAGCCATTGTGCATAAGTATGTGACATTAAACACCAATAGATAAATAAATAAATAACAGGTCATATTTATGAAGGGATTTCATTGTAACTTTGTAGGATGACTCAATATAATGTCTAGATGATGACGCCCCCTTTTGGTTGCGATGGGTCAACCTGATGGCTACACAGGCCTGAAGCCCGAAAACCTTTAGGACAGTCTACAGGCTGTATTTATGAAGGGATTTCATTGTAACTTGATAGGATGACTCGTTTTGGTAACTCGGTAACTTTGATTGACATAGATTAACTGTAAGGGCCACATTAACCCTCCCCTCGATTCTTTAGTGCAGTCTACACCTCAAATTATTTTTATTGAAAACATAGCATACAGGGAACAGAAATTAACATATTCTCAATTATCACAATTCTTGTCATATTTCATAATCCTTTCATAAACATTGAACATAATCATTTTCATCCAACACAACACACAGTGAAGTTAAGCTACAGTGTCATTGACACTTTCATTCATCAAGTCTAGTCATGGCTGCTTCACGGCAGCCATGACTAGATTTGATGACAAATATCTTAAGCAGGTTAAAAGTTAATGTTATCAGATAGTTTGGGTTAGTTTGTTTCCAAGAAGGTGAATAAACACAGGACACTCCATGTGGATGGTAAATGCATTTGGCATGACTGCTCCTTATTCAGGGGCAAGCATGCACAATTGCATATAGTCATTGTAGGGCTTCTCATTTTCTGCAACATGCCAGCTCACTTGCAAAAGCTAAATTAAAATGAGTAACTGCATCTCGTTGATCAGTACTGAAGGACACGCTGAATGAATTACTGTTGAGATGGTCCTGATTGCAAATCTGAATGAGGAGACAAGGAATGAGGTTAATGTGTTCAATTTCAAAGCGCGTTCTGTTTGCTTGACTTGATATGTGCCTGAATAGATTATAGAGTAGCATGCATGTCATACCACTAGAATATTGAGTGATGTAATTTGAGATTTTTCTAGCGTATTTCTCTGAAATGCGATTTACATTTTCCTTTCACAATATACAGATAGCTGTTCCTTATTTGGCATTATCATTTGCATTATCTAAAAATTCCAAATTATTCTGCACTTCCATGGGCTATTAATTTGCTGTTATTTTTTAATGCTGATCTATTCTTTGAGCCAGACATTTAAGTTTTAATACCATGCTTTACATTGAACTAAAACATTAGTCATTGCAGTTTGGGTTATTAGGTAACACGACAAATGTAACATGATGAAGTTACAGAAAGGGGTTAATTTATGTCAGGATTAAACAACATGCTCTGGCACTGAAAATACCCTGCGTTCAAACAGCAGCACTCCTTGAAGTAGACACCAAATGTTACAAACCAACACTGACATGGTGTGATTCAATGATGATTTGCATGTTTGTTGTTTGCATGAATCAGCACATGAATGGATCCAATGAAATTTAAATGTTAAGGTCTGAATTGCCCAAGGTGTTGGGGAGGTAGCTCAATGTGCTAAAGTGTATGACACATCGATTGTGTACATGCTTTCATTCAATACCAACCCAAATTGTGTGGAATTAGTAAGTTAGAGAGTTTGACACATACATGCCATTTCTCAGTGGTTCTTTTCTGGTACTCTACCTTCCACCACCTGTAAAACTGTCTGACATAGACCCTCGCTGTTGGATGTGCCATTAAACTTCAGAAAATAAAGAAATAGAATTCCCTTTGTTGATTAGAGTTTGCTTAAAATTTCAATGTTTATACACTAGCAGTCATTATCAGATTTCAGCAAAATTTCTTTTAACATTTTTTTTGACAACTTTGAAAACCACTATTAAATTATTGTCCTCCTTTATGACATTCTTGTCCAAATTTTTCTATTTTTGTAATAATTTGAAACACTAATTGTCAGCTTTCAATAAGTATTAGTTGGTCACTACACTTTTGATTATGCTATGGTTTAACTGTGGGATGAGGGTGCGGGAGTTGCTTTTCAGAGGATTGCTTTTCTTTGATTTCAGAAACGCCCAGCACAGATGGTTGGTATTTGGTATAGAACCTCCATATATGAAGTTGAATTGAACAGTTCCAAAATATTTTGATCAGTTGTCCCAGTGGGCACCATATGGAGTCTTTTTCTCGATTATAGAAAACAAATGGATGTCCATGTAACCAAGGCCTTGTTTTCTGCCCCTTCAGTATTATCTGAATGAGCATGAACTTTACTTTCCACTGATGTTTTTTTGATTGGTTGCTCTACAGATGCTGGAAGCTACTTTAAACATCTTTACATATGTTGATATCCTCAAAAGTCTCTACATGTTTAAGGTGTTATAGAAAGTGTGTATTACTTATATCGCGTATAGATGAGTAGATGTTGAAAATGTTATTTTGAGTGAATGTTTGGTTTATAGCTCACCTTTACAAAGTTAAGCTGAGCTAATCTCATTGCTCTCCATCCATCATCCATCCGTTGTCTGTCTGTCCATCCATTATCTGTCATCCATCAACACCGTGTTTTGGTCTTCTCATTCAGAACCTCTGGTTCAAATTGAGAGCCTGGGTTAATATTTGGGCTCCCTATGGGTGCTGGAAATTGTCCATGTAGCTGAAGAAATAGAAATTTTGTATTCAGTACCCTCTAGAGATGTGGAAGTAAGATTAATTCACATAGGTTGTATCAAGGGCTTCACTGGGGATCTCCACATTTTACATTATGATCAACTGAAGAAAAGACATGATGCTCTGACTATTTTTAGCTTGCCTGACTTTTTCAGTCAGGTGAGCTATAGTGAACACTTACCGTTCGGCGTCTGCGAACATGGTGTTTGCATCTTCTCCAAAACCGCTGAACTGATTTAAGTGAAATTTGAGATAATTGTTTGTTATGACATCGAATTTTGATTTTGTTCAAATCAAGTTGCCCTGCTCCTCGGTAGGGCCACGCCAAAAAAGTGTTCTTAAATCTTAAAAAATCTTCTCATGAACCAGCAGTAGCATAGACTTGAAATTTGGTGTGAAGCTTCCTTTTGAGGTGTAGACTCAGATTTTTTCAAGAGAAGTTCGAGGGGCTATGTTTGCCGTTGTTATGGGACGGGCAGGAATTTCGCCCACCCAAAATTTCTATTTTCCAAACCAAGAGGCTGATTTGAATCATTTGATATGAGGGTTTATTGGGTCATAAGTACTTAATTTATATACCAAAAAAATTCAAATTTGTCCTGTCGCCCATGGAAACTGCAGAAGCTAAAGTAGAAAAAATTTAAAACGCCCATATCTCCCAAACTGCACAGCACTGAGAATTCTTATTTGGTGTGAAGCTTTCTTAGGACCAACAGAATGGAATGGTCCCAAAAAATTGCTTTCAGTTTTATCCTAGGGTACTTTTCAGGGCTTTAAAAAAGTTCTGAGTCAGCATTTTTTAACACTAGGTAATGGGAAAAACATTTAAGACTCTTCTCCCAAACCACTGCTTCAGAGGCTTTCAAATTTCACATATAACATCTTTGGAAGATTGTTTCACATCTTTATTGAAATCAAATCCCTGGGTCCATATTTGGGCTCTCTATGGGAGCCCAAATGTTTAAATTAGTGGAGTATGAGGAATATTCTTTAAAAATCTTCTTCAAATCCAACAATCAGAATCTTTTGATATTTGGTATGCAGCATCCCTAGGTGGATGAGAGTCAAGTTTGTTCAAGACAAGTCCCTGGGTTCATTTTTGGGCTCACTGTGAGAGCCCAAATTATAACTTAGTTCAAAATGAGGAATTTTCTTTAAAGATCTTCTTCAGATCCCCCAGTCAGAATCTTTTGATGTTTGGTATACAGTATCCTTAGGGAGGTGAGATATAAGATTGTTAAAGCCATGTCCCTGGGTTTATATTTAGGCTTCCTGTTGGAGCCTGAATTGTACCAATAGTTCTATTTTCCGAACTGAAAGCCCGATTTGAACCAAATTTGATATGAGGGCTTATTGGGTCATAATGAAAAAAAATTTTTCCCATCACCCCATGGGAACCACAGGACCTAAAAATAGAAAAAATTTAAAACACCCATATCTCCAAAACTACACAGCACTGAGAATTTTTATTTTGTGTGAAGCTTCCTTAGGAACAGCAGAAAGGAATGGTCAAAAAAAAATTGCCATAGGTTTTATCATAGGGTACTTTTCCAGGACTTTTAAAAAAATGCTGAGTCATCATTTTGTAACACTGTGAGTAGTCGAAAAAACATTAAAGAATCTTCTTCCCCCATACCACTGCTCAAAAGACTCATTTTTCACATATAACAGCTTTGGAAGATTCATTCACATGTTTATTGAAATCAAATCCCGGAGTCCTTATTTGTGCTCTCTATGGGAGCCCAAATGTTCAGATTAGTGCAATTTGAGGAGTATTCTTTTAAAATCTTCTTCTGATCCACCCATCAGAATTTTTATACGCCCGTTTTGAAAAAAACGGGTCGTATTATGGTATACCGCTGTCCGTCTGTCCGTCCGTCCGTCCATCTGTCCATCCGGTCACATGTCGTACGATAACTCAAGAACGCTTTGAGAGATTTTCGTGATTTTTGGGTAGGTGGTGTATATCGATGGAGGGAAGCTCCCTTTCATTTAGCGTCTCCGTTCGATTAGTCATTCCAGAGTTGTGGGACTTTATTACTTAGAAAATTGTTGATTTTTTACACGTCGTACGACAACTTGAGAATGCTTTGAGAGATTTTCGTGATTTTGGGGTAGGTGGTGTATATCGATGGAGAGAAGCTCCCTTTCATTTAGTGTTGCAGTTCGATTAGTCATTCCAGAGTTATGGGACTTTATTACTTAGAAAATTGTTGATTTTTTACACGTCGTACGATAACTCGAGAACGCTTCGAGAGATTTTCACAATTTTTTGGTAGGTGGTTTATGTTGATGGAGGGAAGCTCCCTTCCATTTAGTGTCGTCGTTCGCTTAGTCATTCCAGAGTTATGGGACTTTATTACTTAGAAAATTGTTGATTTTTTACACGTCGTATAACTCGAACGCTTTGAGAGATTTTCACGATTTTTTGGTAGGTGGTTTATGTTGATGGAAGGAAGCTCCCTTTCGGTTGGTGTCACCGTTCAATTAGTCATTCCAGAGTTATGGGACTTTATTTTTCACATGTCGAACAATAACTTGAAAATGCTTAGAGCAATTTTCATGATTTTTTGGTTGCAAGTATATGTTGATAGAAGGAATCTCCCTTTCGATTTGTGTCGCGGTCCGATTTGTCATTCCAGAGTTATGGGACTTTATTCATCAAAATATAGGCAATTTTCCACATGTTGGACGTTGAGCAATTTTCATGATTTTTTGGTGGCAAGTATATGTAACCTGACAAGTACACATGTATACTCATATTGTGTGGTTCCCTCTTGTAATTAATAACGGGCGTATCATGCGCTCATGGCGCAGCTGTTTATTTGTATTTGGTATGCAGCATTCTTAGGGGGTGATATTCATGTTTGTTCAAGCCAAGTCCCTGGGTTTATATTTGGGCTTCCTGTGGGAGCCTGAATTATAACTTAGTTCAATATGAGGAATATTCTTTAAAAATATTTTTCTTCAGATCAAGTTGCCAGAATCTTCTGATATTTGGTATACAGCATCCCTAGAGGGTGAGATTCAAGCCAAGTCTCTGGGTTCATAATTGGGCTCCCTGTGGGAGCCTGAATTATAACTTAGTTCAATATGAGGAATACAGTACTGTGATCACAAAAGCGGACACCAAATTGCAGCGCGTTCTCGACGCGGTCGCAATCGAGGTGACAGACAAGAATAAAACCTTATCGACAGAAGCGCGGCTAAAGCGAAACACAATCTCCATTCCGCCGATTGAATTTTCGCCGAGATTTTTCGCGAACGTCGACAGCACCGCGATTTTGTCGGAAGAACAGTCCGAACTGCATGTGCACAAATGTAACCGGTTTGCAATGTTAATGTACATGTAGACCTAACCAATGTTATCGAGTTGTTATATATTCTAAAAAAAGGGTCAAATTCAAGACTTCCCAGATGTCGCGATTGCCCACACCCCAACATTAATCATAACATAAATTCATAATCCTATTCATCTGAATTTGAAAATCGTGATAAACATGGACTTGAGGCAGACACCCCCACACCACCCACTATGTCTTTCACCATTCCCTCTCTTTTTGTTGTCCCCCCGATCTGACATTGTGTAGGCAGCACCCTCCAATCTCAACTTAATATGTACTTTCCGTTTCAGTTTCACGCATTTCACCACAATCTGTCGTTTGGGGTGAATACAATATCGTCGTGACCAACTATTCTCTACGTTAGAAATTCAAGAGTTTTGTTGGTTGTTGGGATCTTAAAAAATTAAAAAAAGAAGATATTTTATCCCTTTAATTATCAAAATGACTGACATCACATGAACACATTTGTATTTTAAGAAGCATGTGAAGCGTCAATTTTTCGGACTTTTGGGTATATGGCGGTTTTTAATGGCGAAAGTACCAATTCGTTATTAAGTCAATTCGTAGTCAGTTTGGTTATGGATATTGAACCGCAAAATATTCATCCAGGTCAATTCAATCCTTTTAAGGCCCCCCCCCCCCCCCCCCCCTGTACATACACCCCCCCCTGTACATACACCTCCCTCCCGAGTGATGCATTACCCTTGCCCCCCCCCCCCCCCTCCACATCATGTCGATTCTCAGGCAATGGAGGGCTGTAGTCGTCCCGGCCTCGTGTGCCTATGCTTCTTGAAAGAAAAAATTGCTACCTACCCACCCATCACAAACGAGCTATATGTATTCCGTGATTCTGATTAAACCTGTTTTTATGGTGTGTGTGTGTGTGGTGGGGGTCCTTTGGCTTGGGGGGGATAGCCAGCTCGATATATGCCACATTCATATCCGATGGTCGTAGCCCTGAGGTGGGTGTGGCCTTCCCGCTGGTGGAGCTTCGATGGAATTGTAGATCAGTCCTACGTTCACTATTTTTGAAAGTGCGAAGTCTCTGACGGAACTTTTATTATTTAACTGCAGGGGATGTATATGTAAATATACCAGGTGCGCAGTCAGGGGATGGGGGGGGGGGGGGTTTGCATAGAGTCAATGTTTTTTGGTGGGGGAACAGCAACACTGAATTTTACTGGTTATTCGCC
This sequence comes from Pictodentalium vernedei, assembly GCA_031216915.1. Classification (NCBI taxonomy): domain Eukaryota; kingdom Metazoa; phylum Mollusca; class Scaphopoda; order Dentaliida; family Dentaliidae; genus Pictodentalium; species Pictodentalium vernedei. Next base: position 417,068,752 of record CM062295.1, read on the forward strand.
CCCCCCCCCCCCCCCCCCCCCCCCCTCCGCCGGTCTTCTACACATGATATTGTAGACTCTAGGCTACGTGCCTGAAAAAGACTTCGGATTTGGACCCGGACCGTGACGTGAACCACCACCATTAGCATTGTTGATGCAGCGCTCTACTGTGCATGTTCATGATTCATAATTGCTGTAATTTGCCTACAGTACACACTGAATGGCTGGGATTAGAAGAGGGATAAGTACTGGATGATTGGGGGTGCAGTGGCTCAGTAGGTAGAGGTGCAGGCTGCAAGCCAAGAGGTCCCACCTGCGGCAACCGCGTTGTGTCCTTGGGCAAGACACTTCACTCCCATTGCCCACGTGGGGGCACGGTGGCGTTGTGTACTGAGGCATACTGCACGTCGATGGTGTGTCTGTCTTCAACCAATGCTAACCCTGTTTGTGTGGAGCTGACAGTTGCTCGCCGTTGCTCGGTGGTTCTCTCTGGGTACTCCGGCTTCCCCACCCGTAAAACTGTCATGGTCATGATTAGCCATTGTACTGAAATATGTGACCTTAAACACCAGTAAATAAATTGGTTGATTACGACAAAAACACTCATGTACTAGAGTTTCCACTCACACAGTGTGCTCAGGTTCAGTGAAAAAACTTACATCATACTGGAGACATACTTCAACAAATTCGTTTCAAAGCCTCTAGACCAAAATACTAAGTTATGTTATTTTAATTTAACCCGGCGGGGCGAACTGTATGGAGCGAAAAACATTCAAACGATAAAATGTCGGACTCCTCAAACACGTGTTGTTTGAAAGTTGTGAAAAAATAATGCCCTCGTATTTAAAAAATACACTTTCTGGTGTGTTCTTTCATATGATATTCATGAATAAATAGTAAAAATGTACGATCACTGTTTTTCTTTCATTCAAATGCGCTTTTCTTTAACCATTTAACTTGGAAATGCATGTCCGATTAGAATATCGATTCACCCCAAAACAGATCACTTTGTGGTGAGAGAACGTACAACCGTAAAATTGGCTTTTGACTGATTTGTGATGTTGGGTAAAGAACTTCTGTTTGAAGTAATTTGGATATCGCCGATGGATATGGCCGCCTTTTTCCTTTTTTTTTTTTTTATAATAATTTTACCAATTGACAGTAATATTTCTATCGACACCCAGACGGTCGCACGGGGGGGGGGGGGGGGGGGGGGGGGGGGGGGGGAAGTAGTTTTAATCATTTAATTATTTGTTAACCCTTGGCTGCATCCAATGATAAGTTAAACAGATAGTTCTGTAAAAAGCTCAGCCAAGTCTAACTGAAATTAATCCTTTTTTTTTGCATCAACTTAATTATAGCTCAGGTCGTGAGCTCTCATTTGACCGAGCGCATTCCAGTTAAGAGGCTAGAGACATGGGTTTTTTTTTCCGGAAATCTTTTTTTAAAAAAATAATTGAATCGGCCTAGGGATTGGCCCATCACTTTCTGAATTTAGAAAAAAAATTAAGCCTATATGATTTCATTTTCATTTTAACCGAAACTCGGGGCAAAGTTGGCCTGTTGGCTACACCAAACTATATTGGAGGACGTTTTGTTGGGGGGGGGGGGGGGGGGGACTTATCCTGCTGAATCCTTCATGACATTCATTGATGGACCTTGAAATACTCTGCTTCTCTTAGCTACCAGGGATTTCGCAAGGTACCATATTGGCTGTATTTCCATAAAATAAAAGACGGGTGGAGTTAAGACTGCAGGCTTAATACTTTTTGTTCTCAGTTTGATGCGCTGAGGATTTACCCGCACAGACCAGGTCTATTCTTATGATAGTGTTCACTTGTTCACATCTGTTTACATCTCCGCACACTTTTCTTTCAAAATTTTTACTTTTGTCGATTTGAAAAGGGGGCGAGTTGGAAAATATCTTGAGGTTTGTAACTCGACTGGATTTTGTTGTTTTTTTAATTGCGACATACGAATACATCGAACGAATCTTAGAATGTACGATCCATTCACGCCAAACTTTGAAGTTTTCACCACCGAGGAATACATGTAACAAATCATCTCACAATGTATTGGTGTTTCCGTTGCGATTTTCTCTCGATTCTAACTAAATTTTGTCTCGATTCTTTCTCCATTCTGCTATGTTTTATCAACAGAACCGCGATTCTCAATCGCGACGGAACCGAAGCCGGATCGAAAGCCGATTGACTGAAAGATCACTTTTGTGGTCACAGTATTGTATTCTTTAAAAATTCTTTTTTTTTTTCCGGATCCACCAGTCAGAATCTTTGAATATTTGGTATAAGCTTTTCTTAAGAGGGGCAGATGCAACTAGTTCAAATCAATTCCCTGGGTTGATGTTTAGGCTACCATGTCAGGTGAGCACCCTCAGGCCCCCTTGGGCCTCTTATTGTCACTCCTGAGGGGCTCAAGTATTGACAATGTATCCTATGGAGATGGATTGCTTAATGTAGACTCATTCTTGGACTCTGTTTATATTGTGTTCTGTTCAAGGTGAGCGCTTCCAGCCCCATGTGGGGCCTCTTGTTTTTAGTGAAAAATTGCAAATTTTTTCCCATTACTTTATAGATGCTCCGAAAGAAGCTGAGCCACCACCTTCCAGAAGCAGTTCAGCTCCAAAACCAAAGTCACGTAGCATGCCAGGAGAAGAGCGTGTGTATACATTCAAGCTAAATTTGGGTGGCAAGTAAGTAACCACTGCATTTCAGGTTCTGTCATAACCTTTCTCTGTGCTGCATGCTCGTGATCAAAATTTAATCTTTCAGCTTATTCTGTAATTTAGTACAATATCTGGTGTTCAGATTATCACTGCAACGTCTTTGGAATCCTAAGGGATAAACAGACTGGTTATGGTGTAACATATCATCACTTTGTATAACTAAAAGCTAAAGAATCGTATAACTTGCATAAACCACCGATTTTTCAGCAAACTTTATTCCTTCTCATATCAACAAAACTAAACAATTGCTTTTCCCAAATTGATCTCTAATTGTGGAAAATGCAACACAAATTAAAAAGTTCTAGGCAAAGCCCTGTGTATGCTCATTCAGTTTCCTATTTTCTATGACGTCTGACAAGTTCAGAATTGAAATTCTCAGAAGTATTTTTGGTTGTTAAGTGTGGATATAGTATTTTAGAAAACCAGGAACAAGTTTAATAGGATACAAAATCTTTTGATGTACTCTTGCACTCACTTCAGAAGTCACCTATTTCTTAGAAATTTACTCAAACTAACACAAGTTCCTATCCCCATAATTAATTCCTCCCTGGAAATGAGCAATTTCTAATATTCTCCATCAGAGAAATTCCATGGAGTGCTTAAAAAGTCAAAAAATGACAATTTTTAGCCAAACCAGACTGACCCGGGGCCAAATGTGCATGGTGCACATAACCTGGGTCCAAGGTACTGTCTAGGACAGTCACCAATTGTCCATTAGCCACCAGATATTTGCAATCAATTTTCCTCATTTCCAGTCATCTTGGATGCTGTGTTTTTATTTTTTTTCTCCACTACACTATTTCATCAAGGATACGATACAGTTTTGAGAAATTCACTGAAAAGGATCTGGAAGTCTTACAGAAACGTTATAGATGCCAGCAATTAGTTTGGAGCCATCAATTTCTCCGGATAGTGATTTTGATAATATTGCTCTTTGTCAGTACAAACGTAACAGTGTTATCTCACCTATTTTTTTCCAATCTTACCAAAGTAACATGAAGTGCCTATTCCTCTTATTATCTCTCGAGTGAAAAAGAAGGCAAATTTTCGAGAATCTTAATAAAAACCCTTTACGAGGGTTGAAATTTCTAAAAGTCAAAATTGAAACCTAACTGAGTTTACTGGGTACTGATTTGCATAGGTACACAAAACCTGGTGACTAGTATCCTACAAAGAACAGTCACCGCCAGACATGCGCCAAGCCAATTTCTTCTTTTTCATTACAATGATGAAGATGATGAAGGCTTTGTTTTCTTCTCTCTGATATTTTTGTGAAAAGATGGCGGTTTTGGAGGATTCCTGTTGTTGCAATGAATGTTTCAGTATTTCTACAATGCTTTTAACCCAACCACATGAAGAAATTTGAAGAATTATCTCAGGAAAGTGAAATTTTCAATTTCTTAGTCGTATCATGTTAACAAAACCAAATTCCCTCCCCCCCCCCCCCCCAAGACCTCCCCCTCCCCCCAGCCCACCCCAATAGTAATTGCTGTTGGTTGGTTTCATTACTGTAATACATATACGCAATAATTTATATTATTATGTTCTATAATATGTATTATTTGTTCTTTTTATTTACCACAAGGCTAGGTTAAATAAAAAATCTTAATTTTTACCTTAACTTGACAAAGTCAAGATAAGCTATTGCTATCACGCATGCAGAAGTATGTGAGTCTGTCAGTCTGTTCACATTTTCTTTAGCACAGGTTACATCCTGTAGTTCTTGTTTCTTCATCAAGAAATTTCATTTGCAGATTCGAGGTCATGTCTAGATGAGAACGTTCCCTTTTGGTCGCAATCAGTCAACTGTGACTGCTGCACGAGCCATGGCAACACAGGTCCAAAAACCTTGAGCACAGTCTACAGGTCGTATTTATAAAGGGATTTTATTGTAACTTCGTAGGATGGCTCTGTATAATGTCTAGATGAGAACGTCCTTTTTAACTCTCCTTGACAAAATTAAACTGAGCTTATCTAATCGCTCTCCGTCCGCCGTCTGTCTGTCCGTTAACACCATGTTTTGGTCTTCTTCTCCACTGGGCCAATTCAAGTGAAAGTTTGTGTGAGTGATGGTCCCGAAGCGGCATTGTATTTTTGTTCAACTCGACAAGCCCATCCCCATAGGGAGGGGGTCGGGGAAAATGCTCCAAAATATTTCTAAAATCATCTTCTCAAGAACCAGAGATACAATGACTAGATATTTGTTACGGAGCTCCTTTTTGAGGTGTAGAATCAAATTTGTTCAAATGAAGTTCGTGAAGCAATATTTGGCTTTGTAATAATACGACCTACGATACTTTGATCACTTAATTATCTTCTGAATCTGTCCCGCCAATCTGCAAACAATCCTCAGGGAGTGGCAGGAAGACAGCCAATCGGGCTATGTCATTCCTCGCAGCACCTGTCCTGTAAGTCATTTTATATTGGTAGATAAATTGCTAATATTGTTCTCTGTGAAACAATGATGCATTCAATGTAGTTGTATATTTATTTATTTATTGGTGTTTAAGGTCACATACTTATGCACAATTGCTAATCATGACCGTGACAGTTTTACCGGTGGAGGAAGCCGAAGTACCCGGAGAGATCCACCGAGCAGCTGCCTGCCCAACAGCGTAACTCCGCACTGCAGCACTGGCAGGATTAGATTGGTTGAAGACATGCGCACCATCGACGTGCAGTACGCCTTAGTACACGGCGTCATCGTGCCCCCATGTGGACAATTGGGGTTAAGTGCCTTGCCCAGGGACACCACGCGGGAGTCCAAATCGATCGCTCAGATGATCACCCATCTGAGGACTAACCAGACACAACGTTGGCTTAACTTCGGTGATCTGACGAGAACCAGTTACCGCAACACCACTGTGCCCCCGTAGTTGTATATAAATATATGCTTGTGCTGCAAATAAAGTTACAATAAAAGGGTAAGATTTTTGGCCCCACGCAAAATTTCTATTTTCTGAACTGATGGTCCGATTTGAACCAAATTTGGCATGTGGTATTATTGGGTCCTAAGTTCCCCATGGGAACCCTAGGAGCTAAAACTAGAAATATTTTTAAATGCCCATATTACTTATCAACCTACCCTAAAATTGTTTACTACAGGCTTGGACTACAGTGGAAGTCCCTAACTCGGAAAATATACTCTCTATTTTGATCTTTCCCAAGGGATTTGGGAAAGAAAAGTGGTGCAAAAGCACCAAGAAAAAATAAGCCAAAACTGGGTCGAGTGCTACCGGCGCACACCCAGTAGGGGACGCTCTTCTCCTAGTACAGATCCACGGCTTCCAGTACCAGTGCGCAGTCAGTAACTAATGAATCATTCTTTTTTCGTCCGCCGAAGTGGTGAGACATCCATTTGCATTAAGAAACATGATAATTCAACTCGTTGATAATGGTTACCTGTGACTGGAATTATGGATCTGAGAATTGTATAATAACAGAACTGTGTTTTATATATTCTCGTTATTAATTTCAACCACATTTTCATTGTATTTTATATATTCTCCGTGTTCGCGCGCGACTTTTGCGTACTGTGCGGTTCAGACATATAATTTTTGGGTTGATAAATTTATGTTATCCTTTTGGATATTATTATTGGAGTTAGGTGTCAATGGGGGGCCGTATGGACAGGATTTCTCCTCTCTGTTGAGGGCAGAATTTTGGTTTTTTCTGGTCCTTGTCGTCCATCTGGGTTCATTTGTGTTCCCGCTGGTCCTTTATTTTCTGCCACCTTTCTCTCGTAGTTGGGGGTGTTCTACTTTCTGCATATGTTGAGTTCACCTTTTCTTCTACTGCTCTCACCTCTGTTATGCCCAGTACCGTTCCTTGAGGGCAATGCCTTTTGCCCAAGCATGTGGTGCATTCTCGTGGCCGTTCCTCCCGCAGGGAAGGAGAACGCTGTCGTTCAGGGCCTCCCGACACGACCACATCTGGTGAGAGTTATACCTCCTCCGTGGGGGATGTGCAGTCTTTTCCTGTGGTGGACACTGTGGGAGCTGTTGAGTTGTCTGGTGAAGAGATGCCTGGTTCCGGGACTGTGGTCCCTCTCCAGTCGACATCTGAGGCTGTCACTAGGGTTGTGACTCCTCCTTTGGAGCCGAGCTCGGTTGCTCTCTCCACTTTTCCACCGGTTTCAACAGCTCCCTCATATCTGCTGCTACTGCTGTTCCGTTTGCAACATTATCGGTCACCGTTTCAACGAGCCTCGGCTTATCCCTGCAGGGGTCCGCAGAAATATCTGGTAGTGAGATATCGGCCTCAGCCTTCCCTGACTTCAACTCGGCGAGTCGGAAGGGGCTGCTGGCCGAACCCTCTGCCGTGGTCTCTCAGCCATCAAGCTCAACAGCCTTCTCTTTGGATTCGGATGTTCTTTGATGGGTCACCATGGACTCTGTTGCATTTTCCGTCCACACACTCTGGTCCGACGGCCAGGTTTGCTGGACTGACGCTTTTTGTGCAGCCTGGACCTTCTGTCCCTCCGAGGTCCCCGGTGACTCTCCTGAGTTCCCGCACTGTCGATCCTCGGGGTCTGGTATACCCCTATCAGCATCTGCCTGCAGATGTTTTGTCTGCCGCCCGTTCTGGAGGATCGTTGACCCTTCGCTGGTTCAGAAGATCAGGCGTGAAGCCACTTTGCCGGTTCGTTTCCACGTCGAACTGGCTGCCACGGGCCGTGAGCTTAGGGAGGCCCTCTCCTTGCTCACGTAGGTTCTTTCCAAGGGCCTTCCCGTTGCCGCCAGCGAGGCTTCTAGTGGTTCCAGATGCCCCCGCGGCACCGCCTCCTGGGATTGGAAGCAGGCCACTTTCTGATCCCCCTGGTGTGTTTACACCATGGCAGGCATCTGCTGGTTTGCCCGTGATGGGTGATGTGTCTTCCGACTAAGAGGATGGGTCAGACATACCTGACATTGAGGTCCAACAGTCTTCTGACTTGGGGGCAGCTCTTGACATTGTGTTGAGTTCCATCTGGATCTCAAACCGTCAGACCAGCTGACGTTGTCAGCCAGGCCACGATCATCGGTAGTGCGCCTCCAGCCTGTGGAGCAACCCACTTCTGGGTGCCTTTGACCATGCCAATCGGTACAGGTGGTTGAAGCGTTTGCAGCTTTGGACTCAGAGTTCCAAGGCTATGAAGACTTCATTCTTTGCCAGGACTGACACCTTTTTGCCTCCAGTGCGTTATCATTCCTACGATTCCGCCAATCTGTCAGTCTGCCAGACTTTAACGGTCTTGGATCAGGACTCCACCTCCCTTGGGCTTTCCAAGCCCAAGTCGACCGTTATTCCTATGGCGACTCTGGAGTCCCTATTGGGCTTATCGAGAGAGATGCTGGGCATGCTTTCTCTCTAAGATCACCTCGTCTCTGCTTTGGCTGCTTATCTGCCTCCAGATAAGTTTGACGATGTACAGGCTCCTATGCGTGTGATTTCCAAAGCGCTCATGCATCTTACTCACACGCATGCCTGTAACATGGCTAACTTGGAAATAGTTCCCCAGGACGCTGTGTTGGACACAAGCTGTTCCATTTCTGAGGGGCAGTGCGCTGTTCTTCGATCCGCTTCATTGCTGGGTCCGCAACTTTTCCATGGTTCTGTGGCAACGGTCTGGGATGACATATTGCGTCATTCCAAAGATCAGCTGCTGCCTCGCCATCTTGATCAGCCTTCTGTTGGAGGCAGGGGCTGTTCGAAGCCTAAAAAATGCCCTTCTGCTTCTTCTGTGAAGCCAAGGGCTGATCCTCCTGCCGCCATTTCTACTTCTTACTCACGTGGTAAGGGTAAGCTTCGGCAGACCAGAGGGAGGACTCAGGATCATTCATCTAATAGAGGAGGTGGTTTCTCCTCTCGCGGGCCTCGTCGGGGTTTGAGATGAAGATCCTCACCTCGATTCGTCCCAGGTTGGAGGAAGGATATCAGGGTCTGCAGACCATTGGGCCATCGTCACATCCAATCCTTGGGTGTTAGACGTTCGGTTCAGGCTGTGAATATGCTTCCGGAGGAACCCCACTTTATCGAGAGTGCCTCTTCCAACATAAATTCCTTCAGATGTTTCACATCGGGAGCTTTTGATCATGGAGAGAGACGATCTCCTGTCAAAGGGGGCGATCGAGGTCGTCAAGAACATTCACTTAGTGGGATTTTATTCCCTCCTGTTCTTGGTGCCGAAGAAGGACGGCAGACTCCAACCGGTTATCGATCTGAGTATCCTGAACCAGTCTATCATTGCTCCCAAGTTCAGCATGGAGACTTTCAGGTCGGTTCGCCGCTCCATTCACCAGGGAGATTTCGCTTCCAGCATCAACCTGCGAGAAGCTTACTTTCACGTTCCGATTCATCAGACATTGCGAAAGTATCTCCGGTTCGCTTTTCTGGGGCGAGTTTACCAGTTCAAGGCCATGCCTTTCGGCCTCAACCTGGCTCCTTGGGCCTTCACCCGACTCATGTCGCATCTGATAGCCTTCCATCGCACATAGTCCAGGGTGACTACTTCGGCATATCTGGACGATATCCTCCAGAGGCACTCTTCTGGAGTCAGATGTTGGTACATTGTTGAGCTTGCGCTCACGTCGCTCGGGTTCAGAATCAACGAGGAGAAGTCAGACCTGGTCCCTTCTCAGTTGTATTGGCACCTGGGGATGGACTTCCATACTCAGCTGAATACGGTGGCGGTTCCCTGGGCAAGGGCTGTGATTCTCTCAGCTTTCGCCATGACTCTGTCCCAGTCCACGTCCACGACAGCTCGGAGTATTCTCCGGCTGCTCGGTCTCTGCGGTTCAGTGACAGATCTCATTCCTCTCGGTCGGCTACATGTCAGACCTCTTCAACACTTTCTGCTCAGTCGTTGGAGGCCGAATGTCGATCCTCTGGATCTGGGGCGTTAGTTACCAGACTCTCTTCATCATCACCTTCTTCCCTGGACAGTTGTTCACTGGCTTATGCAGGGAGTTCCATTGGACTTGCCCTCGTCTGATCGTGTTCTTATGGCAGATGCCAGCGATCTTGGATGGGGTGCGACATTGGATCCTCTAGGTCTTTCCCTTCATGGTGTATGGGACCAGGATCAAGCAGCTCTTCACATCAACCAGAAGAAGCTTCTTGCTCTTCTTCTGAGTTACTTGCGGTGGATCCCCCACCTTTCGAATCGTCAGGTCCTTCTGTTGTCTGACAATTCGACAATGGTCACTGACATTCGGATCCAAGGCGGCACGCACTCGGTTCCCATATACGAATTGGCTCGGGATTTTCTACTGCTAGCCCCAGGATGGGGGTGGGGGGGGAAGGGGGTGGTGGTGGGAGGGGCAGCACCGTTCAAACCTTTATCCCAGGTGGATATGCATTTTCTCACATACGAGACAGCTTTTCTGATGGCTTTTGCCTCAGCCAGACGGGTTAGTGAGCTTCTTGGTTGATCCAGCATTTTTCAGGAGCTCTGCCAACAGTGTTACTTTTACCACTGATTGCTCCTTTCTGGCCAAGAATCAGATACCAGGAACAACTCCACCTCCTATCTGTATCAGGTCTCTTCCTTCGACTGAGGGTAATCGCCCTTTGCTCTGTCTGGTTTGTGCTCTTCACATTTATCTCAACCGGACGCAATTCATTAGGAAAGGCAGGAAACGATTCTTTCTGTCTCTTATTCCTGGTCGACAGAGGTGTGTGCCTTGTCTACCTCCTGGGCTTATGCTAACTCCGTCAAGTTGTTGGATGCTATGCAGGCAGCCTACTGGAGAAATGCTTCTACTTTCTCCGCCTTCTATCTGCGTCAGTTGCAGGAGCAGTCTGAGGACCTTTTTTCTTGGGGCCCTCTTTTATTCTGCTCAGGCCATTAGCCCTAGCCATTAGGCTTCAAGGTCTGTTCCAGCCCTGTGCTGTTTTACTGTCCTTTCTGTCTGTGCATCACGCAGTGCCATATGTCTTATCTCTCATTGTCTTTTACTAATGTTTGTGATGCTATGGTTTGATAGGCCTTGGGAACTCTTCTTCTGTCCATAGTTCCAGTGCAGTCGGCTTATGTGGAGGTTTGTTATGTGTGGTTCCCTCCTCTTATTGTCTATTCAGCCTGTAGTAAACAATTACTTTTAAACATATTTTATTTGCCATAACTATTGAGCAAAAAGGGATAGGAGGACAAGTGCTTTCCACTTAGTAGAAACCTCCGCTCCCATGGAAACCTCCGCTCCCATAAGAAACCTCCGCTCCCATAGAAACCTCCGCTCCCATAAACAATTGTAGGGTAGGTTGATAAGAAATCTAAATTTTATAGTAAATTTCCTTTCTTATTATACCTACCACAATTGTTTACATGGAGGCCCTCCCGTCTTCTTATTCGGGTAAGAATCCTTCCTCCCCGCTGATCACCTAACTCCAATGTTGGCGGATTCAAAAGAATGAGTCATTAGTTAGTGACTGCGCACTGGTACCGGAAAGCGTGGATCTGTACTAGGAGAAGAGCGTCCTACTGAGTGTGCACTGGTAGCACTCGACCCAGTTTTGGCTTATTTATTCTTGGTGCTTTTGCACCACTTTTCTTTCCCGAATCCCTTGGGAAAGATCAAAATCGAGAGTATATTTTCAGAGTTAGGGACTTCCCCTGTAGTGCAAGCCTGTAGTAAACAATTGTGGTGGGTATAAATAAGAAAGGAAATTTACTATAAAATTTAGATTTCCAAAACCAACCTGTTATTTGGTATGAAGCATCCTGGGACCAGTAGAATTGAATGGTTAAAAAACAAACAAAAAAGCCCCCTCTTTTCTCCAGATCCAATGGTCAGAATATTTTTATTTTTGATATACAGCATCCGTAAGGGGATACAAGTTTGTTAAAATGAAGCCCACTGGTTCATATTTGGGCTCAATACAGGAGCCTGAATGTTTAACGTACGGCAATATCGGAAATATTCTTTAAAAATATTCTTCTTCAGAACCACCAGTCAGAATCTTTTAATGTTTGGTGTACATCATTGTTAGGATAATATTTGGGCTTCTTTGAAAGCCCAGATTTTAACTTAGTGCAATATGGGGGATTATTTTTAAAAATCGTCTTCTTCAGATCTACCAGTCAGAATGCTTTTATATTTGGTATACAACATCTCTGGGGGGGGGGGGGGGGGGGGGGGGGGGGGGGGGGAGTGCAAATTCAAGTTTGTTCAAATCTGGTCCCTAGGTTAATTTTTGGGCTCGCTATGATTGCCAAAAGTTTAACTTGGTGCAATATGAGGAAATTTCTTTTAAAAATTTTCTTCTTCAGATCCACCAGTCAGAATGTTTTCATATTTGTTATACAACATCTCTAGGGAGATCACATTCAACTTTGTTCAAATCAAGTGCCTGGATTAATATTTGGGCTCCCTATGGGAACCCAACTTTTTAAGTTAGTGCAATATGAGTGAATTTCTTCAAAAATCTTCTTCAGGTTCACCAGTCAGAATCCTTTCATATATGGTTTACAACATCTCTAGGGGAGTCAGATTCAAATTTCTTCAAATTGGGTCTCTTGTTAATATTTGGATTCCTGGGTTAATATTTGGGCTCCCTGTGGTAGCCCGAATTTTAACTTGGTGCAATATGAGGAAATTTCTTTAAAAATTTTCTTCTTCAGATCCACCAGTCAGAATGCTTTCATATTTGGTATACAACATCTCTAGGAGATCAGATTCAACTTTGTTCAAATCGAGTGCCTGGGTTAATATTTGGGCTCCCCATGGGAGCCAGAATTTGCCATGTAGCTGAAGAATTAGAAATTGTGTATTCTGTACCCTCTAGAGGTGTGTAACTAAGATTAATCCACATAGGTTGTATCAAGAGACTTTATAGGGGAGGTCCACTTTTTACATTATGATCCACTGAAGAAAAGGCATGATGCTTAGTCTATTTTAGTCACTTCTGAGGGGCTCACGGATTGTCAATCTATCCTATGGAGATGGATTGCTTAATGTAGATTCATTCTTGGACAGTGTTTATATCATGTTCTGTTCAAGGTGGGCGCTTCAGCATGATGCTTAGTCTATTTTAGTCAAACCTGAGGGGCTCACGGATTGTCAATCTATCCTATGGAGATGGATTGCTTAATGTAGATTCATTCTTGGACTGTGTTTATATCATGTTCTGTTCAAGGTGATCGCTTCAGGTGCAGGCAGGTTACCTAGATTTCTTTAGCACAGTCTACAGCTTGCATTTACAAAGGGATTTCATTGCAAATTTGTAGGATGGCTTAGTATAATGTCTAGACAAGAACGTCCTATTTTGGCCATGATCGGTCGACCGTGGCGGCACACAGGCAAGTGACCTAGTGACCTAGATTTGTTTAGCACAGTCTACAGTTCATTTTTATGAAGCACTTTCATTGTAACTTGGAAGGATAACTTGGTATGATGTCTAGATGAGACTGTCATTTTTTGGTCACGATCGGTCAGCTGCTATGTCCAACTGGTCATGTGACCTCAATTCCTTTAGCACTGTTTACAGGTTGTTTTTATAAAAGGATTTTATTGTAACTTGGTATGATATCTAGATGAGACTTTCCTATTTTGGTCATGATCAGTCAACTGTGACTTTCAAACTGTCACATGACCTAGATTACTTTCCAAAGTCTACAAGTTATATTTATGAAGGGATTTCATTGTAACTTGGTAGGATGACTCATTTTGGAATAATTTTGCTGTAACTTGATAACTATGGTTTGCATACATTAACTGTGAGGGCCACGTTAACCCAGGCCTCAATTCTTTAGTAAAGTCCCCACCTCAAATTATCCTTATTGAAAACATGGCATGTAGGGAACATAAATTAACATATTCTCAAGTATCACAATTCTTGTCTTATTTCATAATCCTTTCATAAACATTGAACATTATCCTTTTCATCAAACACTACACACAGTCAAGTTAAGCTATAGTGTCATTGACACTTTCATTGGTCTCTTCCAGTCACTGATATTTTCAGCAAATGGACCATATTCACCTGAAGTCAATTTCCAAGTTGGTGGTAAGTTATTACACTGTTATTATGTCCTTAGTGCTGCTTAATATTATTTATTGTCTCATAATGTATTGGTAAGTCTATTATAATATTTATTTTTCAGAATTTCTAGGGTGATTTTCATGTTACTCTGACTTTGTCTTACATGTAACCTATTTATTTGCGCAGATTTTTCAAGTTCCCATTTCCAGGATGCCTTGTTCAACTGTCTGCGATAGATGTCTACACAGGGAAAATGTAGATCCTGACCACACAGATTGCATTTTCTGCTGCGGATGCTGTTCCGATTTCCATTACACCAGCTGTGATGTTTAGACATAGTACAGTGGTTAGAGGTCAAGTCCATGTTCAGTTCTAACTCAAAAAAGGATTTCAAGGCATTGTTGTTTTTTGCTGGTGTCTCTTCCTCCTCCCGGATCTCCTCCTGTCATTAATCGTATTTTACATGATAAACTATTTTATCTTTACAGCTCAAGATTAAGTAGCAGTTTCTTAATCTATGGACCTTCCACAGGTATACAGGTATTTTGGTGTTAGGGCGATCCAAGAGACTATTTCTGTTGAAACATATAAAGAATTGGGAGCTTTTGGGAATTCCTAAAGGATTATGGTCTCAAGTCTAATCATTAGTGTGCTGTCGCGATAATTTGATTAGTCGACTAACCGTCTACTACAGTGGTAGTCAACGTTTTTTATTTTTAGTTGATCGTTGTTCATTTTCAAAGTGACACAAGTCAGATTTAAATTGCATTGTATAATGAGATGAATGAACAGTCATATTATTATAAGACTTTGAAGTGACTAACCATACTTACTTGTGATATTCAGTGGCCTTTGTTTTCCCTCACGATTGTGCAATAACATAATTTTTAAAACACTGAGCCTTGCCATTTGATGAATTCCTGTTCCACCCTGTAGCTGAAGAAAGTTCCTAACATTGTCATTTTCAGTGGGAGATCACGTCATGTCATTAAGTCAGGTGATTTTCTTCATTCTTTTCATTTGCATTTGTTCAGAACAGTTTAAAATGATTCACGGTTTGGGAAGTATTGTAACCTGCAGAGTAAACAGAAGAATTTTCAGTCTTGTACATTCATATGACCCCATTGGAACAACCTGAACCGCGAAAAGGAGAAAGGTGTCAATTTGTCACAACTGTCAGTTCACTTTTAATACCAGCTTACTGTGCAGGAATGGACGTTTATGTTTGAAATTTCTGGAAATTAGTTATGGAAATAAAACATTCACACAAAGGTTCTATTTAAATTCTACAAATCAATCAGGGATATATTGGTGTTTCCATTTTATCTCAACACGGTGACTGGAGTGACAGGACTACCGTGCACATTTGTACATAGTTTTAAATGTGTAAGTTTATTAAAGATTGTTGAATTTATGGGAAACGACTATTAATCGGCCAACCGTCGATTATTGGTGGCAATTAGTCGACTATGAAAATTGATAGTCGAGCCCGACTAATCATAAGGTCGACTAGCAGTACATAATAGGGTAAAATTGGCATCTACAGGGGTCAGTTATTCTGGTCTTTAACTGGCACGATAGTGTCAAAGACAACCTGTCAAAGATATTTATCTTAGGTCTCAGGTCAGAGTCTACAAAGTATGAATGTTGCGTCGGGTAAAAGCGCAACAAGTAGGGGGTCACGGCTACATATGCACACATAGTCGGACTCCAAATGTGAGCTCACATGTGTGTGTTACATCTGATAATTGTGCACCAAGTTCTGATCACAGCTACATATGTGCACATAGTTGGACTTCGAATGTAAGCTCACACACTCAACTTATTAGTAGTTTTTTGAGTCATGAAAGTTTTTCTTCAGGTCTTCGTAAGTGTCGAGAACTTTCAAGGCTTTCAAGAACCTCAGTACTTTGCAAGCAGTATGACTCAATCGTATTATCCATTGGAAACGCTCATTTTTCAATGATACACATAACTTGCAAAGAGTTTAGGTTAGCAGTCAGGTAGTACCTACACCTCAGACCTGACTCTTTCCTTAGATCTTACCCTGCAAATTCAGTGGATCCTCTTCTTCCAAGCACAATGTTACCATCACCTTATACGTCAGATCAAGAGAGTGTCGCACATATTACCTCTTCATGTGCTGCCTATTTGGATGGGTACTATGCAAGTGGCTCTGAGGTTCCTTATGTGTGCACTGTGTCGGATATTTGGGCAACTTTTGGAGGTGGTGCTTATACATACTCACTTAGCCACACTTCCCAGTCATGCTCACAAGTAGTCATGCATTCTTATGTCGTCAGGGTCAGAGTCTACAGACTAATTGTGAGAGCTGCATCAGGTAGGTGTGCAATTTATGGAGTTGTCGTCTATACAGGTTCACTTAGCCACGCTTCGCAATCCAGCTCAAATACTGATGTTTGGATTTGTTATTTTATTCATGAAAGCGTTTCAGGAACCTCATTATTCTGCAGGCTATCAGCCTCTTATGTGTTATTCAACCGAAGTACTCATTCCAGATGCATTAATACACAAGGTTTGTGGAAAGCATTGACTAGCAGTCAGGTAGCACCTACTCCTGGCTCTTTCTTGCATCTTACCTAGCTGAATCAGTGGATTTTCACCTTCCTAATGCATAGCTGTCTCCATTATATGCATCAGGTCGATGAGAGAGTGTCACTCATTTTACCTCATTTTACCTCATCAGATGATGCTGATGGGTATTATGCTTGCATCACCTTCGATTTTGTCTTTTTTCATTGAGCATAATTTACTGGAATACAGGAGTGGGTAGGGTTGTTCTGTAACGCAACTGACTTCTCTTACTCCGTTGTGTGTTTTTTGTCATATAGCCCAGGCATTTCTCTTCTTTCGCTGATTTGTTATTCCCTCAGAAGAGACCAGCTGAATGCTTAATGGAATCTCCATTCTTACAGAGTCGTCACGCTTCTCATTCTGATATGTTTACCTCCATTATTTTGCCTTTTGGTGCCGACACAATCTGTAGCAACATATAGAGAGGGTGTTTGCTATAATATTTTGCCTACGCTTTTAGCAACACCTTTCCAGCATTATCACTCAGTAGGTTGGTTTGTCATTTGAGAGTCTAAGGTTGGTTTGTCATTTGAGAGCCTACCTTCTGTCTATGGTTTGAGTCTACAGACTCATTTTTTGAGTGGTTCTTTCGGAATTGCCACAATTTTCCATCAAGCTCACATACATGGATAAACATGATTTTCTTTGAGGTTTATCTTCCATGTCCTCTGACTGGTGCTACGGAGTTAGGTACTACCAGTTTCTGGAGCCTACCCTATATCTATGGTCGGAGTCTACAGACTCATTTTGTGGGCGTTGCATTTGTTAATGGTGCAACTTATGGGGGTTGCTTGCTTGGAGTTTTTTATTTGTTTAGGCTTGACATCAACAGATGTCAGTTATTCTTGGTCAGCTTCCTGTGCTATGGCTAGGTCTACCGATTTCCAGAGATTACCCTATGTCTCTTTATGTGAGGGATGCATTTAGTCCATAGCAACTTTTGGGTTGCTTGCTATACAAGCTATACAAATTCCACCAACGCTTTTAGCAGCGCTGTTCCATTTAGCTCACATACTGACTTTTCCATCCTGTGTTTTTCTCCTTTCTTACCCCGCTTGTGTTAACAGATTTTTGCATACCTGATGCATTTTTGTCGCCTTTATTTGTGTCAGGTCATCCACATAGTGTCGCTTTTTTAAAAGTCAATTTCATTTGGTGCATTCACTTTGACTATACTTTGATAATGTTATGATCACATTGCGGTGGGTTGCTAAGGTTCCAGATTGTGATGGAAGCAACGTTCTCTGGAACGCAAATTGCTCTTTATCCATACTTCAGCTTCGCAGCATCAGACCTTTGATCGATTCATTTTTAGCCAGCCAGTTCTATGGTAATCGACCAACGTGCTTTATAAAAAGTTCTTGATCGTGTCATAACAGGTGTATTGTGTCAGTCTATCTTTGACTGGCTTGTCTGGGGGTGCGGTGGCTCAGTTGGTAGAGATGCAGGCTGCAAGCCGAGAGGTCCTCGGTTCGAATCCCACCTGCAGCAACCACGTTGTGTCCTTGGGCAAGACACTTCACCCCGATTGCCTACATGGGGGCACGATGACGATGTGTACTGAGACGTACTGCACGTCGATGGTGCACATGTCTTCAACCAATCTAACCCTACCTGTGCTGCAGTGCAGAGTTCAGAGTTACGATGTTGGAGAGCTGACAGCTGCTCGTCGTTGCTCGGTGGTTCTCTCCGGGTACTCCGGCTTCCTCCACCCGTAAAACTGTCAGTCACGATTAGCCATTGTGCATAAGTATGTGACCTTAAACACCAATAAATAAATAAATAAATAAATTGACTGGCTTGTCTATCAGTCTACATTGCAACTGTCGTCATATTTTAGCTTCATGTGTTGATAATACGATTTTATGTTTGTTATTTTGAGTTGATCTGTCAAGAAATTAAAGCATATGAAAGCTTACTGTGAGGTATATCCAGTAAGAACTCTTGAATTTCAAAAGTAAGTGTTGGCTAAATGTGCTGAGCAAAATTATGCATGTGGTAATGAGGTAAAGGCTCGAATTGAATTCTCCCAGGATTCTGCTTTGTGAAACACAGATCAAAAAGAAGGATCGGCAGATTAATTCTACAAGAGAAGATGCTTTCTCCACAGTCGCAGCACACATAAAATTGAATGATGATGAACAGCTTTCCATTTGGGATCTTGTTGAACAAATTGCCATTATCCTTGATGATCAGGATTGAGAGCCTTACACAGCGAAATATATGAAGTCCAAGCTCTTTGAACATTCCAGTCAAGATTTGTTCTTTGCTGAGATAAATGGCAAATCAGATGGAGTTACATTTAGAACAACAGGGTTTCACATTCTGCTTAGATATTACTCTCTGCTGATGATTATTGACCCAGAGCAAGAAAAAATAGAATAATAGAAACTGCTGCCAGTGTGATTAAGGATGATATTAAAGGTATTGACATTTCTAAACCCATACATCCATCTTGTTCAGATATGCTCTATCTTCCCAGGAGATACCATTAGTTGCTGACAACTCTGACTAACTTGCTTCATCTTTGGGTTTCATATATCACCCTTTGGACTTTGACGTATGTTGTCTGATATTATTTGAACCAAAAGGGTGCAAGCTGTAGTACCATACACATGTTGGTCTTAATTATGTGCATTTCCTCTAGTTCCATTGGAAAAAGTTCTGTCATAATTTCAGCTGGGTTGTATGACATATTAATCTTTGGAAGTTAAGAGTTATATAATTCTGGTATACAAGTTACATTCTGCTATTCACTGTGGATAAAATGATATGTAGGATGATACATGGAATATTAATAATGTTGATCAAGTTTGGTACTTTCTTCCCCCTACCCAAAATGTTTGACAATCCAGAATTCTAATACTTATAATGGAACTGACCCCATACAATGGTCTTGGACATTTGAAATATGTCTAGGGATGTCCTAATGAGGTTTGATGTCACATGCCTAAGTTTTGTGATGATCCAGCTAATATTTGTGGATCTTTAAGCTCAGAAAAACAACTACTACTCATTAGGCGTACAAATGTAGGTGCGTACTTTTCTACTGTTAATTGTGGACACCGCGACATGTTGGATGGCATGTCATGTCGATGAGATGAAGTCCAGTGTCAGTCTTTTCTATTCCCTACAACCAAATTTTTGACAAAGCTGAATTCAAACACTTGTAACGGAATGCGTCGTGTATCTGTTTTTCAATGGACTTGGGATTTAGACTTTGAATAAATGTTACCTGATGACCTGTGAAACATGAATATGTAAAATTTGGCTGTGCAAGCATGTTTGTTTTTGGTTAGTTTTGATTAGTCTTACTAAAAGAATATTTGTAATGATTCAAATTGATTGTGTTGTTACCTTTTGACCCCTGGAAGAGGTAATCTACATAATTATATCATGGAAATGAATCGGATACATCCTACTATTTATTCTGAACATGTTGATATCTCAGATGACATATTATGTCAGCAATATGCAGGGCTTTAGATTGGTCTAATTTGGGGATGCTGGGTTCAAGTAATGTCCCCAAAATATGAGAAACTACATGAACATTCAATTTACATACAAATAGAATATAATACAGAGCTTTCTAAGACCTATTTTTCATGTGCAGGAGTATTTCTTAACAAATATCTTCATTTTAGAATGTTATAACAAGCTGTTGGTAGCCATCTCTTAATTTGGGGACACCCTTTACCGGCTTGAATATGGGTAATATAAAGGCCTGACAGAATGTGTTTCATTTTCAATCTTCCTTTCCCCAACTCCCAAAATTCAATATGATTGAATCTAATCAGGTGGTATCAAAAATGGGTAGATTTATCTCTTTTGAACAAAGTTTAAGTCTTGAATGTTTTAGATTTATTTGCCATACTGTTGGCAACATGAAAATGTAAAAATCAAATTTCAGCAAATTTGTTCTTGGTTAGGCATTTCTTGGCATATTTTGGCTGGACTATTAGTCAGTCTCAGAATTGCGAACATTAGGGAAAAGGTGTTCACTTTTTGTTGAAAATGGTTTCTAGAGTAATTTTTGATGAGGAATCTGATGGTGTGGTCAGAAAATTGAAAAAAAGGTGCCCAAATTAGGGTTTTAGGGGTGTGTACCCCAATTAGGGGTTTTGGTATATTATGGCTTATAATTCTCATATAAATGACAATTCTCAAAACATTTGATGTGGTTTATGTATTATTGGGGTCTTCTGCATAGTTTGGTTACATTAACATTACAGTTTGATCATTGAGGGCCTGAGGTGAACCCCAAATAGGGGTTATGAACCATATGGTTCACACAATATGGTTGTATCTATAGTATTAGCTTTAAATTTATTTAGGTTGATTGCTATATCAATATAGAGGCAGTAAAACAAGAGCAAATTGTTGCAAATTTCAAGAAAAAACTCAATTTCGACTAGATTTTTGTTGACAACAAACATAAAATAACCTTTATTCCTTGTAAACGTCTACTATATTCAAGTAATGAGCTCACTCATTAGGATACACTTGAAACATAAATTTATGGGAAAACTTGTTTACTATCAGGTAAAATGTATATTTATGTATATAGTATTGTGTATACTCATTCATCACTTGATCCTTCATCTGAGCTACTATAAAGAAAGCAATCATCAGAACTCTTCACTGGAATCGTCATCTGAAAAACTTCATCGCCATCCACATCATCACAATTAAATGAGCACTCAGTTATACAGGTAACATGGAAGTGGTGGGCAATCAAACCAAACCGGAACCATTGTCCCATCAACTGAACTCCAGCCAAATTCCAGTGGATTCAGACCAATAAAGTCGCCATTCAAACATTTCATCATCATATGTGTGACATGGTGACACCTTTTGATCATAAATGTTAAGGAATTTGCATCAGGAGGAAGATGCTTAAGAGCATGATGTCTCTTTGGACAACGTTTCTTTGCAAATATCATTGCATAACGTGAGTCTCCTGGAGTAATCTCAGACCTGGGTCTATTATAGACAACATGCAGGATGAAGTGCATAACATTGTCCTCATCAAGTAAAGGGGAACCCAGACTGTGAAATAGTTTCAATAAACTTGGTTTCTTCAATACTTTTTTAAAAACTGTGGTCTTTGATCTACCATAAAACAGCTGTGTATAGTCACTGACATTTATAGCATGGAATGCAGGTAGCAACTGACAGATGTCTCCCCCTAATCTATTAGCCAAACCATGAACACTATGATAAGTTATCCCACTTTTTGATGACACTGTTTCTTGTCTAAAATAAAGAGAACCCTCACATTGGTGAGCCACGAAGAGTAGCATCACAAACATATCAGTATCATCAGCAAAAAACACAAACACCAGGATGCTGCTTGGCTGCAAACACCATATGCATAGTGAGACGGGGAACTGCTTCCTTATAGGATGATTTTAGATCTTTGACCTCACAAGGAGGTTGTGTTCTGTCACTCTTGACAAAAAAACACAGACTTTCCTTACACACATAGACATCTTTCTCGATTTGACAATCAGTACACAGGAAGTAGTCAGCCAGCAAGCCAGTGATTTGAAGTTTATTATTTTGATTAGGTAAGAATTCACTCCAGTCTTTGGGTTTCAGAAGTTTTTGACTTAAATCAAAGATATTATGTTCCCTTCCTGTGTCTGGTCTGCCTTTGGAAACACCCACACTGCCTGAGTAATCCTCAATAAAAGGCCACACGTCCCCTGAAAAAAAGTTTGCAGTTCAAAGTATTTGAAAAAAATTAAATTTTTGAAAGTCGAAAAAGGAACATAACTCTGACAAAAAATGTTGGACTAAACCCCAGTTTGAACTTGATCTGTATTTTATGGTGATACACCTACATACCAAATTTCATTTGATTTGGCCAACAACAACTACTCAAGTTATCATCGGGAAAAACCAAAAAATGAATTTTTTGAAGTCGAAAAAGAGGCATCACTCTGCCAAAAATTGTCTGACCACACCCCAATTTGATCTTGACTGTATTTTATGTTGATACACCTACATACCAAATTTCATTTGGTTCGGCCAACTATATAGTTATTGGGAAACCAAGAAAAAAGAATTGTCAAAGTTGAAAAAGGGGCATCACTCTGGCAAAAATTAAGGGACTGCACCGATTTGAACTTGACCTGTATTTTATGTTGATACACCTACATACCAAATTTCATTTGATTTGGCCAACTATAACTGAATTTATCATCAGGAAACCAATGTGGGATTGACAGATGGACAGACAGATGCACAGATACCGGCTATTTTAATAGTCCCCCCAAAAATGTTTTTTGGGGACAAATATCACATGCATAGTTTGTCCAGGTAAATTATTCAAATAGGATGCAACACATTCAGCACAGCAAGAAAATGTATCTTGACTGTAGACTTGTTAATGGAATAATTCACACTACATAAATAAGTGAAAAGTGGCCTCATTTCATGAATATAACAGATGTTTACAAGGAATAAAGATAATTTTATGTTTGTTGCCAACAAAATCTAGTCAAAATAGAATTTTTTCTTGAAATTCATGACAATTTGCTCTTGTTTTACTGCCTCTATATCAATATCAATCCAGTTTTTTCTGTATGTTTGGATTCGATTCTCATGCACAAATGTACGAGGAATAAAGACCATTTTATGATCGTCAGCAACAAAAAACTTGTTGAAATTGAGTTTTTTCTTCAAATTTTTTGACAATTTTTTCTCATTTTACCTGCCTCTAAACCACTCGTAATGGAGTTTTTTCCATATTTTTGTAGTGAGTTCTCATGAGTGGTCGCAAAACTAAAATGTAATACAAGTTCATATGAATTGAAAGCCATTTCAATGCTTGTTTGTGGCAAAAAAGCAGTTGAGATTGAGTTTTTTCTTCAAATTTCATGCTCCCATAGGGAGTCTCAACATAGATAACTGAAATTATAGGTTCCAGATATCATTCAAACTATTTATTCCACCTAATACAGTGGCTTACATCATATTCTGTTGAAATATGTCATTCAAATATACAGATAAGGGCCTAGTGTAAGATGGTATTTTTCAAAAGTAATATGTGCAACATTCAAGTCCCGCCCCCATAACCCTAGGAGCCCTTTACAAGACTGAAATATGGTTAAAAATTTGTAGTAACACCCATAGCAATTTAATTTAATGATATTGCAATAAGCAATCAACCTAAATAAATTTAAAGCTAATTCTATGGATACAACCATATTGTGTGGACCATATGGTCCATAACCCCTATTTGAGGTTCACCTGAGGCCCTTAATGATCAAGCCGTGATGTTATTGTAGCCAAACTATGCAGAAGACCCTAATAATACATAAACAACATCAAATGTTTTGGGAATTGTCATATATAAAACAGCTGTGTATAGTCACTGACATTTATACCAAAACCCCAAAATTGGGGTTCACACCCCATAAACCCTAATTTGGGCACCTTTTTTCAATTTTCTGACCACACCATCACATTCCTCATTAAAAATTACTCTGGAAACCATTTTCAACATAAAGTGAACATCATTTCCCTAATGTGAGCAATTCTGAGACCCACTATATATGAGGAATATTCTTCAAAGATCTTCAGACCCACCAGGCAGAAACTTTTGATATTTGGTATATAGCATTACTATGACTCCTAAAATAAAGTTTGTTCTAGGCATTATCCTTGACTAATTGGGGGGAGAGGGGCAGGCCTCAGAGGAATTTGAAATGTAACATAGAAACAATGGAGAATTTACTATTTGTTTATTTAAATGCCATGAGTGACGGCCATGAGTGATGGTCAGATGTATATGTAGATTTATAAGATTAACATTTGTTCAAATGGGGCCCACCTGATTGTTTGAGGCCTGGTGGGAATCCTTTTTATGTGCACCCATACCATGTATGGTACACATAATGTTGGCATCCGGGGTTGTCCTCCGTTGTTCGTTCATCCTTTGTCTGTCCATCTGTCTGTCTGTCTGTCTGTCTGTCTGTCTGTCATCTGTCTGTCTGTCTGTCTGTCTGTCTCTGTCTGTCTGTCTGTCCGTCCGTCCGTCCGTCCGTCCGTCCGTCCGTCCGTCCGTCCGTCCGTCCGTCCGTCCGTCCATATCCATTTCTTAGGCATTTGAAGAGAAATATTGCTTGGATTGTCATGTTACTTTATATTTGTGTTTAGGTTACTGATGTGCCGAGCTGTATAGTTTGTGGTGTAAATCTGATAATTTGATCCTGAGATATTAACCCTTTATCCTTCAAATTGAGAATTTCTCCAATCCCTTTGGCATGAGATAACTCAAAAAATATCAATCCAATTGTCATTTTACTTTATATATATCTTCAGGTTACTGATGTGCCGCGCTGTATAGTTTTTGGTGTAAATCTGATAATTTGATCCTGAGATATTAACCCTTTATCCTTCAAATTGAGAATTTCTCCAATCCCTTTGGCATGAGATAACTCAAAAAATATCAATCCGATTGTCATGTTACTTTATATATGTGTTCAGGTTACTGATGTGCCGAGCTGTATAGTTTTTATGTGTACCCATACTATGTATGGTACACATAAAGCCGGCATCTGGGGTGACCATCCGTCATTCGTCCATCCTTTGTCTGTCCGTCTGTCCATCCATCCGTCTGTCCATCTGTCTGTCTGTCAGTCCGTCCGACTGTCCGTCCATCCGTCCGTCCATCTGTTCGTCCGGCATCATCCGTATCCATTTCTTTGGCATTCGATAACTTGAAAAATATTGCTTGGATTGTCAAGTTAATTTATATTTGTGTTCAGGTTACTGATGTGCCGAGCTGTATAGTTTTTGGTGTAAATCGGATAATTTGATACTGAGATATTAACCCTTCAAATTGAAAATTCCTCCAATCCCTTTGACATTCGATAACTTGAAAAATATTGCTTGGATTGTCTAGTTACTTTATATTTCTGTTCAGGTTACTGATTTGCCGAGCTGTATAATTTTTGGTGTAAATCTGATGATTTGATCCCGAGATATTAACCCTTTATCCTTCAAATTGAAAATTCCTCCAATCACTTTTTGAAAAATATTGCTTGGATTTGTCATGTTACTTAATATATATCTTCAGGTTACTGATGTTCTGAGCTGTATAGTTTTTGATGTAAATCTGATAATTTGATCCTGAGATATTAACCCTTTATCCTTCAAATTGAGAATTTCTCCAATCCCTTTGGCATGAGATAACTCAAAAAATATCAATCCGATTGTCATGTTACTTTATATATGTGTTCAGGTTACTGATGTGCCGAGCTGTATAGTTTTTATGTGTACCCATACTATGTATGGTACACATAATGCCGGCATCTGGGGTGACCATCCGACGTTCGTCCATCCTTTGTCCATCTGTCTGTCCATCCGTCTGTCTGTCTGTCTGTCTGTCTGTCCGTATGTTCGTCCGTCCGTCTGTTCGTCCGGCGTCCTTATCCATTTCTTTGGCATTCGATAACTTGAAAAATATTGCTTAGATTGTCAAGTTACTTTATATTTGTGTTCAGGTTACTGATGTGCCGAGCTGTATAGTTTTTGGTGTAAATCTGTTATTTTGACCTTGAGATATTAACCCTTTATCCTTCAAATTGAAAATTTCTCCAATCCCTTTGGCATTCGATAACTTGAAAAATATTGCTTGGATTGTCAAGTTACTTTACATTTGTATTCAGGTTAGTGATGTGCCGAGCTGTATAGTTTTTGGTGTAAATCTGATAATTTAATCCTGAGATATTAACCCTTTATCCTTCAAATTGAAAATTCCTCCAATCCCTTTGGCATTCGATAACTTGAAAAATTTTGCTTGGATTGTCAAGTTACTTTATATTTGTGTTCAGGTTATGGATGTGCCGAGCTGTATAGTTTTTGGTGTAAATCTGATAATTTAATCCTGAGATATTAACCCTTTATCCTTCAAATTGAAAATTCCTCCAATCCCTTTGGCATTCGATAACTTGAAAAATATTGCTTGGATTGTCAAGTTACTTTATATTTGTGTTCAGGTTACTGATGTACCGAGCTATATAGTTTTTGGTGTAAATCTGTTATTTTGATCCTGAGATATTAACCCTTTATCCTTCAAATTGAAAATTCCTCCAATCCCTTTGGCATATGATAACTTGAAAAATATTGCTTGTATTGTCAAATTACTTTATAATTGTGTTCAGGTTGCTGATGTGCTGAGCTGTATAGTTTTTGGTGTAACTCTGGTAATTTGATCCGGAGATATTAACCCCCTTTATCCATCGAATTGAAAATTCATCCAATCCCTTTGGCATGCGATAACTCAAAAAATATCAATCCGATTGTCATGTTACTTTATATATTTATTCAGGTTACTGATGTGCTGTGCTGTATAGTTTTTATGTAAATCTGATAATTTGCTCCAGAGATATTAACCCTTTATCCATCAAATTAGACACTCCTCCCAATCCATTTCTATATGTACCCATACCTTGTATGGTGTACATAATGTCGGCATCTGTGGTGGCCCTCCGTCATACAGCTTTCTACTAGTTGTGTGTATGGGTACACATCTGACGATATCATCGGCCTATTTTTGGTGTAAATCTGATAATTTGATCCTGTGATATTAACCCTTTATCCTTCAAATTGAGAACTCCTCCAATCCATTTCTTCGGCATGCGATAACTCAAAAAATATTAATCCGATTATCAGGTTACTTTATATATGTATTCAGGTTACTGATGTGCTGTGCTGTATAGTTTTTTATGTAAATCTCATAATTTGATCTGGAGATATTAACCCTTTATCCATCAGATTAACGACTCCTACAATCCATTTCTTTATGTACCATACCATGTATGGTGTACATAATGTCGGCATCCGGGGTGGCCCTCTGCCATTTGTTCATCCTTTGTCTGTCCATCCATCTGTCTGTCTGATTTGTCCATCCTTTGCCTGCCTGCCTACCTCCGACATCTGTATCCATTTCTTTAGCATTCGATAACTTGAAAAATTTTGCTTGGATTGTCATGTTACTTTAGATTTGTGTTCAGGTTACTGATGTGCCGAGCTGTATAGTTTTTGGTGTAAATCTGATAATTCGATCCTGAGATATTAACCCTTCATCCATCAAATTGAGAATTTCTGCAATCTATTTCTTTGGCATGGGATTACTCAAAAAATATCAATCCGTTTGTCATGTTACTTTATATATATGTTTAGGTTACTGATGTGCCAATCTGTATAGTTTTTGGTGTAATTTGATCCTGAGATATTAACCCTTTATCCTTTAAATTGAGAATTCCTCCAATCCCTTTGGCATGAGATAACTCAAAAAATATCAGTCCAATTGTCGTGTTACTTTATATATATCTTCAGATTACTGATGTGCCGAGCTGTATAGTTTTGTTTGTAAATCTGATAATTTGATCTTGAGATATTAACCCTTTATCCTTCAAATTGAGATTCTTCCATTCCATATCTTTGGCATGTGATAACTCAAAAAATATTAATCTGATTATCAGGTTACTTTATATATGTATTCAAATTGAGAATTCTTCCATTCCATGTCTTTGGCATGTGATAACTCAAAAAATATTAATCCGATTATCAGGTTACTTTATATATGTATTCAGGTTACTGATGTGCCAAGCTGTATAGTTCTTAGCTCAACTTTGGCGAAGCCAAATTTGAGCTTATGCCATGGCCAGTTGTCTGTCTGTCCGTCAACAATTCAATACGGCTCGGGCTAGAGGCCGTATTTATGAACCGATCTTTACGAAACTTCTTGGGTACCTTTGTTATGGCCATGGGACGAGAACGAGTGTTTTGGGGTCCGATCCAAAATTCAAGTTGGCTGCTGGCAGCCATTTTGTACAGAATTAGGTACAATCAGATTTTTGCGCAGAACTTCCATATGAAAGCGCTGATTTGAATAATTGAATAATTTTTTCTATGAATGTTTAGTACCATGGGATACATCACATATAATACGGGTTTTTTTCTTGTGCGTAAATTATGTAAATTAGACTAACATTGATGTATTTAGTGTTAATTTCAGCACTGTAAGTGCAAATGCCAATACGGCTCGGGCTAGAGGCTGTATTTATGAACTGATCTTTACGAAACTTCTTGGGTACCTTTGGTATCACTGTGGGACGAGAACGAGTGTTTTGGGGTCCGGTCCAAAATTCAAGATGGCTGATGGCAGCCATTTTCTACAAAATTAGGTGCAATCAGATTTTTGCACAGAACTTCCATATGAAAGCGCTGATTTGAATAATTTTTTGTGTGAATGTTTAGTACCATGGGATACATCACATATAGTACGGGTTTTTTTCTCGTGCAGAAATTATGCAAATTAGATGAACTTTGATTTTTTTAATGCTACTTACACACAATAAGTACACATGTCAATACGGCTCAGGCTAGAGTCTGTATTTATGAACCGATCTTCACGAAATGTCTTGGGTACCTTTCGTTATCACCTTGGGACGAGAACGAGTGTTTCTGGGTGCGGTCCAAAATTCAAGATGGCTGCCAGTGGCCATTTTGTACCGAAATTAGGTCTAATCAGTTTTTTGTACACAACTTCTATACGGCTCAGGCTAGAGGCCGTATTTATGAACTGGTCTTTACGAAACTTCTTGGGTACCTTTGTTATCATCGTGGGATGAGAACGAGTGTTTTTAGGTGTGGTCCGAAATTCAAGATGGCCACCAGCAGCAGCCATTTTGTACCAAAATTAGTGCAATCAGTCTTTTGTACAGAACTTCTGTATGAAAGTTCTGATTTGAATAAATTTTTGTATGAATGTTTAGTAACATGGAATACATCACATATAGTACAGGTTTTTTTCTCATGCAGAAATTAGATGAATTTTGATTTATTTAGTGCTACTTATACTCTGCAAGTGCACATGTCAATACAGCTAGGGCTAGAGGCTGTATTTATCAACCGATCTTCACGAAACTTCTTGGGTACCTTTGTTATCACCTTTGGACAAGAACGAGTGTTTCTGGGTGCGGTCCAAAAGTCAAGGTGGCTGCCAGTGGCCATTTTGTACCGAAATTAGGTCCAATCAATTTTTTGTCACAACTTCTATACAGCACGTATTTATGAACTGATCTTCACAAAACTTCTTGGGTACCTTTGTTTTCACCTTGGGACAGGAACGAATGTGTTTTTGGGTGCTTTTGTTATCACTGTGCTATGAGAACAAATATTTTGGGGTTCAGTCAGACCCACTCTGGGTCTCAAAGATTTCATTTCTAGTTTAGCATCTGATGTCACCCACCTTTACAATACTTTACCTATGCATTTGTTACAGGCTACGGTCAGTATTTATGTACAGACCGTTACAATACTTAAAATGTACCCTTGTTATCAGGTCATTACCTAGATGTTTGTCATTGCTGTGTCACATACTGTACATGTACATGTCTTAACAAGTTGAGCTACAGTGTCATTGACACTTTCATTTATGTAAGTCTAATAATTTGATCTGGAGATATTAACCTGTTATCCATCAAATCAGGCACTCCTGCAATCCATTTTTTTCGGCTTATGTGTAATGTGTACCGATACCATGTATGGTACACATAATGTCGGCATTTGGGGTGGCCCTCTGTCATTACAGCTTTCTACTAGTTGCGCATATGGGTACACATCTGATGATTTAATCAGTCTATTTTTGTCTTTAGCGCACATCCGTGAACATGATGTTCAAGGTATCTCCTTCAAAACCGCTGAACCGATTTCCGTGACATTTAAGATGGTTGTTTGTTGTGACATCATGTTTTGATTTTGTTTAAATCAAGTTGCACCATCCCATATGAAAATGCTCCCAAATTAAAAAAAAATCTTTTTCTCTTCCTTTTGGGATGTAGAATAAAGTTAATTCAAAGATGTTTGATGGGCAATATTTATGGGATAAAGTAATATGCTCTCCTTCTGTCATTTCATCTGTGTGGGCTCATATCTTTGCAACCGATGACCAGATTCCCATTAAACATAATATGCATACATCCTATGATAGTCATTTGGTGCCTGTTGAAAATTAACCTTGCCCGCACATTCTTCCCAGAGGTATACCCCTTTGACATTAAATTTTTCAAGTAA
Organism: Pictodentalium vernedei; assembly: GCA_031216915.1. Lineage (NCBI taxonomy): Eukaryota > Metazoa > Mollusca > Scaphopoda > Dentaliida > Dentaliidae > Pictodentalium > Pictodentalium vernedei. Next base: position 417,099,125 of record CM062295.1, read on the forward strand.
GCCAGCATATCATCAAAAGTTGTCCAGTGATTAATTATACCCCCACCAAACTAAGTTTGGGGGGATGGGGTATATAGGAGTCAACTTGTCCGTCGGTCGATCTGACGTCATCATCGGTCCGTTGCACATGTAAACTTGAGAAGTGAACTACTTCCACAGTTTTGGCTGCATTTTCATGAAACTTCACAAAAATTATCAACATGATGAGGGAAAGTGTGTGACAAAATTTCTTTCCCCCTTGGTTTCAAGATGGCCGACTGGTGGCCATTTTGGATTAATTTTACATGTAAACTTGTGGAAGGAACTACTTCCACAGTTTTAGCCGCATTTTCATGAAACTTAAAAAAATTGATCAACATGATGAGGGGAAGTGCGTGACATAATTTTTTTCCCACTCGGTTTCTAGATGGCCGACTGGTGGCCGTATTGGATTTTTTTTTACTTAAAAAAATTGATTGCCCCTTTTCAGTCACCCACACTAGGCGGTATGCCACGGTGAGGGTATACCAGGCGAAAGACCATCTCTAGTTTCAACAATTGCCAACTGATTTCAGATATTTTCGGTATGCAGGCTCATAAGATGTTTTAAGTGTAATGAGTTCACATATCAGCCTCGCCTACCTAGTCTTTCAGAGTTAATGACTTTCAGCTTGTATTTTTATTATCCTCCACCAACAAAGTTGGGAGGGGGATATTGAAATGGTCTTTGTCCATCCATCCATCAGTCTGTCAGTCCGTCAGTCCATCCTTCTGTCACAAACTTTGTCCGCTTATTTCCTACAGTTTTCAATTGATTTTTATGAAACCTTGTCTGAAGTATCAGTATCAAGTATAGATGAGATAAATTTGGTAATAGCATAATTTCCATCACAAATGCTTGTCCGCTTAACTCCTCCTGCATTTTCCATTGGATTTTTACGAAACTTGGTGTGCAGTAAGAGTATGATGTGTACATATGTATTTGGAAAGGAAGTTTCGATTCGAAGGGTGGCGCGGTGGCTCAGTTGGTAGAGGTGCAGGCTGCAAGCCGAGAGGTCCTCGGTTCGAATCCCACCTGCAACAACCACGTTGTGTCCTTGGGCAAGACACTTCACCCCCATTGCCCATGTGGGGGCACGGTGACACCGTGTACTAAGGCGTACTGCACGTTGATGGTGCACCTGTCTTCAACCAATGCTAACCCTGCTTGTGTGGAGTTTGTATGTTGGGGAGCTGACATTTGCTCGCCGTTGCTTGGTGGTTCTCTCCGGGTACTCCGGCTTCCTCCACCCGTAAAACTGTCATGGTCATGATTAGCCATTGTGCAGAAATATGTGACCTTAAACACCAATAAATATATTCGATTCGAAGATTTTTTCCATAGTTTTAGCCCTTGTCGACTTTGAATTTATCAAAATTGCAGGGTTTTGTAAGATATATCTTCAGAAAGAAATTAAATAATTTATCCCCCCCTTATTTAGTCTGGAGGTAGATATTGAAATGCTGTTTGTCTGTCCATCTGTCCATCCATCAGTCCATCCATCTGTCCATCTGTCACAAACTTTGTCAGCTTAACTCCTTCCCTGTGGGAACCCTGGGAAGTGAAGCCATGCCTGTTCGCTGCGGTTAGCAGGCTCTGTTTTACTGGTAAAATAGGACCCAGTCACCAAAGGTTGGGAGGTGCAAACCCTCTCTAAAATGGGCAACATGGCTTATTAACGCTCACCCTGGGTCTTGATTTGATACTCATGCTGTGGTCATGATTAGCCATTGTGCAAAAATATGTGACCTTAAACACCAATAAATAAAGAAAATGTGCATGTGCATGTGGTCAGAAATTTTTGATGCGACAAATTTTGTGTGATTACAGCCCTTGGAAATAGCAAAATTTCAATCACAAAGGCTTGTCCACATAATTCCTCTTGCAGTTTTCATTGCATTTTTACGAATCTTGGTGTGCAATATGATTATGATGTGTACATGTGCATATGGAAAGGAAATTTTGATTCGAATAATTTTACCAGAGTTATAGCCCTTGTCGACTTTGAATTTACGAAAATCGCAGGTTTTTGGAAGATATCTTCAGTTGCGATAAAAGAAATTAAATGATATTTGGTGAGTGACATTATTGGGTATGAAATCATGTCCAGGACGGTAATGAGATTATTCCTATTATAACATAAAAGTCAGTGGGGGATGGGATATGGATGTCGTTAGACTGTCTTGTTCAGTTCAGCATATTTTGAAAGGTTGTCCAGGTTTTTTTCCGATGATTACCAGTTGATTCAAGTTATTTTTGGCATGTGACCTCACAGGACAATAAAATAAAATGAGTTTGCATACCATCCTCTGATTGGCAAGCAATTCCAATTATTTTTGGTTTCTGATCTCATAGGACAATGAAGTGAAAAGAGTTTACTTTCAAGCCTTGCTTGACTATTTTTATGCTCCCTGAAAAAGTGTTGGGGGAGCATATTGTCGCCGCTTTGTCAGTCTGTCCATCTGTCCATACTATACAAATAATTTCCGGATGATAACTCTAGTTTGCTTTAATGCATGGCCTTATAGTTTTGCTAAGAGCGGTGGGGTTTAAAATAAGACTCATCCTGTTGGGCTGAATGTAACGAAAGGCCAAAATTGTCTGCTGTGGTTGAAGATCATTTTGTTGTTTGGGTGGTAATTTGTCACAAAAGGTGTGCGATCAGTGGGCTGTTTCTTTACCGTCTCATTTATCAGACTTTGTCGGTTTAAATTTGATACCTTCTGTAGGGCGTTCTGTAGTAACTCTTCATCATACCCTCATTGGCGAATAACCATGTGGATGGCTTGGCAAATGACTGTTCACCAGCAGTTAGTCTCGCATATGTTCGTGAATTCATGTATGTTCCAAATGGCTTCTTTTTTTTTTTTTTGGTAACATGCGGACGGTATATATGAATTGAATAAAAGGGCTGCCAATTGTCGTTTCATTGATGGCGGACTCCCCTTCTGAGAAAAAAAAACAAGAAGCACTAAAAAACTTTCAGCCCATGAACTGTTGCAGATTCAGTGCCACCTTGGCCATTTCATGAGCTGAAAGTCTGCTGGTGCTATCTGTGCTTTCTTCAGAAATTGTAACCAGATGTTTCGTTGAAAAGTCAACCGTGGTGTTTTCGTTTTTTCTGGAAAATAATTTGAATCACCCTCCAATAACCACCCCCCCCCCACCCGCCCTCCCCCACACGTTCACGACTTAATTGAACCCGCATCACTTGTGATGAAATTCTCCAACATTTTTTTTCAATTTCTGAGAGAAAATACAAGTAGCACTAAAAAACTTTCAGCCGATGAACTGTTGCGGATTCGGTGCTGCCTTGGCTATTTCTAGAGCTGAAAGTTTGCTGCTATGTGTGCTTTCTGAAAAATAATTTGAATCCCCACCACCCCCCCCCCCCCCCCACCAACCCGCTACCCCCCCCCCCCCCCCCCCCCCACACACACACACACACACACACACACACACACACACACACACACACACACACACACACACAGTCTTGTTTTCCCTACATATCGAGGTACCCCATTGTCTGTCCTTTGTGTGGACTAACGGTTTCAACCTCGTTTTGCCGGTACAGTTCTGGGAAAACAACCGAGGTAAAGGGTTTCTTTTGTCTTTTGTACCTCGGTAAGGCGAAACACGCAAACTCTCACACACACACACACACACACACAGAGTTGCAAATTGAACACATATTTGCAAGTTGTTGTCAGATTTGAATATGAATTCGACAAGAAAAAAAAAATCCCTTTTTAATGTAAGAAGTGTAGCAGCAGACTCGGCACAAGTGACCATTGACAGCCTTTCCATTTGGGCTGTGATTGGCATGTGTCACTAACAAATTGTATGTTTATATCCACAATAATTTCTGATGAGAACTTGAGAAGTAACAACTGACTTCAACCAATCGCAGGGAGCAGTTTTTCTTTTGGCAGCAGGTGGGCGGGATCTTCAGTGTATTGACACTATTTGATCGACAGGACTGTGTTGAGAGAAGGGGAGTGGCATTCAACATACACTCACAAATGTTTGTCTCTGCAAATTGATTGATTGGTGTCAATCAGACTTTTGTGCATTCTTGTCAATGTGTAATATCATGAGGAGAAGGTGGATTTAGACGCCAATGGATGAGAAATGATCAGAATCAGATATCCTGGACTGTGGACGATACCACATTCGGCCATTCGTCGCACAATGCAATTGCTTAACCCTTTATCAAACACTTAACAATGGATGGGTAAAACCGGTTGAACTATACATGAAAATCATCGTTGATTCATTTTTTTTTGCTTCCAAAACATAGCTTATAACCCCTGATTGGAACAAGCGTGTTGTGCTCACTCCATTGAGGGGTCATAAGCTGTTTGGAAGCAAAAAATGTTTTTTTCAGTTATTCAACTATTTTAGAATATTTTTTACTCGTGTTGTCTGCTTTTAACGCCTCGACCAAGCGTTGATTGGAAATAACGGCAACCAACAATAAGCACAATGAAACTCTTAATATGTTTTTTCAAATTGAAAATTTTGAAAACAATAATTTCATTTCAGTAAACGCAGACACATAAACTGTTAACTTGTTAAGTGGAAAATATAGTCACACCATGCTTTCAAGCAGAGAAAACTTTCACTTCGTGAGATTTTTGCTTAAAAAGACAAGAATGTTGACTTTATCTGGGTTCAAACAGGAACGTTTTTTTGTTACAGTGTTCGCAGCAGTGCTAAAAATTCGTTTAGAAGCACAGCTGGTGGCTTGGATACACAAATATTTCTTCACCATCAATGATATATTTGGGAACATGCTACAGCTTTACTTCTATCATTTTAGTGGATCTCCCTCTTTGTCCAGCCCAGGAAACATCAAGTAACTCTCAATTTCCTTCTTATATGTATTAGTTAGTAATTGTTTTGGGTCTAACTTGTTTGTCGGTGACGCTTGGCCTGTGGGGGTAGATTTGAAGAAATCACTCAAAGTTTTTTTCTTTTTTGGTCTGGGTTCAATAACTTCAGTTTCTCTCTCATTTGTTTTTGTTTCATTACTGTGACATCATTCGGAGATTATATTGACGTTTTCCATGATCACGCTATCTGTTAAGCTGTTTCGCTTGTTAATCAGTATAAACTCTGTCTTAAACCTTGGGTCTAGGAGGGTTGCCCTTTCAATGACATCTCGAACCTTCCTGTCAACCCCCTCGCATATTTAGACGAGATGTAATTAAGGGCCCTTGATTTAATATCTCAGGTAAGTTCTGTGTCGCCTTCTTTGGAGCACATAATATCATTCTCGAATAGACTGAGGACAGGTAAAATATAGGAAATTGCCACATGATCCTCGCCTGAAAAAATGTCAGTGAACTCTGCTAAAGGTTGGAGGGCAGCATTCACTGATTCGAAAACTGCAATGTCTTGCCATGTTGGAATGAGGTGTGTGGCTTTGGGATCTTTGCTTAGAACTTTGACTATTGCTTTTTCTTGCTCAAGTATTCGAGTAAACATTTTGTGTTTAGAGCCCCAACGTGTATCACTCGCTGTTACCAGGGAATGGTTAGAAAGATTCATTTCCAACTGTGCTTTCCCGAGGTCTAGTTTCTTTTTCCAGCTGTGGCTGAAATGGGTAACTATTTTAGAAACAACTCCATTGGCCCTACTCATTCGTTGGTCACTTGGGTTTGGATCAATTCATTTATTTACAGCCAAGTTCAGCCTGTGACCGAAATATGACATTCTAGTCCAGTTATTATATTCAACAGCTGCAATGGCATTTGATGCATTATTGGAAGTAACAGCGACAAGTTTGTTTTCGGGAAGCTCCCACTGGGCTAGAATTTCCTTCATTGCATCTCCAAGTATTGGGCCACTGGTCATCGGATGTTAATATAGTTTCCAGACATTTAGATTTTAATTGCCAATTCGGGTCTATATAATGGGCAGTTATACTCATATATGGATCTTTGGATATGCTTGTCCACAAATCGGTTGTAATTGAGAAAAATACATCGTCGTTTTTTAGTGAGTCCCGCAGACTGTCCCTAGTTTGATTGTATAGTGTCGGTATGGCAACTTTCGAAAAGTATTTCCTGTTGGGAATGTTATATCTCGGAACAAATTCTGCTAACATTTTTCGAAAGCTACTTTTCTCAACTGTATATAAGGGCAACATGTCTTTGGCGATACAGTTGGTGATAGAATTAGTCAATTGTTTCCACCACTTGCCATTCTCGTCATAACCCTGGCCCTTGTTGAATGAATCAGATATTGAGGGCTGCGAATCAGTATCTCCACCACCTTTGATGCCGACTACACTTTTGGTAGTGGCCCTCTTTGTTGATTGTGATGCAATTGAATATTCAACAGGGTGGCGCAGTTTCAAGTGGTTGAACAAATTTGTTGTGTTTCCACTTTTTGCACAAATAGTCTTTGAACATAACTTGCATGATGGTTTATCGAAATTCAGTGATTTTGTTTCTCCTAATTCTTCAAGAAATCCAAAGTAGACCCAAACTGCCAAATTGATTTTTTTCTTTTCAACATATGTTTTAGAATTATCTGCAGCCATGTTTGTTTTGAAGTTGGCGCCAATGTAACATGCAGTGGTGCAAGGGGCCAGAGGCTATAACTGCTGAACAAACTGGTACATTTCATAAATGTACACAGAAGATTGATCAAAGGGGAGTTAACTTGATCATTTTCTTTTTTGTGTCCGAAAGCCTGTGAAACAATATTCACAGCCGGTTTAATGAGCCGATTCCGAAGACTAAGTGTTAACTTAACACCCCCCCCCCCCTCCCCCCCCCACCATCCCAATAGTCAGCGTATTATAGAACATGATTCAAGTGGACGAAGTCCCCAGACAATTATCAGGAGACCTGCGCGGTTTCCTTTGACGTTCAGACAGTCAGACTTCAGTAAGCTGTGCGACTGGATGCTTTGATGTTTGCCTCATGTTGTTACAGAGTTAGATTGGCATTTGAGCATTGATATTTTGCTACAGCCTACAATTACACGTCATGATTCACGAACCATGACCTAGTTGCGTCTTAACTGTCTCAATCATGTTGTATCAAAAGTGGTTCTGAAGTCACCAGATTCAACAGATTCACTCCCAATTTGGTCTCTTTCTCTGTGTGTTTTACAAATTAAATTGCATACGCGGATATAACGTGGGCATTTTAACTTTAATTTAAGACTTGGAAAACTCAAGCTGCGTTAAATTAGAATCACTTTTATTCACACACAGACACACACATGTGAAGTATGATTACTTGACAGCAAGTTGACACTTGCTGATAACTGATGATATGACAATTTTTTTTTTAGACGATATTACTGACGATATTGAATTTTTAACCGGGTACTGCCGATTAATCGGGAAACCGCTTAGCACTACCAGTGACCTGTCTTTAAAGGACAGTTTACTCTCCTTCCCAAGGAGCTCTTAATACAGGTTTACTGTGTATTTTATCCTTGTCCTTCCACAAGTTTTTGTATTTTTTTTTATATGTCTTAAATCATTTCACAGTTCTGCATTTGAGAAAATCAGTATGTTGTTTCCATCAGTTTGCATTTAGGGGACCACCTATTGGCTGTGCCAACTTTTTACTTGTTGCTGAAGTTACTCCAAATTGTTTATCAGTGATCCCCACTGATAAAAATCTAAAACTCTTGCTTAATGGCACCCATGTCAGAAAGCTATCTTGACCGGAGATACCAGTGCAGTGTACTTGTTGCTTTTTGTAATGGGAGGGTCAAGATTTTTAGTCCCACCCAAAAATTTTTGTTTTCCGAATGGTTGAGCCGATTTGAACCCAATTTGGTATGCAGTATTATTGAGTAATAAATACTCTATTCATGCAAAATATTTTCTACCATCTGTGTGGGAACTCCAGGAGTTGAAAATATTTTCAAATGCTCACATTTCCAAAGCTGCAAGGAACTGTTATTTGGTATAAAGCTTCCTTAGGACCAATAGAATAGATTAGTAAGAAAAAGTCAAATGTTTGTCTCAATATGTACTCGGGGGGAGGGGGGGGGGGGGGTGGATAAAAGATATGCTGAATCTGCATTTTTTTTCAAAAATTAAAAAAAATTTTTAGGAAACCAATAATTAGAATCTTTTGATACACAACATGTGGATCAGATTCAAGTTTGTTCAAAGCAAGCCCCTCAGCTTATATTTTGCTCCATACAGGAGCCCAAATTTTAACTTGGTGCAATAAGGAATATTCTTTTTTTTCTTCAGAAGCACCAGCCAGAATCTTTTGATATTTGGTATACAGCCTCCATAGGTGTGGGGAGCAGATTCAAGTTTCACTAAATCAAGTTCCTGGGTTCATGCTTAGGATCCCTATTGGAGCCCAAATTTTAATTTAGTCCAATATTAGGAATTATCTTTAACAATCATCTCCAGACCCACTAGTCAGAATCTCTTTGGAAGCCTTAATTTACCTCAGGCCAATAAAAAAAATAGATGTGTGTTTTTCTGGTTGCCACTCGACCTGAAATTTTTCTTGCAACCTAGGAAAAAAACTGTGGCTTGCGGATTTGAAAGTAAACAAAAATTTGCTATTTCCACTACACTATTTTGGCATATTACCACTGGGACATTGTCACTGATAAACATTTAGTTAAATTTAACCTGTTATCATTTGCCGACGACACAACGCCGTTTACAGCTGGACATGACCTGAATACTCTGGAGACTACAGTTAATACTGAGCTGATTAAAATATTTGACTGGTGCTGTTGCAACAAACTCCAAGTGAACGCCAGTAAATGTAAATATATTATGCTACACCCAGCGAACAGTCCGAACAAATCCGACTTACTAAATATTTTTCTTAACAATACCAAGCTTTCACCCATAGGTAACTCCCTACAAGAAAAAGACGCTAAGTTCTTAGGCGTATACCTTGACGAAAACCTCAATTTTAAGTACCACATATCCACAGTATGTTCCAAGATATCAAGTGCAATCACTGAAATTACTGTATTATACATTAGTTCATAGTCACTAACTGTATGCAATCCAAATTTGGGGGCATGGGCCATCCAGCAGTAAAATATACTCTCTACAGAAACGCGCGATGTGAGTAATTAGCTGTAAAAGGTTTAATAGCCATACTGATTCCCTATTCAAGGATAATAACATACCAAAATTTAATGATCTTTACAAAGTGAATGTCTCTCTATTCATGCACGACTGGAAAAAACAATAGTTTGCCTGACTCATTCAAAACATTTTTTAGTGTGCACTCTTTATCCGAACATCAAACAAGACAAGTTGGCATGATACAGTCGCAGAAAGCTAGAACCCAATTCTCTGCCAAACTGCCAAAACATAGCTTCCCAAAGATTTGGAATGGAATTGATGGTAACTTACGGGCCCTACCTTCCAGACATGTCTTCAGGAAACAACTTATTAATGAATGCTTAGTAAGCTACTCCTCACATGTTACCTGTTCGTATCAAATGTGTCTAGACTGCAGACCTAACGCTCAATAACACATGCACGTCGCCACACTCCCCTGTGGGACCCTTGATATGTGAGAAAGAAGTCGTCGCCTGGGTGCCAGAGTGCTCTATGTGCCAGTGGGACATAGGGTATTGTGGCACTATGGCTACCTTATATAAGACGTCAATGAAGACATAAATCGTCCTATTTGCCAATAACATTCCCACCTCATAGTTACAAACGAGTCATATTTTAAACACTTCTACTCAAGGTGAAGACAGTTCGAGTCTTACCTGCCAAGAAAAAAACATTCTTAATCGTAGGACGCCATTGCCAGTTTATGCCGGTGACTTCTCCAGTTATCTCATCCCACCCGACCTCGAATTAATCTCCCTATCATGTCTTGGCCCATCATCTCTCGTTTAATCTTATTTGTCCAATTTTGTAGTCTACTGTCAGATTGCACTCGCGCATATCGGGTGCAGTCTTTCGCGTAGACTGGGAAGGGGCCAGCATGTTGATTCGATGTCTTCCTTCTCCTGATCATTCACTCAATAGCTGAGCCATGGGCAGTGGTACTTATGAACATAAATATCCAGTCTACTCCATTTCTGTGTAATCATTTCTGTGTAGTCTTTTTCACTTCCTGGGGGCAACAGGAAGACAGCCAATGTGGCTGTGTTGTCTCCCAACAATTTCCCAGCGTATTCCATATATGTAAAACTCTTTGTACAAATCTCACTTGTAAATTTGGTATTTTGTTGAATAAACTTCATTTCATTTTCATTTCATTTCAATTCCATTAAAATATTTATATTATTTATCCACAATACCTCTGGCCCAAACATGCTGGCACTCTGTCGTTAGAATTCAGGCCAACTGCTTCATTTTGAACAATTCCCCCCCCCCCCCCCCTCCAACACACATACATCCCCAAAAATGAAGCCAAAACTATAAATAGGGCTGAAATGGTTACTCAGGTAAAATGTTAACCAGTCAAAGGTTCAGCTGGTTATGAAATCCAGAACTTATATATATATATATAATATATATAACCAGTTTGTTACAGCGGACGTGGGATCAATGTAGTTAATAGGGCTTCCTTTGCTACGGTGTGCATCGATACTAGCCTGAAACACGAGAATCATGATACATTACTGTTCCGTTCATGAACCACGAATTTGAGAAACCTGGCAGTTACTACTATATATAGAGTGAATATGCTTTGTTAGTCCCCTATGGGAACCGTAAGGGACTGTAGGATAGCACTCCATCCATCCGTCTGTCTGTCCATCTGCCTGTCCGTCCATCCATCTGTCTGTCCGTCCATCCGTCTGTCCATCCATCAGTCTGTCCGTCCATCCGTCCGTCCGTCCATCTGTCTGTCTGTCTGTTTTTTATGTTACCACCGCTCCCTCCAACATGCTTTAAGCTACACCTTTCATATTTGGCACATGGATAATTGGTTCTGAGGGGATGATGCACGCTCAAAATTTTTTTTTCAAAATCCAAGATGGCGGAATGGCGGCCATTTTTGTTGTGTTTTTCAAGCTTTTTTTTCTCTATTTTCATGTTACCACCCCTCCCACCAACATGGTTCAAGCTACACTTTGCATATTTGGCACATGGATAGAGGGTTGTAATCGGATGTTGCACGTTCAATATTTTTTTTCCAAAATTTGTCCGTCTGTCTGTCCGTCCGCCTGTCTGTCTGTCTGTCTGTCTGTCTGTCTGTCTGTCTGTCTGTCTGTCTGTCTGTCTGTCTGTCTGTTTTTTATGTTACTACCTCTCCCTCCAACATGCTTTAAGCTACACCTTTCATATTTGGTACATGGATAAATGGTTCTGAGGGGATGATGCACGCTCAAAATTTTTTTTTCAAAATCCAAGATGGCGGAATGGCGGCCATTTTTGTTGTGTTTTTTAAGCTTTTTTTTCTCTATTTTCATGTTACCACCCCTCCCACCAACATGGTTCAAGCTACACTTTGCATATTTGGCACATGGATAGAGGGCTGGGAGGGGATGATGCACGTTCAATATTTTTTTTTAAAAATCCAAGATGGCGGCATGGTGGCCATTTTTGTTGTGTTTTTTAAGCTTTTTTCTCTATTTTAGGTTACAACCCCTCACTCCAACATGGTTCAAGCTACACTTTTTATATCTGGCACATGGATAGAGGGTTGTAATGGGATGTTGCACGTTCAATATTTTTTTTCCAAAATTCAAAATGGCGCCATGGCAACCATTTCTGTTGTGTTTTTTAAGCCTTTTTCTCTATTTTATGTTACCACTGCTCCCTCCAACATGGTTCAAGCTGCACTTTTCATATATTGTACATGGATAAAGGGGTTGTGAGGGGATTATGCACGCTCAATTTTTTTTCTTCAAAATCTAACATCTCTGTCTGTCTGTCCGTCCATCTGTCTGTCTGTCTGTCTGTCTGTTTTTATGTTACCACCTCTCCCTCTAATATGCTTCAAACTACACCTTTCGTATTTGGTACATGGATAAATGGTTTAAGCTTTTTTCTCTATTTTATGTTACCACCCGTCCCTCCAACATGGTCTAAGCTACGCCTTTCATATATGGTACATGGATAAAGGGTTGTGAGGGGATTATGCACGCTCAATATTTTTTTTTCAAAATCCAAGATGCTTATATACTCTAGTGTCTTCTGTGACAAAAACACCTTTTGTCACAAAAGTGCCGTAGGGGACTAATACCACATTGGTGGTCAAACACTTGTTTTATTCAGCAGCTTCCTCCCCCCCCCCCCCCCCCCCCCAAAAAAAAAAAAAAAAAAATACAAAGCAGGTAACAGAAATAAAGTAATGGCAAATATGTTCTGTCATTCCTTCTGTTTTTACTATTTTTAGCTCAATTTTGATGTCAAATTTGAGGTTTTGTCATGGCCAGTCGTCCGCCTATCCATCTGTCAGCAATTCAATATGGCTTGGGCTAGAGGCCGTATTTATGAAAGAATCTTTACAAAACTTCTTGGGTACCTTTGTTATCACCGTGGGATGGGACGAGAACAAGTGTTTTTGGGTGCGGTCCAAAATTCAAGATGGCCACCGGCAACCATTTTGTACCGAAAGTACACATGTCAATATGGCTTAGGCTAGAGACTGTATTTATGAACCGATCTTCACGAATCTTCTTGGGTACCTTTGTTATATTGGGACGAGAATGAGTGTTTTGGAGTGTGGTCCGAAATTTCAAGATGGCCACCAGCGGCCAATTAGACAAACTTTGGTTTATTCAGTGCTGGTGCAAACTCGATAAAAGTCAGGGCCAAACACAATTTTGAACCCCCCCCCCCCCCCCCCCAATCCTCAAAATTTGCATACAAAACCGAAAAAATGAAGTCCTATCTGGTCCTCCATACTTTTGTTTACTGTGCATGCACGGTAACCAGGAAGGTACCGAAATTGGCACCAAGCATCATTCTTTGTTTGGCCCTAAGTCAGTGAACAGTGATCTGACATCTGTGCTTTAAATCTCCTTTTTAGCTCACCTGACTGCAAGTCAGTGTGAGCTGTTGCCATCACTTGGCATCCGTCGTCCGTTAACTTTTGCAAACTTGGCTTCTTCTTCACAGCCATTCAGCCAAATTCAAACATATATTGCACAAACCATCCCTGGAGTATATATACCCTTTCTATTTTGTTTAAATGAAGCGGCTGCCTTCTTAGGGCTCTTTTCAATTATGCCAAAGCCTAAAAATCTTTAAAAATCTCATGAACCACCAGAGGGAATGCCTTGACATTTGGTCTGGAACATCCTTTGGTGTAGACCATCTATGGAGAATACCCTTTCTATTTTGTTGAGATTAAGCAGCTGTCTTATTTGGGCTTTGCTAAATGCCCCAAAAGCTTAAAAATGTTTAAAAATCTTCTCATGAACCACCAGAGAGAATGCTTTGATATTTGATATGGAACATCTTTTGCTGTTGAAGATTAAATTTTGTTTAAGCGAAGTTGATAAGTCAATATCTGGGCTCTCTGTGGGGGAATATCCATTTTGGGCTCTGCCCAAAATTTCTAATTCAAGAACCGGTGGACCAATTTCAATGAAATTTGGCTTGTAGTATAAGTGGGTCCTACATAATTGATTGCTGCCCCCCCCCCCCAAAAAAAAAAAAAAAAAAAAAAAAAAAAATTCACTGCCCTCTGTCAACCCCGGGGCTAAAAACAGAACAAATTCAAAAGCCCATATATCCCAAACCACAAGGAACAGAGAACTGTTATTTGGATTGAAGCATTCTTAGGACCGGAAGAAGGGATTGGTTAAAAAAAATTTCCACCTGTTCAATCAGGGTGCTCGTTAGAGGGTATTGAAAAAATGATCAGTCAGCATTTTTGCAGTAGTTTTCCTAGAGGAAAATCTTCACTGAGAACCTTGACCTTGATTGATAGCTGGAATAACATATTGTTCTTAAATCAACAATGCTGCTAGCTTATCTTGCTATTATAATCTGAAAATTTTATGGACTTCACAGTTTGTTTTGCCAAGATTTTATTTCATGTTGAATATGAACCCTTTCAATGCTGGAAACATCTGCTTCCTGTATGCATGTCTTTAATTTAACCCTCTCAAGACTGCAATGTGGGTTCCAAAGCTTTTATTGATGCCATGAACAAACTCTTTCAATGCTGTATATGGTTCTTTGGAAAAAATTGATCTGATTCCTGTATGAATATCTTTAATTTAACCTTCTCACGACTTCAGTGTGTTTTTTCCAAAAATTTTATTTCGTGATGAACTCTCACTGCTGTGAATATATGTTTTTTTCTGGTTTCTTGGAAACATTTATCTGATTCCTGTATGCCTATCTTTCATTTAACCTCTGTCAAGACTGCAATGTGGGTTCCAGAAATTTGATTGATGCCATGATTAAACACTTTCAATGCTGTACATATATATGTTCTTTCTGGTTCCTTGGAAAAAATTGATATGATTCCTGTATAAATATCTAATTTAACCCTCTCATGACTTCAGTGTGTTTTCCAAAGATTTTATTTTATGTTGAACCCTTTTAATTCTGTGCATATGTATGCTTTTTCTGGTTTCTTGGAAACATTTATCTGATTCCTGTATAGATGTCTTTAATTTAACCCTGTCAAGACTTCAGTATGGCCTTCAAAGATTTTATTGATGCCTTGATCAAACCTTTTCAATGCTGTGCACATGTTTTTTCTGGTTTCTTGGAAAAAACTCTCTAATTCATGTATGCATATCTTTAATTTAACCCTCTCAAGGCTTCAATGTGGGTTCCAGAGGTTTTATTTAATGTAATACTGTTAATGAAAACCTACTTTTGATTTCTTTCAAAATATTCCCCCCCCCCCAAAAAAAAAAAAAAATAAGCCTCCATAAATTTTTGTTCTGTTTGGTTTATTTTTAATGCTTTAACCACTTTCACACAGACTTGAATTTACTGGTGGCCGTAAAATTCTGTTTCTCTAGTTTGAAATCTTTCTTATTCTTTAAAACCACTGTGCCAAATTCATTCATTTATGGCACAGACAATCTTTGGAGTAAACATTTTCTCCTTTCTCCTTTGTTCAAATGAAGCTGCTGCCATCTTCAGGCTGGTGGAATTTACTCTTCTGTATTTTCCTCCAAATTACTATATCCCTTAGAGTGGGTTGATGCTCCATAAGCCTAATATGCTTTTAAAATCCTCTTTTTATAAGCCACTTGCAATAATGCTTAGAATTCTTGTTTGGAACTTACTTTAGTGATGCAGACTCACTTTTTTTTCAAAGAAACTCAGTTAAGTCAAAATTTGGGCTCCAAAATTTTAGGCTACTCTCAATATTACTATTTTCAGCTTCAATGGGCAGATGTGAACCATATTTGTCATGTAATATATAACTGGGTCATAAGTATTTCATTTATGCCAGATTTTTTGTTTTATTTTCGTTTTTTTTGGTGGTGGGGGGGGGGGGGGGGTAGGGAGAACCACAGTAGTTGAAAACAAAACTAAAATTCACAGAACACACTTGCTAGAAAGCTTTCCTAGGACCAGCAGAAATGAATGGCCAAAAAAGTTGCCATTTTGTTGTGTCATAGCAAATAAAAAAAATTGCTCTTGCTGCTGATCACTTACTGATAAACTCATCTCTTTTGACAACTTGAGACAGGTGAGCATTTTAGGCTCACTTGAGCCTCTGGTTTGAGGATGCGAAGCACAAATCAATGAAAGAATTGGTGGATTCATGGCTATAAATTGATGATGGAAGTGAACAACAGTGGTTTGAGATGTTTAGGGCTGTAACTTTATAATATTTATAAAAATTATTTCATGTTTCCCATTTTCGGGACATGTCCCTGTCATCATCATTCTTGCTAATGATATACCTACTGTTTGTTAAGTGTTCCTTCCCTATCCTTCTATGAACCATCTACCCGTCATCGGGCACCATTTTAGCCGGCCTTGGCTTATCCCTGCAGGGGGTGTGCAGTGATGTCTTTAGTGTGGTTGTGGGGTATCGGCCTCAGCCTTCCCCAACTTCAACTCGGCGAAGTCGGAAGTGGCTGCCGACTGAACCCCCTGCTGTGTCCTCTCAGCCGTTGAGCACAGCAGTTTTCTACCTGCAGGGGTCTGCAGCGGTGTCTGGTAGTGTAGACGTGGGGTATCGGCCTCAGCTTTCCCTGACTTCAACTCGGCGAAGTTGGAAGGGGCTGCCTGCCGTACCCTCTACTGTGGTCTCTGCGCCGTCGAGTACCACAGTTTTGTCATTGGATTTGGATGTTCATGGTGGGGCCACAATGAACTCCGTGGCGTTTCCATCCACTCATTCTGGACACATGGCCAGTTTTGCGGGACCAACGCCTTCTGTGCAGCCTGGACCTTTTGCCCCGCAGAGGTCCGCGGAGACTCTCCTGAGTTCCCGCTGTGTTGATCCTCAGGGTGTGTCATAATCATATACACGTCTGCCCTCAGATGTTTCGGCTGCCGCCTGTCGCCCCGCTTCGGGTGTATTGGAGGATCGTGACCCTTCGCTGGTTAAGAGTGTCAGGTGTGAAGCCACTTTGCCGGTTCGTCCCCATTTCGAACTGGCCAGTACGGGCAGTGAGCTTAAGTAGGCCCTCTCCTTACCCACTCAGGTTCTGTCCAAGAGCCTTCCCGTTGCAACCAGCGAGGCAGCGAGTGGTTTCCAGGCGCCGCCTCCCGGGATTGGAAACAGGCCGTTTTCTGATCCTCTGGTGTGCCTACACCATGGGAGGCGTCGGCTGGTTTGCCCACGATGGGCTATGTGTCTTCCGACTCCGAGGAGGAGTCAGACATCTTTGATGTCGAGAACCAGCAGTCTTCTGACTTGGTGGCAGCTCTTGACTTTGTGTTTGGGTTCCTTCCAGATCTCAAACCATCTAACCAGCCGACAGTGTCAGCCAGGCCACGATCATCGGTCACGTGCCTACAGCCTGTGGAGCAACCTGCTTCTGGGCGTCTTCGACTGTGCCAGTCAGTACAGGTGGTTGAAGCATTTTCAGCCTTGGACTTAAAGCTGAGTTCCAGGGCTATGTAGGCTCCGTTCTTCACCAGGGTTGACACCTTATTGCCTCTGGTGTGTTACCATTCCTACGATTCCACCAATCCATCAGTCTGCCAGTCTTTGACGGTTTTGGATCAGGACTCCAATTCCCTCGGGCTTTCCAAGCCCAAGTCTGCCGTCATTCCTATGATGACTCTGGAGTCCATGTTGGGCTTATCGAGAGAAATGCTGGGTGGTGTGCTTTCTCTCTCAGATCACGCCGTCTCTGCCTTAGCTGCTTATCTGCCTCCAGATAAGTTTGACGATGTACAGGCTCCTTTGCGTGTGCTGTCCAAGGCGCTCATGCATCTTACTCACATGCATGCCTGTAACACGGCTAATTTGGAACTAGTTCAAAGGGACTCTGTGCTGCACACAGGCCGATCCCTTCCTGAGGGGCAGCACGCTGCTCTTAGATCTGCTTCTTTGGCAGGTCTGCAACTGTTCCATGGTTCCGTGTCGACGGTCCGGGATGACGTCCTATGTCATTCCAAAGATCAGCTGCTGCTTCGTCAGCTTGATCAGCCTTCTAGGGGAGGCAGGGGCCGTTCAAAGCCTAACAAGTACCCTTCTGCTTCCTCTGCGAAGCAAAGGACTGATCCTTCTGCCACCGCTTCTACTTCTTACTCACAGGGTAAGGGTAAGCGTCGGCAGGCTAGAGGGAAGGATTCTTCATACAGCAGAGGAGGTGGTTTCTCCTCTTGCAGGCCTTGTCGGGGCTCGAAATGAAGGTCCCCACCTCGACTCGTCCCAGGTTGGAGGAAGGATAGCAGAGTTTGCAGACCATTGGGCCACCATCACATCCGATCCTTGGGTGTTAAATGTTGTTCGATCCGGGCTGCGAATATCCTTCCGGAGGCATCCCACTCTGTCCAGAGTGCCTCTTCCAACCACAGTTCATTCAGACGTTTTACGTCGGGAACTTTTGTCCACGGAGATAGACAATCTCCTGGCAAAGGGGGCGATCGAGGTCGTCAAGAACATTCAGTCAGTGTGGTTTTATTCCCGCTTGTTCTTGGTGCCGAAGAAGGTCGGCCGTCTCCGACCGGTTATCAATCTGAGTATCCTGAACCAGTCTATCATTGCTCCCAAGTTCAGCATGGAGACTTTCAGGTTGGTCCGCCATTCCATTCACCAGGGAGATTTCGCTTCCATCATCGACCTGTGAGACGCTTACTTTCACATTCCGATTCATCGGGCGTCGCGGAAGTATCTCAGGTTCGCTTTTCTGGGGCGAGTATTCCAGTTCAAGGCCATGCCTTTCAGCCTCAACCTAGCTCCTTGGGCCTTCACCCGACTGATGTCGCATGTGATGGCCTTCCATCGCACACAGTCCAAGGTGACTACTTCAGTATATCTAGACGATATCCTCCAGAGGCATTCCAATGCTGCCTTACTGGAGTTGGATGTCTACACTCTGTTGAGCTTGCTCACGTCGCTAGGGTTCAGAGTCAACGAGGAGAAGTCGGATCTGGTCCCTTCTCAGTCATTTTGTCATCTAGGGATGGCCTTCCGCACTCAGTTCAGTACGGTGGCTGTTCCCCAGGCCAGGGCTGTGATTCTCTCAGCTTTTTCTCTGACTCTGTCCCAGTCCACATCCGTAACAGCACAGGGTATTCTTCAGCTCCTCGGTCTCTGCAGTTCGGTGACGGATCTCATTCCTCTAGGTCGGCTGCATGTCAGACCACTCAAACACTTTCTGCTCAGTCGTTGGAGGCCGAATGTCGATTCTCTGGATCTGATGCTTCAGTTACCAGAATCTCTTCTTCCTCACCTTCTCCACTGGACGAATGTTCAGTGGATTTTGTAGGGTGTCCCGTTGGACTTACCCACGTCTGATCGCGTTCTGATGGGGTGCGACGTTGGATCCTCTAGGTCTTTCCCTTCACGGGATGTGGGACCAGGATCAGGCAGCTCTACACATCAACCAGAAGGAACTTCTTGCTCTTCTTCTGAGTTTCAGGCAGTGGATCCCTCACCTGTCGAATCGCCAGATCCTTCTGTTGTCTGACAATTCGACAGTGGTTGCTTACATTCGGAACCAGGGCGGCACGCACTCGGTTCCAATGTACGAATTGGCTCAGGATCTTGTACTGCTCGCTCAGGATGTCAACGCCGGGCTGGTTGTTCGTCACATTTCCAGTCGTTTGAACGTCCTAGCCGACTTCCTGTCCCGACGGGGCAGGTTCTTTTCCACCGAGTGGATGCTCCACATGGCAGTGTTACAGTCTCTTTGCGATATCTGGGGTCGTCCCCACATCGATCTCTTTGCGACTCGTTGGAACCATCAGGTGGACACTTTCGTGTCCCCGTATCCAGCTGCACTGGCTTTCACTGTGGACGCTCTGGCCCTTCTTTGGGGACGGTCTTGTCGGCTACGCCTTCCTGCCGGTTCCGATTCTGCCTCAGGTTCTAACCCAGATATGAACCTGCAGTCGTCGAATCCTTTCGATCACACCCCCGGTCTCCTCGGTGGGTGTGATCAATCTGCTCCGCTCTCTGTTAGCGGCGGTTCCGGCATGTCTCCCTCTGCATCGCGACTTTTTTTGCCAAAGTCGCCCGAGGAGGTTTCAAGTTGACCCGACTTCATTGTGCCTTCGCACATGTCTTTTATCGGGTCCTGTCTCCTCCGTAGTGGTTTTTAGAGACGAGCAGTGGAGTTGCTTTTCTTCTTCAAGGAGGCACTCACTCCACTGGTTTAGCCTCTGTGGCTCAGTGGAAGGTTCTTCTGTCAGTGGTGTGTGATCACTCTGTCGCTTCTGTCACTCCTTCGATCACACCGATTGCCGAGTTTCTGGTATATGTTTGTTTCTGGGGGTCTCCAGCAATGGGTACACGTCCATGCTTTGGAGACCTTTTTCATATGTGGTACCGCATTGTTTCGGCACTCATCCTTGTCTCTCCAAGCTTGTTCAGCTCATTTCCTTGAAAAGGCCTAGGACTTTGCAGTTTACTCCAAGATGGACACTTTCTTGGGCGCTGATCTGCTTGGGGGGGGGGGGGGGAGGGGGGCATTTGCACCTTTATCCTGGATGGGTATGCGTTTTCTCACATGCCAGATCTCTACTGCATCCATTTCTCGATGGATTTGTCTTGCTATTCGTGCTGCTTCCGCTCGTCTAGCTTCTGCCGATTGTATTACCAATCGTTTTTTCTGCCACAAGGTGCGTGCATTGTCTTCCTCTCGGGGCTTTTACTAACTCCGTCATGTTATCGGATGTTATACTGGCAGCCTACTTGAGAAATGCTACCTTCTCCATTTATCTGCGACAGTTGCAGGAGTCGACAGAGGACCTTTGTCCTACGGGCCCTCTTTCTTCGGCTCAGGCTGTTGTCTATCCCAGCCATTCAGCTTCTTACAGAGTCAGTTCCAGCTCCGTGCTGTTCCTGCCCTTTCTGTCTGTTCGTTGCACATCACCATACGCCTCATCTTTCATTGTCTTTTACTAATGTTTGTGATGCTTTGGTTTGATAGGCCTAGGGATCTCTTCCTCTGTCCACGGTTCCAGTGCAATTGAGTTATGTGTGGGTTGGTTATGTGATTCCCTCCATCCTGTTGTCTATTCAGCCTGTAGTAAACATTTGTAAGGTAGGTTGATAAGAAATATAAATTTTATAGTAAATTTCCTTTCTTATTATACCTACTGCAATTGTTTACATGGAGGCCCTCCCGTCTTCTTATTCGGGTAAGAATCCTTCCTCCTTGCTGATCACATACCTCCTATGTTGGACTGAAAAGAATGGTTTGATGACTGCTTGCGCACTGGTTAACGGAAGTCGTGGAATTGTACTAAGAGAAGAGCGTCCCTTATTGGGTGTGTGCCGATGGCGCTCGACCCAGTTTTGGCTTATTTTTTCGTGGTGTTTTTACACCACTTTTCTTTCCCAAATCTCTTGGGAAAGATTAAAATAGAGAGTATTTTATCCGAGTTAGGGTCTTCCACTGTAGTGCAAGCCTGTAGTAAATAATTGCGGTAGGTATAATAAGAAAGAAAATTTGCTATAAAATTTATATTTTTGTTGGAAATTGCATGTAATTCATTTATGCTCAGAACTTTGGAACGACATTTGCAATTTCAGTACTTTTTGGAATTGAGGTCTAGCAGCGTAAGAAAAATAACATATACGTTTTTTTTTTTCTCATGCATAAATTATGCAAATTAGGCTTACCTAACCTTTTTCTTGTGTAATGTCTTTGTGCGTATTATCTTGTGTACTGTTACCACCTGTATCTCAGAGATGCTTTCATGCTTTTGTTTCAAATTTTCAGATTTGAAGGGAAGGGACATAAGATAAATAACATAGTATACAGGGTTTTTTTTCTTGTGCATAAGTTATGCAAGTTAGCCTTACTTAACTTTTTTACAGGTATTTGGATGCTTCCAGTAAAACCACAGAAATATGGGTAATATTGGGACCAGTTTGTTGAGTATCCTTTGATATCCATATTTATCCATAACATTGTTTGCAACTTGCTTAAAAGTTTTTAGTTTGTTGTTAAGGTTGCTTTGTTTTGTCTGATAGCTGAGAATGACCCGGCTTCAGTGTACAAAATATCGTCTGTGCCACCCCCCTCCCCTTTTATAGCGTTTAAAATCCAAACCAGAATGTGTGGAGTGGAGTGTCGATCACATGATGTAATCTCGTACTCCACAGTTTTCCAAATGTGCGGGTTACAGCATTTGCATTACAATACGAATGTAAACGCATAAGCAACTGCATGATTTTTAAAACTGAAACATCACCCCACAACAAATTTACTGCTATTTATTATAATTTTTCAATTTTGTGGTGAAAGGATTAATACTACAGAGGAAATGTACAAGAATGCTCTTTCGAATCAGACAGAGGAAAAGCTTAGTGCACAGGCACGACGTTCGACTTTTAAAACTGAAAGCATGTTTCCCAATGAAAACATTATGTTCATTTACGGGATAAAATTACTATTTTTTGAATGGATGGTTTCTAATTTGGATAGTAATGGATGAATATTTTTAGAATGTTGTGCTAGGAAGTTGTTGCGAGGTGAGTTCATTAATGTCAATGTGATTTTATACCGATAATTTCACTCCGATGCGAAGATGCCAATGTGACCTACAAAAAGCCAGGTTGTATGCAACCAACAGTTAGGAGCGTTTCATCACAGTTGCCAGTTCTATGATATGTGAGTGGGAGCAAGCCTGGAGATTAACCACAGCTGTCAGCAATTAATTCTTCAGATTCGAGTTCTTGAAAAGAAATGGTGTACACATTTGTTCCTTACTTGCAGGAAAAGTTGGAATTTGAAGACTTCCCTAAAGCAAATCAGCTGTTTGTGAACTTCCAATAGGCTTTCTGGTGTTGCCTGAACAATAAATTTGTTTTCATAGTCTTTAAACTGACAAGCAAATAACTAGCATTTTGACCAATACAGGGCACATTTTGACCAATTCCAGGGTATGTTTTGACTAATTTTGTTTTAAGGATGTTTTGGCCAGCAGGGTGGGTGTATGTCACTAGTTCTGAGTACTGACAGTTACACCTGAAAATGGTTATACATGAATACATCGAGGGCATTTGCATAGTGGAAACAGCATGTGTAAATGAACTGTCACTGAAGAAAATTTACCAAAATGCTCTTTTTCAATAAAACTACTCAATAACTACCCAATTAAATGGTGGGAATTTGAGTGTTTGTCCAGAAGCAATACCTCTCACATGATACTTACTCCACTGCTGATATGATAATGACATCTTTAAAAAAAAAAAGAAATGAAATAAAAAAAAAATTCTCTATTTACCTGGAAATTTTCTTTTTGGTCTTAGTAAATTCAAGTTTGTTCAAAACTATCCTTGGGGTTATATTTGATTTCTTTATGGGAGCTTGATTTTTGCCATATTCCAATACGAGAAATAGTCTTTAAATACTTCTTCTCCAGACCCAATGGTCATATTTATATTCGGTATACAGCATCCTTTCTGATGTCTGATTCAGGTTTGTTCAAATCAAGTCCCTGTGTTCATATTTGTGCTCCCAAATATTCTCTGTCCTAGTCCTTATTTATAAATGAGGAATATTGTTTAAAAATCATCTTCATAATCACCTGTCAGAATCTTTTGATATTCAGAATACAACACCCTCAGTGAGGTCAGATTGCAGTTTGTTTAAATCAAGTCCCTGGGTTAATAATATTTGGGTGAATTTTAATCTTTAATAAATTTTTCTTCAAAGAATGTTCTCAGGTGAGTGCCTTAGGCTGCTTGGGGGGGGGGGGGGGCCTTTTGTTTTTTTCTTGCTTTAAAATGAGTTTTCACGGATTTTGAGCCATTTATGCTAGGGCTGGGCGGTTTATCGGTTTTTCGGTTTGGTTCATTTTTTTTTAAACCGAAACCGAACCGCCGCCTTAACAAAAAACCACGACTTTCGGTTTCAACAAATTTCCCTGAATTGGTCAAGTTTATGACCACTCAATCACTTGCTTTCCGCACACCAAAGGCTTAAATGTCGGGCAAAGATAAATGCTGTGCCATTTACACTTACTTCGAGAGGACTGACAACAAATCCCCCCTCCCCCCACAAATAGTGGTAGCAAATTTCTTGTATCTTAAACAATATCTACAGAACCACCAGCAGTTGGAATATGAAAAATTAAAAAGTCTTACATAAAAATCCACACATGCAATTCAAGAATCGCTAAGTAAATTTAATGAACCGGGCATATTCGACCAAAGAGGTATTGCAAGTTACCTGACAATATATGGTGTAAAAGTATTATAATTACCTTTGACCCAAAATCATCTGCGTACGGCATGTTGTAAATTAGATTGGAGGTAAACATAAAATTTATTGAGTTTTAAAACCTCAAAGTTCACATGGGAAAAATGACGAGTAAATTTTGTTAATTAACCGACTACTGGCACGTTCTCTGAAGTCACATGCTCTTAGATAACGCTGCGCATTGGCAGTTATGTTTTTTGTCAACAATAAAATGGTTAAATTAAAGTAAAGTTGGTAATATCTTCGCCTTGGCACCGCTTATTTTGCCCAATTTCTATGTTTGGGCAAAATCAAAGTAAAAAACGAATCTCTACAGTCAAAATTAGGAGAGATATTGTGAAAGCATTGGAGTGAGTTACCAATAAAAGTGATTCGTATTATAAATTACCTTTGACCCAAAATCATCTGCGTACGGCACGTTGTAAATTAGATTGGAGGTAAACATAAAATTTATTGAGTTTTAAAACCTCAAAGTTCACATGGGAAAAATGACGAGTAAATTTTGTTAATTAACTGGTAGAGTGCTAAATTATTTTCGACCACCAAAAATTGTTAACATGTCTTTGCCTTGTTACAATTTATAGGAGAGTGCTTGTGGGCACTCTCCTATCAATTGTAACAAGGCAAATCTTAACATACAAAATAATATCACTTCGAAGATAATATGAAGCACAGCTGCTGAATTTGAAGCCTTTAAGTTGCAGTACCTGCACTTCAGAATAAAGCCCAAATATGGGCTTCCAGCACTCTACCAGTTAACCGACTACTGGCATGTTCTCTGAAGTCACATGCTCTTAGATAACGCTGCGCATTGGCAGTTATGTTTTTTGTCAACAATAAAATGGTTAAATTAAAGTAAAGTTGGTAATATCTTCGCCTTGGCACCACTTATTTCGCCCAATTTCTATGTTTGGGCAAAATCAAAGTAAAAAACGAATCTCTACAGTCAAAATTAGGAGAGATATTGTGAAAGCATTGGAGTGAGTTACCAATAAAAGTGATTCGTATTATAAATTACCTTTGACCCAAAATCATCTGCGTACGGCACGTTGTAAATTAGATTGGAGGTAAACATAAAATTTATTGAGTTTTAAAACCTCAAAGTTCACATGGGAAAAATGACGAGTAAATTTTGTTAATTAACCGACTACTGGCACGTTCTCTGAAGTCACATGCTCTTAGATAACGCTGCGCATTGGCAGTTATGTTTTTTGTCAACAATAAAATGGTTAAATTAAAGTAAAGTTGGTAATATCTTCGCCTTGGCACCGCTTATTTCGCCCAATTTCTATGTTCGGGCAAAATCAAAGTAAAAAACGTACCTCTACAGTCAAAATTAGGAGAGATATTGTGAAAGCATTGGAGTGAGTTACCAATAAAAGTGATTCGTATATCACAACTTACTTCAATTATAGTTATCAAAATCAGAAGAAATATGATTTGTGTGTTCCTCTTATTCCACTGTCATTTTAAGCAGGAACCATCAAGAAACACGGGGCACGTCTATTTTCAGGCGATGTGATAATTACCGAAATAAGCACAACAATTGCACATTATCCACCAAAACCAGGGTGAGAGTTTAGCGACTCCATAAAAAATAAGGAAATGTTGATTTTTGCTAAAATGTAGCTTTTCTTGTGAATTTCTGCGTCTTGTCTTGACAAGGTCCCAAATCTCACTGACAGAACAAGGCAGCTCCCACCAGTGGTGGAGCCATGGTTTGAAATCCTGTGGACCATGCTGGTGAAGAGTTTTTTTTTGGGGGGGGGGGGGGGGGGGGGGGAATCTCAGGACTAAGGGTACTGTACTTGTACTGAGGGCAGGAAATCAAAAAGAATCTTTTCAAATTTGGGGATGGGAGAAGCAAGTTGGATTTTGAGTGGGGGGTGGGGGGCCTGGTCTCCTTAGATACCTCATGGCTCCACCACTGTTGCCCACTACAGTAGCCCAACACAATGTGTCCATTAGCTGAGAAGAGTGGTGAACACCGAGTAACCCGAATGACTCAACACGCTATATGAGCCGCATGAGGGCGCGGTGGCTCAGTTGGTGGAGGTGCAGGCTGCAAGCCGAGAGGCCCTCGGTTCGAATCCCACCTGTGGCAACTGCGTTGTGTCCTTGGGCAAGACACTTCACCCCCATTGCCCACGTGGGGGCACGGTGGCACTGTGTACTAAGGCGTACTGCACGTCGATGGTGCACTTGTCTTCAACCAATGCTCACCCTGCTTGTGTGGAGTTAGTATGTTGGGGAGCTGACAGTTGCTCGCCGGTTCTCTCCGGGTACTCTGGCTTCCTCCACCTGTAAAACTGTCATGGTCATGATTAGCCATTGTGCAGAAATATGTGACCTTAAAAACAATAAATAAATAAATATGAGCCGCATGACTTGGATGACAAATACAGACAGATTTTATGTGTACATTACCCTCTAAAATGTGGATTTCTACAATATATTTTGAAAAACCGAACTGAAAACCGAGTTTTTGTACAAAACCGAAACCGAACCAAAATGCAAATTTCAAAACTGCCCAGCCCTAATTTATGCTAAATCTATCTTTAAGCAAATTTCTCAGGTGAGCGATTAAGGCCGCTTGGGGACTCTTGTGTATTAACTGAAAGTATTTTATCTTCATTGAAGATGGCTTTGTAGGCAGAAGAAGCACTTGATTAATGTATATATTATCTAAGTCATTTATCCAGCTTTCTAAATGAAGAGTCTTTGTTGTATTTTTTTTTTACAGACTACTGTCTCTTAGAATATTCAGCATCCTGACATGTCTCATCATCATGCCAACTTGTCTCATTGACTATCATTTGCTGACTGGAATCAAGCTTTCAAGCCATCAGTCAAATTCTGTAAGGCATTCAATGAGCTGTTACATCCTTGAACCATTATGGCTATTAAATAGTTGATTGCCTATGTTTAGTTTCACTCGTCTGGAATGTTTTAGTTGGTCTGAAATTGAAGCTTTTCTAAACAGCTGAAATATTCCAGACAATTGAATCTACAAAATACCATAAACATCCATGTTCTTTGAATCAATGCAAGAAATGTTTCTCAATGAAGACTTCATTCATTTGACCGAATCTTTAATGACTATCAATACCATTAGATGTTGTGTTTACTAAATAATTATGAATGAAGACTCTTCACAGCTGTAGTTTTATGCCCTGTAGTTCCACAAAGTGTGTTAATGGTCTAGTCTCCAAACCCCAATGTTTGGCTAATGCTTGTCTTCACATATAAAGTGTTTTTTTTAGTAGAGACCTTCTATATCGAGACTTCACTGACTACCGAGTGAGGAGCCTTGGGGAAAGCTTTTTTTACAGCACCCAAAATGGGGCACCCACATGGAAATAGATAAATTGACCAGTCGGTATTTATTCAGTGATAAATTGAGTTTTTTCATGTTGAAAGGTTTCAAGGCTGGTGTAGAATCCCTCACTATAATCAGTGATATTGAATCGCCCTTGAGCGAGGTGTTGGAACTAGTTTCATGGTTGCTTGCTATGGTTGCGGAAATACTAACAGTATGCCTGAAGCCAGATTCAATGTTTGGAAATTGAAGATTTGTAAAAAAAGGTGCAACTAGGGGTTTAAGTCTCTGTAGTTTACCCCTGAGCTCGGGGTCTTTTGTTGAAAACGTCAAGAGGGAAGAATGCCTTAAAGTTGTGTCCACCTGAAACTGATCCATCTGAATTTTGTTTCATCATTTCATCAGAGACAAATGCTGTTAAACACTACAAGCCGTCACTGTCCTGAAAGATGTTCCTCTTGCCAGTGAAGAGATTGTTGGCATTATCAAGTGTGGGTGTTTGACTTAACATGCTGTGTATAACTTCCAGATGCAGCTGTAGAGCACCTGGCTTGTACATTGTTTTGTTCTTGTCAAGGCACAATAGAATGTGATAATGAAGAAATGCACTTTGTATCGGCTTGTTCAACAATGATGATTGAAACTCAGAATTGCATTTAGTTATAAACAGGATAGAGCTTATTTTGTGTTCAGTTTTATCCTGTGAACCCAATTTTTATGCAGGTTCAAAGTGTCGGGTTTAATTAGATTTTCATTGTCATCACATTCACCCACTTAGTGTGCATCCTTATTTTTCAGTGATTTTTGTTCATGAATTGGCACTCTATCGTATTGTAAAAATCATGCATTTATGACAATTGATGAACAGCACTGCAACTCATTTCCGTCACCAATGGAAAATCAAGCTCTGCCTCCTCTCGATTTTGCTTGGAAACCAACTTAATCGTAATGTTTCCTTGTCCCTCTTTGGTGGCCATCTTTAAATAAGAAAATATGGGAAAACATTCTGAAAGCATAGTATGTAATGGGGTCAGAGTTATAACCAAGTCCCTCTGATTAATGACCTTGGTGCTTGTAAAAGGAGGTGAACTCTTATGTCACCCCTATGAGGCAGTCACTTTGTTATCTTTGATTTAAGCTGATATCTCACTTTCTCCAATGCTGCTGGTGCGGCAGCTGGTGAATTCTCTAAAAGTATGTCCTGATCCATTGCAATCCATTGAGAAACAACTTTATACGCCAAAACATGCATATGTGCCACATTGACTGGACTATAATATCTTGGTGTTTTATATTGATTGGAACATCTGTAACTGAATGCACATTGATGGTGCACTTGCCTTCAACCAATGCTAACACTCTTTGTGCAGAGTTAGTATGTTGAGGAATGTGAGGGTGCTCACTGCTGCCAGGTTTTCCCACTTCCTTCACCCGTAAAACTCTCCAACACGAAGTGACCCTAGGTGTTGAAAGGGTTGTTAAATCACAATATATAAATAAATAAATAATATTCTCGCTTGTTTGTTTTGAATTCTGTGACATATTTGTACTCATTTCCACAAATCAGAATGTATGTGATGTTGGTAAATACATGAGTTTTAAGGAAATTATTCATTGTCTTTTCAGGGGAAAAAACCCTTTCAATCCAGATGATCCTAATGCGAAGTTTACAATTGGATTGATTGCTGGAATAGCAGTTGTTGTAGCTATAGGATTTTCAGGTTTAAATTATAAAGAAATAACATGGAAAGAATTCACCAGTGATTATGTGAATAGAGGTGTGGTATGTAACTTATCTAATTCTATAAGAACAGAACTCCAAATAACTCATGTATACCCTTTATCTCTTTAACCCTTTTACTGCCATGCCCACTTTATATATTTATGGAGGACCTATATGCGAGGAGGTTTAATAAAATTTATGACATACTTGAAACTCTATCATCTGATTAATTGTTGGAAAGGACTCTCAGCCCTTTCCAGCAATTAATAAGATGGTAGGTTTTGTTTTGCACATACCAGAATGTACAGATAATCACCATAAAAGAGGTGACAGTATTCGCTTTCAGCAGCATAAAGGTTAAGTATCTCTCAACATGATGAAATCCTTGGGAAAATGATTACTATTTGGAAATGTATTTTGTGAATAAGAACCATCATATCTTTGATACATAAGATACAGAAATATTTTGAGGATGTTGACATGTGCTTTCAGTTTTGAAAAATGTATTGATAATCTGTAATATGCATGAAAAAGATATGGACCTCTTCCGCTACTACGTCATTGATTCAAAGGTTGGAATTGACAAATATGCAAATCATTCACTGAGAGAAATTCTGCAGTTTTCAGTGGCAGAATATCAACAATTGTTCAAACTAAATTTAACAGAGTACTTAGCTGCAGTAGCAACCCAACCATTGGCAGTTATTACACCCCCAACCTCTGAAGGAGGATTTGGGGATGTCTAGTGGAGACCTCCATCCATCCATTCATCTGTCTGTCCATCTGTCTGTCCATACAAATGTTTTGGATTGTAATTTCAAAGCCATCGATTGAATTTGGATCTCCTTTGGTATGTTGATAGACACATATGGGGGAATGGATATGCACAAGACACGGGTTCCGTCCAATGATTATTATATTTAGTATACAACATTCTAGGTGGTAGTGGTGGGGGTGGGGGTATTCTAATTTTAATAATCTTTAAAAATCTTCAGATCCGCTAGTCAATCTTTTTTTGCTATTTGGCATATATCCTTTGGAGTCTGATTCTCAAGTTTATTTGTATTTTGGCTCCTCATAGCCCAAATTTTTACTTGGTGCAGTATGAAGAAAATTCTGTACAAATCTTTTTTCTGCAGATCCACCAGTCAAAATCTTTGAATATTTGGTATTCATTATCCCTAGGAAGGGGTAGATTTAAGTTTGAGTTTGTTGTAATCAAGTTCCTAATAATCAAGCCTATGAGCATTTTAACCCTTTCAACTTTATTCCATTGTCTTTTGTGGAAATTGGTTATTTTCTATTCATATGAAGTATCTGTAATGATGCAATGTTTTTCATGGAAACTTGGAGATGTTTGGCAGTATCTCCACCTCCTGCTAATTATTTTTTTAAATTCTTAAATTCTCTTTGTAAAGAATCAATGGGCCTTTGTCAGTTAGTGCTTGAGGCCTCTAGGTGCCTCTTGTTTTCTATTTTGTAAGGATTCTTCATGTGTAGCAAGGTGTGTAGCAAGGTGTCTGTCATTTTAACTATTTCTTGTGAGGAGGTGGGGGAGGGGGGTGCTGGTGGAGGAAGGGGCCCAGAATTTTAGATCAAAATCTTACTTTAGGGATTGTATGGAAGTGGTGTTCCCCTCCCATTGGTGAGTCCAGGAACATATTTTCTGTTTGCAAAACTTTTCAAACATATACGGCAAAATGGCATTATATGGAGACATTTTGAGGCTCAAGAGAACGTCAGTTTGCACCAAGCATCCTATATCATCTATAAATTAATTAGTTTATGTCCCATGCAGATCATAGAATTCAAGATTTTAGGGAGCCTTGGGGATTTGGGTTGTAGACAGGCTCCCCCACTATGGCTATGCCCTCTGCACAGTTAAGCAACTTCTGCCTAGGGGGAAAGTGGGAATGTTCAACTCTGAACTTATGTCTTAAGAAACCCCATGGGGTGGTGTGGGGGAGGGGGGGGGGGGGGGGGTAGTAGAAAATTTGCAGACGTCATGTCCCATTTTTAGGTTTAGCCCTTTTTACACCCACCCAACACCTTATGCAATTTTTCTACTGCCATTTTCAGACACCAAACCCTGCATTCCCATTGAAATGACAAATTGCTTTGACAAACACCATAATAGGTTTGGAAAGAAGTATAGTTTGCTGATCAGTTTGATTCCACCAATGATTCCAGGAACTTGTTACAACTTTGTATTACCCAGAATGGTTAGTTTCACTTCCTGTTTGCAAAATGAGTCTTCAGAAATCTTAAAAATCTCATCCAGAACAGCTCAGTGTCCATGAAAGTATGAATGATGGCCTAAGATATGACCAACCCCATTCCCCTGATTTGACGGAAATAAAATATGTTTAAATTATTCCCCTGATTTGTACCATAGGAGTAAGCTAAAAATGACAACAAATTCAATCCATTCTGATCCATTTATTTATGTTTTTTACTTGATTCTGGCAGGAGTATGCATGATTGATTCCATAAGTGACTCCACGCACTAACCTTGTTAGTATGGTTTATTTATTTTTTGGTTATTTTTGCCTGGATCTCAATTAAAAATCAGTTGAAAATGATATTTCTTTTCAACCTACTCACAATTGTTTACAATTGGCTGTAACATAAGTGCAAGCCCTACTTCGGAACTAACTCAAGCTTTTAGAATCTTTTCCAAACGAGTTGGAAAAGTACTAGAGTGCAAAAGCACGAAAAAGATCGAAAAAAGGGTCGAGTGAGACCAGCGCTCGAAATTACAGGTACTCTCTCTGCACACCTCTTGCGTTTACCGAGCACATGCGCAACAACCATGACGTCAATTCCTTTATTTTCCGCCATTGTACACGGTCGGAAATTTTTGTGACTCGTGCTAATTATGCTGTTTATTCTTCGTGAACAACTTATTCTACATTTTTAGTGTGCAAGTGGATTGTATCCTTTTGTCAAGCTTCCAAATTATTGTTAATTAATGTTAATTTGTATTTTTATTGCTTGTTTCTTCACACTTTATCTTGTTTTTCCCCCACGTGTGAACACGACCTTTATGCTGTTTTCCGTCGGCGGGAAGCTTGATTATTTTGATATAATGCCTAAGACTATTCCTTGTACCTCTTGCTTGCAGGTGAAGCATGTGAACGACTCTCATTCCACATGTGTCACTTGCAACAATTGCACTCAGTCCCAATCATGTGGTATTTGTGGGGTTTGGTCCTCTAAATTCTGGGCTTCTGTTAACAAGGTGGTTCTGTCCAGAGCTAGAACCCCTCGTTCTCGGGGTAAGGGTAGCCGTGCCGTTGCAGACATTTCTGCTGGTGCACGTGGTGACTCTGTCACACAGGATTCGGATCTGCCTTCTGTGGCGAGTTCCTCTGCAACTGTTGGCGGTGTTAGTTCAGTGATACCTGACGAGGAGACCGTGGTCTCTTTGTCTTCTGATGTCACTATTGAGGCGTCTGTTTTCGTTGAGAGCTTTTCCGAGGTCCGCTCGGTGACCCTCTCCGATCTGCCTCCTACACCGTCGACTGTTGTTGAGGAAGTTGCTACTCCAGATCCTATTCTGTCTGATGGTGGCTCTTCCATCTCCTCTGGGGATGGTCTACAGTCTCGGGGGATCGAGGCTGTATCTGCTGGTGTGTCTGTGTGTTCTCGGCCTCCCCCAGCCTTGCGGCGGGCTGTGCGGGTTTGCTGTCTGCTCCGTCTCATCTGGCTAGGTTTGCTCCTAGTCGGTTGAGCCGGCCGGTCACTTCAGCAGCGATTCCTCGTCCCTCGAGTGAATCGTTTATTGTTCCACCTTCCCCTGCTAGTGTGCCGCCTAGCGGGATGGTGTTGGGACGTTGGCATCCAGGGCCTGCTGTTCGGCAGCGGTCAGTGACAGCCCCTGTTAGCTGTCACTCTCGGAACCTTCCTCCGGTGATTCCTCACTGTGTTCCGAGTCTGGGTGTCGATCGATGCTTGCCGTCGGTCTCAGAGGATAGGCAGTTGGGGCCGTCTGCTGTGCAGAGGCCAATGACAGGTTCCTGTCATTCTTGGGACAATCGTCCGGTGTCTTCTCACCGTGTCCTAGGTCCAGCTACTGATCGACGTGCGCCGTCGGTCTCTTTAGAGGATTTGCAGGCAGGACCTTCTGTTTCGCAGAGGTCAGTGATGGCCCCTGGGCGTCACAATCGGGACTATCCTCCGGTGTCTTCTCACCGTGTCCCTATTCAGTCTGCGATCGACGTTCGACGTCGGTCTCTTCTGAGGATTTGGGTTCTTCAATTAGAAGGGTCCATTGGGAGGACACTCCGTCGGGCGATTCTGCTGTGACGGATTCTCAGGGTGACCTGCGCCAGTCCGTTTTGGCGCTCACCCGGTTGCTTTCTGGCAACCCTCAAGTTGGCCTGTGCCTCCTGAGATGTCTCGACTGGCCCCTTGGATACTGCACAGTATTCACAGGAGGTTTCTGCTGGTCAGCCCGAGTTGGGCTACGTCTCCTCTGCTATGGAGGATGACGAGTATCTTGAAGGTGATGGGCCCCCTCGTCAGTCTTGGGGCAGGCTTAGGATTTCGTCTTTGGCTTATTGCCGGACGTTCAACCTTCCGACCAGCCTTCTGTGACCGTCTGGCCGCGGTCCACTGTGGAGTGCCGTAACCCTGTTGAGCCTTCTAGCTCCGGGGCTTTGCGTCCTCTGCAATCGGCTCAGGTTGTTGAGTCCTTCCAGGGCTTAGACGCCAAAATGCGTTCTAAGGCCCTCAAGGGTTCCTTCTTTTCTAGCGCTGATGCCTTTCTGCCTCCATCGCGGTTTCGTGTATACAATTCCGTCTCTCCACCAGTCTTCCAAGGGATGACTACTGTGGATGAGGATTCTTCTTCCCTTGGGTTGACTAAGCCTAAGTCGGCAGTTCTCCCGATGTCGGTAGTTGAGTCTATGGTGGGCCTGTCCCGAGAGATGCTGGGTATGTTATCTCTCGTGGACCATGTCGTCGCTGCTCTGGCTGAATATTTTCCACCAGGGGAGTTTGATGGCACTCAGGCGCCTTTTCGCGTTTTGTCACAGGCTCTTATGAACTTGACACACCTCACGCCTGTAACACGGCTAATTTGGAGCTGGCACGCCGGGATGTGGTGTTGGATTCTTTACCATCCCTTCCTTCTGAGCAACGTGCTGTTCTGAGGTCTGCCTCTTTGATGGGACTTCAGTTGTTCCATGGTTCCGTGGAAGCTGTTCGTGGCGAAGTTCTTCGTCATTCGAAGGACCAGCTTTTGCTGAGACAGCTTGACCAACCTGCTGCTGCGGGTGGGGGTCGTTCCAGGCCTGCCAAGTGTGCTGCTGCGTCTGCCTCGTCGGCGACGTCGGCTACGCCTTCGGCTCCGTCTGCTCCTTCTGCTCATAAGAAGCGCCGACGTGGCCAGGCTCGCTGGCAGCCTCAGGCTGGAAAGTCTCAGGACTCTGTCACTTCCCGAGGTGGTTTCTCCTCTCGGGGGCCTCGTCGAGGCCACAAGTGAAGGTTCTCACCTCGATTCGCCTCCAGTCGGGGGAAGGCTGTCGCTGTTTTACGATCGTTGGACAGAGATAACGTCAGACTCTTGGGTCCTCGACGTCATTCATTCCGGTCTGCGACTGTCCTTCCATCGGCACCCCAGTTTATCTCGGGTGCCCCTTCCGACTCAGGTCCCTTCCGATTCTCTGCGTCGGGACCTTCTGGTGCAGGAGATCAACAATCTCCTCTCCAAAAGGGCGATCGAGGTGGTCAGGAACACCCTTTCACCGGGGTTTTACTTAAGACTTTTCTTGGTGCCGAAGAAAAACGGCCAATATCGTCCTGTCATCGAGCTGAGTACCCTGAACGAGTACATAATAGCTCCTCGTTTCAGTATGGAGACTTTCCGGTCGGTTCGACGTTCAGTTCATCAGGGCGATTTTGCGGCCAGTATCGACCTGAAGGATGCCTACTTCCATGTACCCATTCATCTGGCGTCACGGAAATACCTTCGGTTCTTGTTTCGGGATCGAGTTTTTCAATTCAGAGCTCTCCCGTTCGGTTTGAACCTGGCTCCTTGGGCCTTCACCCGACTGATGTCACATGTGCTTGCTTTCCACCGCACTCAAGTCGGCAGTGACTTCGTCAGCCTACCTAGACGACATCCTCCAACGGCACCACGATGCTGCTGTTCTGGAGTTCGATGTCCGGCAGTTTCTTTGCCTGCTAGCGTCACTGGGTTTCAGAGTCAATCGCGAGAAGTCAGATCTTCTTCCTTCTCAGCGATTCCGTCATTTGGGGTGGATTTCGACACTCTTCACAATGTAGTGTTGGTCCCCCAGGCTCGGGCGACGATTCTTTCCGCCTTGACTCGGGACCTGCTTCAATCTTCCTCGGTCTCGGCCAGGACTTTCCTTCGGATGCTGGGCCTTTGCGGTTCGGTGACAGATCTCATTCCGCTTGGTCGCTTGTTTGTCCGACCTCTCCAACACTTCCTGTTGGATCATTGGCGTCCGAATGTAGAAACGTTGGACCTGGAACTCTCTATTCCTCGGTCTCTGCTTTGTCACCTCCGCCCTTGGGCAGATATTCCCTGGCTGACACAGGGTGTTCCATTGGATCTTCCTTTGGCCGATCGCATCCTTACTGCGGATGCCAGCGATCGGGGCTGGGGTGCGACGTTGGATCCTCTCGGTCTGTCTACTCACGGAGAGTGGGACAGCGAGCAGGTGGTCCTTCATATCAACCAGAAGGAGCTCCTTGCTCTTCTGTTGAGTTTTCGGCTTTGGATCCCTCATCTGTTGGACCATGTTGTCCTACTTCTTTCGGACAATTCGACAGTAGTGGCCTACATACGGAATCAAGGAGGCACACATTCAATTCCCATGTATCGGCTGTCTCGGGATCTTCTTCTGTTGGCACGGGATGTGAACACTCGGGTGTCCATTCGACACATTCCCGGGCGTCTCAACGTCCTAGCAGACTCCCTGTCCCGACGCGACAGTGTCCTTCCAACCGAATGGATGCTACATCGGTCGGTGTTTCAGGCGATTTGCGAGCAGTGGGGCCGTCCTCAGGTCGACCTTTTCGCTACTCGCTGGAATCATCAGGTAGAGACCTTTGTCTCCCCTTGTCCAGATCCTCTGGCATTTGCAGTAGACGCTCTGTCTCTGGACTGGACAGGTTGGATTGGCTATGCCTTTCCTCCTGCACCGATTCTTCCTCAAGTATTAGCGAAGATTC
This sequence comes from Pictodentalium vernedei, assembly GCA_031216915.1. Taxonomy (NCBI): domain Eukaryota; kingdom Metazoa; phylum Mollusca; class Scaphopoda; order Dentaliida; family Dentaliidae; genus Pictodentalium; species Pictodentalium vernedei. Next base: position 417,135,143 of record CM062295.1, read on the forward strand.
GTGCTTGCAGTTGCAGGATCATTCTGATCACACCCCTGTCTCCACAGAGGGTGTGGATCAATCTGCTGCGGCCTCTATTGGCCGATCGACCGATTCGTCTACCTCTACGTCGCAGTCTTCTTTCACAGGGTCATCCCAGGAAGTATCACAACAACCTGGCGAGCCTGTCCCTTCACGCCTGTCTTTTCTCAGGTCCAGTCTCCGACTTAGAGGTTTTTTCGAGACGATCAGTGGAGTGCATTTCTGCATCGCGGCGACATTCCACTGGCATGACTTATACTGCCAAGTGGAAGGTTTTCTGCCACTGGTGTGCAGATCACAATGTGAATTACCGTGATCCGTCAATCGCTCAAATTGCGGATTTTCTGGTTTTTCTTTTTGACTCCAAGGGCCTCCAGCCTATTACGATTAAGGGCTATTGGTCTATGCTGTCTGATACTTTCTCTTATGTGGGAAAGCGGTGGATCGGTCGTAATCTTTTTCTCTCCAAACTTATTCGGCACTTTTCTTTGAAGAGGCCTCGAGTTTTGCATCTTACACCCAAGTGGAACTTGGCATGGATGTTGCACTGTTTGGAGGGGGTGCCATTTGAGCCTTTATCTGAGACCGACATGCGTTTTCTCACCTATAAGACGGCTTTTCTTCTAGCGTTTGCTTCTGCTCGTCGAGTCAGTGAGCTTCATGCGCTATCTGTTGATTCTGCCTTCTTCCGAAATGAGGCTAACAGTGTCACCTTCACTACTGATTGCTCTTTTCTGGCTAAGAATCAACTTCCTGATTCGGTACCTCCTCCCATCTGCATTCAGGCTCTCCCTGCTGTAGATGGCCAGAGGCCTCTTCTTTGTCCTGTTCGTGCGATCAAGACTTACATTACTCGCACTCAGTTCATTAGGAGGGGTCGGAAGAGATTCTTTCTGTCTCTCATTCCTAAGAGGCAGTCTATCTCTTCCCATTCTATTTCCAGGTGGATCTGTCTTGCAATCAAGCTGGCTTATTCTCGCTTGTCTGCGTCGGATCTTGTTTCGAACCGGCTTAATGCTCATGAGGTTCGTGCCATTTCTACATCCTGGGCGTTCTCCAATTCTGTTTCGCTCCGGGATGTTATGAATGCGGCTTACTGGAGGAATGCTTCTACCTTCTCCTCCTTTTATCTCCGCCACCTTCAGCAGCAATCTGAGGACCTTTATTCTTTAGGCCCTCTCGTTGCTGCTCAGGCTGTTGTGCACCCTCGTTGAAATTGTTTTTGTCGAGGTTGTGCTTCGCTTAGCCTTGTTCTTTTCAGGTGCCTTCTCTTTATCTTCCTTACAGGTTTTCGTTATTGTTCTCTGCCATCCTTGCTTTCGTTCTGCTACTCTTGTTGGTATTGGTTATGTGATTCACCTCCTCTTATTGTTTATTCAGCCAATTGTAAACAATTGTGAGTAGGTTGAAAAGAAATTAAAATTTTTTAGTAAATTTTGTTTCTTAACATACCTACCACAATTGTTTACCGGAGGCCCACCCTCCTTGAGGATATCTTTGATATCGATGCCTCCCCGCTAAATCACAAACTTCTCGTTGGCGGAAATACGGAATTGACGTCACGGTTGTTGCGCATGCGCTCGGTAAACGCAAGAGGTGTGCAGAGAGAGTACCTGTAATTTCGAGCGCTGGTCTCGCTCGACCCTTTTTTCGATCTTTTTCGTGCTTTTGCACTCTAGTACTTTTCCAACTCGTTTGGAAAAGATTCTAAAAGCTTGAGTTAGTTCCGAAGTAGGGCTTGCACTTATGTTACAGCCAATTGTAAACAATTGTGGTAGGTATGTTATGAAACAAAATTTACTAAAAAATTTTAATTTTTATACAACAACCAATGGCCCAAACTAGCTGGTGCTAACTCAAAAATATTCAGGGCCAAACACAAATTTTATTTTATTCAGTGCCTGGAGTCTTGTTTCTGGTTTTTCTTCTGATGTTGTTTACATTGACAACGCTCTATAAATATATGTAGTTTCCTATTTATTATCATGGTAGCACTGTTGTAAGATACATTAAATATTCCGGTAGTGTAGCAATTAATTTTTTTAGATAATAAAAAAAATTTTGTCCACACTTAGGCTCTATCGGGATACATTTGGGCTCATCGTTCCCATTGGGAACTTTGGCTCCTGTCTAAATTTTTCGAAAAATTTTTTGTTGTAAATTATTTTTCGATTTATAAATATTTTAAATGTTATTTATTATGTATCTTTTTCATATATTTATTGTGGAGTTGGTGGGAGTACTGTCGACTTTATTTGATTAATTATGAAAGCTTATTGCTCAGAATGCAAGTCGAGGAAGTCTTCCTCAGAATTATATGCTTGTTGCCTTGCTTGCAGCCGATGTACTCCCACTAATTCTTGCTCAACATGTGTCAGATGAGATGACAAACGTTGGAGATGGGTGGCACGGTACGTTGTTAGTGGCGAGAGGACAATGCCGGTCCTCTCAGCGCAAAGTCAGTCTAGTTTCTCAGTTTCTTTTTCAGAGGAACAAGAACATGGTGATGTTTACGCGACGCCTAGAGATATTGTGCTGCCGTCATCGCATTCAGATGAACAATCAGAGCTAGCGGCAAAGGTGCTCATAAATATTAGGCAGGGCAAAAAAACCACTAGTCTGTGGTTTCAGTCCCTTGTTGCCAGCTAGCTCGACCGGTGAAGCAGTTACTCCATCCGTGGGTTCCATGATGTGTCCGTTGCGGTCGAGAGGAGTGGATTGGGTAGAGCGAGCACCTTAAAATATAAACAGCCTCACTCAGCAACGACGGAACAGAAGAAGCCGGCAAGTTCAGTGGGAAGCTCAGCGAGGTTTGAAAGGATCGCGAGCGAGAGAGGCCCCTCTCTTTCCCAACAACATCTGGGGCCAGATGTTGTGATTAGAAACTTGTGTCCGTCGGAGCATACTTCCGTGCCTCCCGGGATGCTCTGTTCAGTTCACAGCCGGCGTTGGCTACAGTTACGGCTTCTACATCGGCTCCTTCAAAGCACACACCACCGCACCTTAGCTACACGACTTCTGATATCCAGCCTGCACCGCCGAGAAGGGACCACTCGTCGTCAAAGAAGACGGACCATCCGGTAACTAAGGAGACGAGGCCTCATTTATCGGGACTTCCGGAGAAAAGAGCCGTCTCGGACACACCATCTCAGGAGCAGCCGGCAGCCAAGAAACAGAAGACCGCTGCTCCTCAGGCCTCCGTAAGGGACTTGCTGTTGCAGATTGTGCAGCTCATCGCAGCATCCCAGCAAGTGCAGGAGCAGCCTACGGCAGTCTCAGAACCTGAGCTGTCGGATGGTGCTGGGTCGGTCCAGTCATCTGCACTTTCAGATGCCGCTGACCGTAAGTCTCAACTGATTCAATCGGATGGTGAAAGGGATACGGAGGAAGATTACCCTTCCCTTTCGGAACAGCACATGGTTGCGATGGATTTAATCCATCATTACTACCCTGAATTTGTTCCAGCGAATCAGAATGCTGCGACTACTATGAAGAAACCGCTGGCGTCGTTTGACACAGACTTTATCTGGACAAAGGAGGAGGTCCTGTCTTTTCCAGTTCAGTCTAGACAGGTGTCGCAGGCCTTCGGCCTTTAGATGAGGTCATATTCAAACTTTCCTGTGGGAAGAAGAAAGGCGGTTTCTTATCATCATCTTCTGTAAATTTACCGTTTGTTGGACCACGTTCATTCAAAACGGTTGGGGAAGATGTACAGAGAATTCCTCTGCATTTGGATGAGCAGGTTGAGGATCTGGAGCTATCCTTGCCTTCGTCATTCACTATTTGCTCAGACACAATTGAGACGGCAATTTCTTCAAACAGAGCGAATTTAAATGCTATGTCTTTCACAGATGACCTTTCAAGAGCTGTGGTGCAACGTCTCAACGGAAAGGAATTTGAGGACGTTTGTACCTCTTTAAGAGTTCTTTCCAGGGCTATTATGTTTACGTGATGGAGCCCTTGCGTTGTCATCTTTAATAGATGACAAGGTGAAAAACTCTCTACGGGTCGCTCCGGTATCCGGACACACAATTTTTGACAATAAGCTTTCATTGGCTTATGACCAAGCTACAAAGAAAGCGTCTAATACATTTCTCCTTAAGTCGGCATCTAATCATCTCATGGCAGCAGAAAAAAATAAGGGAGGATGTCCTAAACAGAAATTGTCTAAAGGGGACTCCTCGCGAGGGTATAAGAAACCCTCATATTATTACTCTAGGGATCGTCAATACAGCCACCCGGGAAGGGGGCGTAGGTCTGATCGTAACTACTGGTCAGACGCCACTAAGCCGGCGGGTCGACGTTCTTCGCAAGGGTGACAAGGTTTCTCCTCCAGTAAGCCTTGCAGGTCCTACGGGTGATGGTCAGGACCTCTATTGCTTGCCAGTTGGCGGAAGATTATCAAGATTCGCAACAAACTGGATAACAATTACAGAAGACCAGTGGGTGAAAAGTGTGATCTCGGACAGCCTACGGCTATCTTTCTGAGCGAAACCACCACTAACAAGATGTCAGCGGTGGACAAATCTTCCGTCAAATCCTTATAGTCTCTCCTATCGGAGGTACATGCTCTCTTGGCAAAGGAAGCAATAGAGGTCGTCGAGAATCAAAATTCTCTAGGATTCTACAGCCGCCTGTTTCTTGTACCGAAGCAAGACGGCTCGTTCCTACCGGTGATAGACTTGAGCTGGATAAACAAACTTATCATAGCGCCAAAGTTCTATATGGAGACCATTCGGTCAGTAAGGGCGAGCAATCGAGTGAACGACTATGTGGCAAGCATAGATCTAAAGTATGCATACTTTCTTGTCCTGGTACATCCGGCATTCAGAAAGTACCTACGGTCCGCTGTTCAAGGGATAGTATATCAGTTCCGAGCGATGTGCTTCAGTCTGAATCTAGTGCCCTGGGCGTTCACTTGAGTAATGAACTTGGTAATGTCTCACTTCCGAGCTCATTTGTCTGCGGTAACGTTGGCTTACTTGGACGACATTCTTCAGAGATACGGCAACAAAACTATTCTTCAGAACGATGTTCAGAGTCTGCTTCTCTTGCTCCGACGTCTCGGCTTCATCGTAAACGAGAAGTTGGATCTAGCTCCGTCCAAGTCGTTCATTTACTTGGGAATGAGCTTTGAGACTCACAGCAATCTGGTTCATCTGCCGTTACCCAGAGCGAAATTTGATAGTTATGCTTGCTTTTGTCTACACTCAGACGCATTAACAGCGAGGGAATTTATGCGACTGATGGGATTGTGCGGAGTGGCTGCGGATCTTATTCCGATGGGTCGCTTGCGCACAAGTCCCCTCCAGATATTCCTTACTCAGAACTGGAGTGTGAAGACGCATTCGCTCAAGACCAGCATTGTTTTAATGGACCTGGTAAAACAAAAGGTCCAGATTTGGGCAGATATTCAGTGGTTAACTCAGGGAGTTCTGCAGCAGCTGCCGGATCCGGCTTTCATGATTATGATGGATGTGAGTCAAAGAGGTTGGGGTGCGACACTGAGCCCAACAGACTCGAAGTGCCAGGGTCTTTGGGACCCTTGGTTCCTGGAGAAACACATAAACATCAAAGAATGATGTCAATGTGGTTAGCGCTACAACAATGGATTCACATTATAGCGGACGCTCAAGTTCAGATATTGTCGGACAACTCGACAGTAGTAGCGTACATCAGGAACCAGGGAGGCATGCATTCGATTCCGTTATGCGAACTAATGGAAAAAAAATTCTGTATGTCATGAAGCATCAAGTTCATCTATCAGTCCATAATATACCGGGTCGTTTGAACATACTAGCAGACTTGCTCTCTCGGAAAGGTCGCCTGTTGCCATCGGAGTGGACTCGCAACAAGCGAGTATTCAGACAGATTTGCTACCAGTGGGATCAACCTATGATAGACACCTCAACAATCAGTTGCAGACTTACGTGTCGCCATGTCCAGATCATCGAGCGTACGCAGTAGACACTCTGTCAATCTCATGGGACAGAATTATAGGATATGCATATCCTCCAACTCCGTTGATTCATCAGATCCTGTTGAAAATCAAACAGTCTCGCTGCAAGATTCTGTTAGTAGCATCTCTGTCGTCACAAAAACCGTGGATCAATCTTCTCAGGACCCTCTTCATCAGGGGAAGTCACGCTCACTGCATCACAACCCGGAAGGTCTCAACCTTCACGTATTTCTGTTATGCAGTCCTTCTTGCACGGCAAGCAATTTACAGGACGAGCAGTGGATGCAATTTCTAACTGCAGGAGGTCCTCCTCTTCGCTGAATTATACAAGAAATTGGAAGGTTTTCTTCCGCTGGTGTAAGGATCAGTCAATAGACGTCTATGATCCGTCCATACCGGATATTGCCAACTTTTTGGTCTACCTGTTTGACGTTCTCAAACTGTAGCCTGTCACAATTAAAGGGTATAGGTCTATGTTATCGGACACTTACGCACATCATGATAACTTGGCAATTGGATCTAATGCTTCATTATCCAAACTGGTTAGAAATTTCTCTATAAATAGACCTAGAACCCTCAGATTAATTCCAAAGTGGATTTTAGCATGGGTTCTGTTGAAGCATAAAGAAGCTCCGTTTGAGCCGTTAGATGTTGTAGAGTTCAAATTCTTGACCTATAAAACAGCATTTCTCTTTTAGCCTTTGCTTCTGCCAGAAGAGTTAGTGAACTCCATGCTTTATCTGTTGACGAATCTCACTACCGTAGTGTTGGTAATACCATCACTTTAACTACAGAAGTGGGATTTTTGGCTAAGAATCAGGCTCCAGATAAAGCCTGAGCCTATTATCATAAAGGCTCTGCCGTCAACGGACAACCGTAGACCTCTTCTGTGTCCAGTCAGGGCTATGCGCACATATAAACGTCGATCAGAGTTTATCAGAAAAGGAAGGAAACGCTTCTTTTTATCATTGATTCCTAACAGAAAAGATATTTCTGTCCATTCAGTTGCTAGATAGATTCAGTTGGCATACGCATGCCTATGAAAATCTATCTTCGGATCAGCGTTCGGTTAATAAGATATCAGCGCATGAAGTTAGGGCGCTGTCAACTTCTTGGGCTTATTCTAACAGTATAGCCGTTACTGATCTCATAAAAGCTGTGTACTGGACACAGCCTTCTACATTTAACAAGTTTTATCTTAGAAATTTAGAGTCCATCTCGGGTGACCTTAGATGTTTAGGTCCTCTATCCGTTGCTCAGAATGTCATCCACTAAATGATTACATCTATAGTTATTTAGGCAACCCAGAACAAAGGGAAGGGTGGGGAGGGGGACGGTTTTTTCCCTTATGATCATCTGGCTTTATAGTGAAAAGCAAGGGAAGACCTCCACTTGTCCCAAGTCGGTGCTGGGATGGTTTTAATGTGTATCTCAGTGTGAAGCAAAATTAATATGTCTCATTTATGTATTGTTTTTAAAGTGTAGCCCATTGTGAAGCATTTGTATGTGTCACAAGTCAAACGGGCATTACTATCTTTATATATTGGCTTCCCTTCACCGAATTAGCATAATGGGTTATGCTGGCATTAAATGGAGAATTATATATTATGTAATGCTCAATTACATTGTTAGTAAATGAGAAAGTCATATATAATTCTTTTCTCTCCTATTCTCCTGCAGGAGCTATCCTTTAAGAAGTGATTGAGTAATTGGATTTTCCTCTATGTCCTAGGCCCTCCAGCCTTTTTATGATGGAATGGCCCTCCCATGAGCGGGCGTTGATACCTCCCCACTGCTGACATCATTTAACAGGCAAATTCTAGAATGATTGATGGACGGTGCCAATTTCGGTGTCTTCCTGGATACTGCGCATGTGCAGTTCGCAAAAATTATGGAGGACCAGTTAGGACATAATTTTTTGGTTTTGCAATCAAATTTTGGGGATTGAGGTGGCAAAATTTGTGTTTGGCCCTGGATATTTTTGAGTTAGCACCAGCTAGTTTGGGCCATTGGTAAGTATAAAAAATATACAAATTACTTTGAATTTATAATATTTGTCAATTTTCCTATAATATTTGTCAATTTTCCAAGATCTCAGGATACCGATGATACATGTGGTAAAGTCTTAATACACAATAATAGCAGGTAAAACTATACTGAATATTATATTGTGACTAAGTCATGCAATAATATTTGAAATTTGAAAGCATGTTGGAACTGTTAACCAAGTTGAAACAGGGCAGTTGTCACAATCAATTCACTTGCACTCCTTTTCTGTCATAATATTAATGCAATGATGAGTAAACAACAGAAAATATTCTCAAATATCCTTTTAACTTTTGATTGAATAAGTGAAGCCCTTGAAGTGAATAGAATATGAGTTGATACTAGTACATTTTTACATTAATTCTTTTTGTATCTGGTACATTATAAAACATTTTTTAAAAAAATTGTCAGGCATTTTCTACACTGAGAACCAGACACCAACCCCTCCACCAACATGTATTATTTGTGACATTTGCACAGATTTCTCCTCATATTAACACTTATAAAGGCTCCTTGTGTTGCAGTAAACCTATTAGGGTTGATTTACAGCATTATATCAGCAATTTAGAACATAAATAATAATATATTGCAAATTATGAAAAATTACAAAATTTGAGAACGCACATTTTTTGCACACCCATGAGACCCACCCACCCACCCCACACATAATGTCTCGCAAATTTCTAGTGCTTTGCTCCCCTTCGGAGGAGAATGCATGTTTTTAGCACCCCTGTGAGACCCACCCACCCCACACATAATGGCTCGGAAACTTTTGGTTCCCCCTCCCTTCCCCCCTGTTTATACCATCTTTTAATTGATTCTGACCATACAAGATGAATCGAAAATGTTTTGGGATGTTATTTTCTACCTCTCAGTCTGTACCAAACACTTGTTGTGAGTCAACTGATCTGACCTGTTGATACATGCCACTTGTTAATTTACTCTTTGGAAATTTAAAAAATACATTTCATGAAAGTTTTCAGGGAGTAAAATGCATTGCTGAAAATCCTTAGTTTTATATATCATTTATTCCCAAATCTTATTTGCATCTCTAATAATAACCTGACAAAGACCAGACTTTTAAATTTTTCCTGATTCGGCAAAATCAGTTTTGAATCTTGCAAACTCCTGATGCTAGAATCAATTTTTAATTTTTAGCTCAACTTTGGCGAAGCCAAATTTGAGCTTATGCCATTGCCAGTCGTCCGTCTGTCCATCAACAATTCAATACAGCTAGGGCTAGAGGCCTTATTTATGAAACGATCTTTACGAAACTTCTTGGGTACCTTTGTTATGACTGTGGGACGAGATCGAGTGTTTTTGGGTCGATCCGAAATTCAAGTTGACCGCTGGCGGCCATTTTGTACAGACTTAGGTGAAATCGGATTTTTGCGCAGAACTTCCATATGAAAGCGCTGATTTGAATAATTTTTTGTATGAATGTTTAGTACCATGGAATACATCACATATAATACAGGTTTTTTTCTCGTACGTAAATTATGCAAATTAGACTAACTTTGATGTATTTAGTGTTACTTTTAGCACTGTAAGTGCAAATGCCAATACGGCTCGGGCTAGAGGCTGTATTTATAAATCGATCTTTACGAAACTTCTTGGGTACGTTTGTTATCACTGTGGGATGAGAACAGGTGTTTTTGGGTGTGGTCCAAAATTCAAGATGGCCACCAGCAGCCATTTTGTACCAAAATTAGTGCAATCAGTCTTTTGTACAGAACTTCTGTATGAAAGTTCTGATTTGAATAAATTTTTGTATGGGTTTTTTTCGCGTGCAGAAATTATGCAAATTAGATGAATTTTGATTTATTTAGTGCTACTTATACACTGTAAGTGCACATGTCAATACAGCTCGGGCTAGAGGCTGTATTTATCAACCGATCTTCACGAAACTTCTTGGGTACCTGTGTTATCACCTTGGGACGAGAACGAGTGTTTCTGAGTGCGGTCCAAAATTCAAGATGGCTGCCAGTGGCCATTTTGTACCGAAATTAGGTCCAATCTGTTTTTTGTCTTATCTTCTATACAGCTCGTATTTATGAACTGATCTTCACGAAACTTCTTGGGTACCTTTGTTTTCACCTTGGGACAGGAGTGAGTGTGTTTTGGGGTGCCTTTGTTATCACTGTGCTGTGAGAACAAATATTTTGGGGTTCAGTCAGACCCACTCTGGGACTCCAAAGATTTCTTTTCTAGTTTAGCATCTGACTGTCACCCTCCTTTACAATACTTTACCTATACATTTGTTACAGGCTACGGTCAGTATTTATGTACAGACTGTTACAATACTTTATATGTACCTTTGTTATCAGGTCATTACCTAGATGTTTGTCATTGCTGTGTCACATACTATACATGTACATGTCTTGACAAGTTGAGCTACAGTGTCATTGACACTTTCATTTAACACTTTAGAATTTGAGAGCTGAATTATAAAATCAGATTTAATTTTTATGTGTACCCATACTATGTATGGTACACTTAATGCTGGCATCCGGGGTGACCATCCGTCGTTCGTCCATCCTTTGTCATTCCGTCTCTCCGTCCGTCTCTCCGTCCGTCCAGCATCCGTATCCATTTCTTTGGCATTCGATAGCTTGAAAAATATTGCTTGGATTGTCAAGTTACTTTACATTTGTGTTCAGGTCACTGATGTGCCGAGCTGTATAGTTTTTGGTGTAAATCGGATAATTGATCCTGAGATATTAACCCTTTATCCTTCAAATTGAAAATTCCTCCAATCCCTTTGGCATTCGATAACTTGAAAAATATTGCTTGGATTGTCTAGTTACTTTATATTTGTGTTCAGGTTACTGATTTGCCGAGCTGTATAGTTTTTGGTGTAAATCTGATGATTTGATCCTGAGATATTAACCCTTTATCCTTCAAATTGAAAATTCCTCCAATCCCTTTGGCATTCGATAACTTGAAAAATATAGCTTGGATTGTCAAGTTACTTTATATTTGTATTCAGGTTACTGATGTTCCGAGCTGTATAGTTTTTGGTGTAAATCTGTTATTTTGATCCTGAGATATTAACCCTTTATCCTTCAAATTGAAAATTTCTCCAATTCCTTTGGCATTCGATAACTTGAAAAATATTGCTTGGATTTTCAAGTTACTTTATATTTGTGTTCAGGTTACTGATGTGCCGAGCTGTATAGTTTTTGGTGTAAATCGGATAATTTAATCCTGAGATATTAACCCTTTATCCTTCAAATTGAAAATTTCTCCAATCCCTTTAGCATTCGGTAACTTGAAAAATATTGCTTGGATTGTCAAGTTACTTTATATTTGTATTCAGGTTACTGATGTGCCGGGCTGTATAGTTTTTGGTGTAAATCTGTTATTTTGATCCTGAGATATTAACCCTTTATCCTTCAAATTGAAAATTCCTCCAATCCCTTTGGCATTCGATAACTTGAAAAATATTACTTGGATTGTCAAGTTACTTTATATTTGTGTTCAGGTTACTGATGAGCCAAGCTGTATAGTTTTTGGTGTAAATCTGTTATTTTGATCCTGAGATGTTAACCCTTTATCCTTCAAATTGAAGATTCCTCCAATCCCTTTAGCATTCGATAACTTGAAAAATATTGCTTGGATTGTCAAGTTACTTTATATTTGTGTTCAGGTTACTGATGTACCAAGCTGTATAGTTTTTGTTGTAAATCTGTTATTTTATTCCTGAGATATTAACCCTTTATCCTTCAAATAGAAAATTCCTCCAATCCCTTTGGCATTTGATAACTTGAAAAATATTGCTTGGATTGTCAAGTTACTTTATAATTGTGTTCAGGTTACTGATGTGCTGAGGTGTATAGTTTTTGGTGTTAATCTGATAATTTGATTTGGAGATATTAACCCTTTATCCTTCAAATTGAAAATTCCTCCAATCCCTTTGGCATGAGATAACTCCAAAAATATCAATCCGATTGTCATGTTACTTTATATATTTATTCAGGTTACTGATGTGCTGTGCTGTATATTTTTAGCTCAACTTTGGTGAAGCCAAATTTGAGCTTTTGTCATGGCCCGTCGTCCGTCTGGCCGTTTGTCCGTCTGTCCGTACGTCAACAATTGGATGCGGCTCGGGCTAGAGGCCGTATTTATGAACCGATCTTTACGAAACTTCTTGGGTACCTTTGTTATGACCGTGGGACGAGAACGAGTGTTTTGGGGTGCGGTCCGAAATTCAAGATGGCTGCCAGCCGCCATTTTGTACCGATGATGCAGAAATCTGTTTTTTGTACAGAACTTCCATATGAAAGCTCTGATTTGAATAATTTTTTGTATGAATGTTTAGTACCATGGGATACATCACGTATAATACAGGTTTTTTTCTCGTGCGTAAATTGTGCAAATTAGACTAATTTTGATGTTTTTTGGTGTTACTTTCAGCATTGTAAGTGCAAATGCCAATACGGCTCGGGCTAGAGGCCGTATTTATGAACCGATCTTTACGAAACTTCTTGGGTACCTTTGGTATCACCGTGGGACGAGAACGAGTGTTTTGGGGTCCGGTCTGACATTCAAGATGGCCAATGGCAGCCATTTTGTATAAAATTAGGTGCAATCAGATTTTTGCACAGAACTTCCATATGAAAGCGCTGATTTGAATAATTTTTTGTGTGAATGTTTAGTACCATGGGATACATCACATATAATACGGGTTTTTTTCTCGTGCAGAAATTACGCAAATTAGATGAACTTTGATTTTTTCAGTGCGACTTACACACAGTAAGTACACATGTCAATACGGCTCAGACTAGAGTCTGTATTTATGAACTGATCTTCACGAAATGTCTTGGGTACCTTTGTTATCACCTTGGGACGAGAACGAGTGTTTCTGGGTGCGGTCTAAAATTCAAGATGGCTGCCAGTGGCCATTTTGTACCGAAATTAGGTCTGATCAGTTTTTTGTACACAACTTCTATACAGCTCAGACTAGAGACCATATTTATGAACCAATCTTTACAAAACTTCTTGGGTACCTTTGTTATCACCGTGGGATGAGAGCGAGTGTTTTTGGGTGTGGTCCAAAATTCAAGATGGCCACCAGCAGCCATTTTGTACCAAAATTAGTGCAATCAGTCTTTTGTACAGAACTTCTGTATGATATGAAAGTTCTGATTTGAATAAATTTTTGTATGAATGTTTAGTAACATGGAATACATCACATATTGTAAGGGGTTTTTTTTCGTGCAGAAATTATGCAAATTAGATGAACTTTGATTTATTCAGTACTTCTTACACAATGTGAGCACACATGTCAATACGGCTCAGAGTAGAGGCTGTATTTATGAACCGATCTTCACAAAACTTCTTGGGTACCTTTGTTATCACCTTGGGACGAGAATGAGTGTTTCTGGGTACGGTCCAAAATTCAAGATGGCTGCCAGTGGCCATTTTGTACCAAAATTGGTCCAATTAGTTTTTTGTCACAAGTTCTATACAGCTCGTATTTATGAACTGATCTTCACAAAACTTATTGGGTACCTCTGTTTTCACCTTGGGACAGGAACAAGTGTGTTTTGGGGTGCCTTTGTTATCACTGTGCTATGAGAACAAATATTTTGGGGTTCAGTCAGACCCACTCTGGAACTCAAAGTTTTCTTTTCTTGTTTAGCATCTGACTGTCACCCACCTTTACAATACTTTACCTATACATTTGTTACAGGCAACGGTCAGTATTTATGTACAGACCGTTACAATACTTTATATGTACCTTTGTTATCAGGTCATTACCTAGATGTTTGTCATTGCTGTGTCACATACTATACATGTGCATGTGTTTGTCTTGACAAGTTGAGCTACAGTGTCATTGACACTTTCATTATGTAAATCTGATAATTTGATCCGGACATATTAACCCTTTATCCATCAAATTAGACACTCCTCCAATCCATTTCTATATGTACCCATACCTTGTAAGGTGTACATAATGTTGGCATCCGTGGTGGCCCTCCATCATACAGCTTTCTAATAGTTGCGCATATGGGTACACATCTGACGATTTCATCGGCCTATTTTATACAATGTTGTTCAGTTAAAGTCTCAGTATAAATGGTATCACAACAAGCCTTTAGATTACCGCAATTTCACACCTTTTACAGGTGTGCCCAAATTAGAGAAGGTGTGAAGACATCAAGAAAAATGTTTAAATTCTCTGTGCCTCTTCTACATTTGCGAATTATTTCCATCATAATATGACCATAGAAACACAAAGAAAGGCATGGAAATAAAAAATAAGAGGAAAAGGCTGTTATTTCTGGTTTTAATGTGCCCAAATTAGGGCAAAACAGGTGTCCAAAATAAAAATAAATGAATTTAAAGACCTGTATCACAGAATTAAATATTTTCCCATAGGTGACCATTATAACGTTCAGGCCCCCAAAAATATCATTGCATCAATTTAATTTTGGCATTCAAATATCTTTGTTAAGAATAGCCCTTCAGACAACTTTTTCTGACCCGAAAACAGGGGGTCATGCAACAAATAAGAATCACCGGTCACATGCACATTTTTTCAGGGAATTCCCAACAAAAACACACCAAAAGCGAATTGTATTTTTTAGGTCCAAAAGTCATCAAATCAATGTCTTTATTTATTTGGAGTATTCAACAATAATGCAAGATGTCAATAGAATGTTTCAAACGTTTATTAAAACAATATATTTTTCAGAGACAGCTTATTTTTAGAGATTGCATCACTCCTTGCAACATTTCAAGGTGGTTAACTCTAATTCAGATATTGAGTTCAATGATACCAAATATCTATACAATTGATAAAATGAACATGATAATTGATTGGGCTTAAAAATACTTTTCTATTACTCTAAAATAGAAAGGGATTGGTCCAGACAAATTGACACATAACTTATTCAGAGGAGATAAGCCAAAATATTCGATTGAAAGAGACATTATGAACTGGGATATTATCGGCTATGTTTTTAGAAATATTAAGTGCACATATATCCGTTATCCATTTTACCCTGTAAGGAATCATCAGATTACCTGGCAAGTATTGATGACTCCTGACACTGCCCAGACTTGAGAACATTAGTTCATTTCCTGAGAAGGGGATTTCTAGCAGTAGATGAAGAGACAGATGTATTTACTCATCTTCCCCTTGGAGATCTTTTAACCTTCCCTACCTTCATATCTTGACATTGCATTAGTAAGTGTATTCATCAGTGTAGTATGTCGCTCTAGCTTATTCAGCTATATACACTTTTCTATTACTCAAGGCTTAAACTAGAATGGGTTTACCCTAGATGAATTTAGATATGACAAGTTATTTATGCAACAAATTTGACAGTTTCTTCCCAAAACTGTCAATGTTCCCCAAAATAGAATGTGATTGCCTGACATGTTAATCTCAGAAAAAAAATTTCAGGGTACTTGAGGGTGATTTTCAGGAATATTGTATGGATTTCAGAGAAAAGTACACACACAATGTACACAGGAAGAACTAATAAAAAGTTCAGCTTTTGGACCACCACTGGCACCAGGTTGCACCCAGGGAGGGGGTCATAGGCTAAACATTTGCTGATGCTCTTTTTGCCATGTTTAAAAATCATTAATTTGAATATTCTTATACCTTCCACTCTTTTCTTCAAGCCTCTGCCCTCCCCCTGCTACCCTCCCTCCCTCCCAGCCAGGTATTATTTATTGAAACTACGATGCATCGCGGTACAAATTAGCCGATATGGATCACGGTTCACCCAGAGATAATTTTGATTTCTTCAAACTTACGTTTCTGTGTAATATTTATTCATTAAAAGATATCTTTTACTTTCACACCCAGTCTCAATAAATTGGAGAATGCACATGGTTTGTTTTAGCATTTTTAACGAAAGTAAACTTCTGATACTGTTTAGATGTTAAGTGTTCTGCGCTTGGTTGAAACCTTCTAACTGCCCAATAGAATAGTTCCTTTTGAACCTACTGAATTGAGGACAAACTTTGCATTGTATTTTATGCTTGGGTATTTTCGTCAGTTTACATCAATCAAACTCACAGTTTCTTAAAAATATTGTCTGCAGATATCTGTGTATCGAGCTTAAAATGGAAACAAACTCAGAAATAAAATCAGAATCGCTTGTTGACATAGCATGACCACCGGCAAAATATAAATCCAAAGTTTGGGATATTTCGGCTTTAGTATCGAAACTGATGAAAATGGCCACAAAATTGCAGACCAAAACCGGACAATGTGTAAACTTTGTAAAACTACGACTTATTACAAAACTGATTGTACATCCAACATGCGTACGCATCTGAAATGGCATCATTCTTTTGACATCAATGATGATGCAACAGTCGACAAAAGTCAAAGTTCAACGAAAAATTCCTGTTCTTTAGCCAAAGGTAAATTAGGTAATCCTGGACAACTGCGATTAATCGAATTCTGTTCAAAGTTGCCAGTGTCAAAATAAACTTTAATTGCAAAAGCCATAAGTTATTTGATCGCTAAAGATATGAGGCCATTCTCATTGGTGGAAAATAAAGGTTTTCAAAATTTGATGAAGACAGTCGAACCGAGGTATAAAATTCCTACCAGAAAATGCTTTTCTAATAAAACCATTTCAGCAATATATGAAGAGCTGAAGCAGGATGTAAAACATGAGTTAGAAAGCACTAAGTTGGCTGCTGTCACAATAGATTCATGGACGTCAAGGCTACAACCAGTTATGTCACTCTTATTGCATATTATGGGAGCGTGGTGGCTCAGTTGACAGAGGTGAAGGCTGCAAGCCGAGAGGTCCTCGGTTCGAATCCCATCTACAGCACCCGCATTGTGTCCTTGAGCAAGACACTTCACCCCCATTGCCCACTGGGGGGCACGGTGACGTTGTGTACTAAAGTGTACTGCACGTCGATGGTGCACCTGTCTTCAACCAATGCTAGCCCTGTTTGTGTGGAGTTACTATGTTGGGGAGCTGACCATTGCTCGGTGTTTTTCTCTGGGTACTCCGGCTTCCTCCACCCATAAAACTGTCGTGGTCATGATCAGCCATTGTGTAGAAATATATGACCTTAAACACAAAAAAATAAATAATTGAATATATTAAAGTAACATTGGTTTAGAATATCAAAGCCACAATGACCTTATGATGACGAGGTAATTAATACTCACCACTGTAGTTAGTGATGGCTTGTATTGGTTTCTCTAAGTTCATTTACTTCTGTCAAAAGTTGCCTTTCGCAGGTTAAAGAAGTCCTTCGCCTCCGTTATTCGTCAGCAAAGTGCCAAGGGCTGTTGCAGCTTCTCGCCGAAGTTGACTCCGTTTTCTTCCAGTAAACTCTGTTACCACTTCGGCCTGCTCTGGAATACCCATTCCAATCTGGAGCGCTGCAATACGGACGTTTTCACTTACCCTATTTCACAACACTCTTCCCCGTTTTAATTAAATTATTCTTACATTTTACTCATAAAAATACGGGGAAAGAGTGATTTACTGGATTTTGGAACTTTATAGAAAATATATTAATCTGGCCGATCTTTAATTTAATTTCATTCTTAAGTTAATTAATTTACATGGCCATTTTCTGTATTTAAGCATTTAGTTCCAAATCCTAAAAAATCAGTCCTTCCCAGGAAGAAAATCCCATGGGAGCAATAAAATGCCCTCGTTAAAATGGAGACCTGGGCATTATGCACTCGTGAATCAATAACAGCATGTTACAATTTTCCAGTGAAAATTTTAACATGCAGGTAGAAAAAAAAATTTGTTCCCACCCAAATTAAAAGTAGATTGACACCCTACAAGCCACCAGAACAAAGTGATTTTCATGGAAAATACAAGTCGATTCAGCGGATTCAGTGCTGTGTGGTACAGCAGTCTTTCGATTTTGAAAACCGTAGGTACATTATATCCTACATCGCTTGCTACTATTTGAAGTGATGCGCACTATCGTGCATCCAGCCCTGTCGATTAGAAAAAAGATTTGTCGGCGGCAATTCTTTGGCGAGAATGCTTGGGAGTGATGCCTGATGGTCGTGTTGTTGGCAAGAACAATTAACATGCAATGAAGAATGCAGCCACCAATTGACAGCACTGTGCATTTAGTACGGTATTTGGGCATATCCGTATCGAACGGTAACATGAAAGCTGGACGATTTGGTGCTTTCGTGGTTTTCATTAAAGGAATCCGAAACCCAACTTTTGGGTCATGACGATGTGTTAGGCGCCAAGTAACAAAAAAGCGCACATTGCGGCTATAATTTATGCGGAACTGATAAATTTGCTCCCTTGGTGAATACTGAATGGTGATTGGACCAGGAAGCACGAACCTCTCAGAGAACATCAGGTTTTTACAAACAGAAGAAGTGAATAGGATTTGTGCTGAATACATTCACGCGGTTACTAAAGCCCACTGCCAGATATTTGTCCCTTGTTACTTAATAAAAAATAATGGACTGTTCACACAGAAATGATTTCTCAACTGGAATGAATTACCAGATTTTGATAGCTCTCTTAGCAGAGCCGAGGCGCACTGTTGTTGACTCGCATTTCCGCCAAATCGTCTTGTATCCCAATGAGTTTATAGGTGCCCAATCAAAATGCGTATTACACTAAGTGACAGCAATACATGGTATGTTTGATTATCATGATTCCAGACCATAAATGGCGGTCTTTCCTAAATTTCCGGTAATTTTACAGTAAATAATTAAAATATAGTAATCGCGTCGCTTGAAACCTTTCTCCTTACTTGATAATAATATATGCCTGGTCAAAACACGGGTGAGGTTTTTTGCACTCTGGAAACGGGAATGACGGGCACGGACGGTCGTGAGCGCTATAGCGCCCGTCTCATGGGAAGGACTGCTAAAAAATTACTTATTTACTTAAAACTTTTTAAAAATTCATTTTTTCTTTTAAAAATCAGTTAATGGACTGTCGAACATTTGAACAGCCCACATTACTTTACAGGGCCGAGCTGTCACACACACGAACAGCTTATTTCTAAAAGCCCTTTCATAGGTCCCATTTTTTTCTTGTTTCCCTATCAGTCTTCCTCAAGAGAAACTTGACCCGATTTTATAACTGGAAATCCCGTTTAGATTTCTCAGGTGGCTGCCTCGCCTTCCCTCTATGGTATCTCCACTGAAATCCGTGCTTAAAGTGTCTTTCCAGACTGTGTCCGTCACCTCCGAGATCCCTCAGATCAAGACACATCTTTTTCTCCACACAGTAGTTTTCAAGTTCACCCATGGCGTATACCAAATATGCATATTTCATAAGATATACCAAGTCAGAGGTTTTCAAAAGAAATATACCAAGTGTGTTTACCAAATATGAGGGTTTGCACCTAAGTATACAAAATATATATCTGGTTTAAAAACAGAATGACATTATCCTTGAGGCAACTTGGAGGCTTTAAACTGGGTGAGTGAAGCGCGCCTGGCTTTGCCTTGACACACCTTTGGCCAACTACCCAAAAACCTCACCTCAATCTAGGAAAAAATTCTACTAACCTTTGAGGCATCCTTTAGGCTCTACTTGGGCGAGTGACTACCTGTACACAGCCCAGTCCTCAATCTCAACCACCTAACCAATTTTGACCATGCAGTGAGGCACTCTGGAGGCTCCTACTAGACAATCTCTCTCCCCATCAGGTTTCCTCGAGTATTTGTCCAAGCTCCCCTCCTCACTCATGCAACTTTCCCTTGAGGCACCCATGAGACTTATCCTGGGTAGTGTTTCAGCGCCTCAGGCATCCCTCAGCACCACGCAACTGCCAAAGCCTCCCACCTCAATATGGGACAAACTGGCATAACTGCAGTTAAACTTTAGTGGATCCATAATTAAATTATTCACTTGAGGCAATTCTGGGTCTCCTCAAGTCTGGACAACTGCCCAAAGACCCTACCTCAAATACTGGAAAAATTTTTATTATTAATTGAAACGGGGGAGGCAGAAACAAAGGCATGCTTACAGGCAGTTGTGGGAGTCCGGTACATGACTATTTGCGAAGAGAGAGGATGTCTCAAGAGCTAGTCTTGTGGCTGCATGTTTACCACTGCACATTTAGTGCGAGACATTCGGTGGGTCCGACATAGAGTGTATTTGGGGAGGGTGGTACCCCTCCCGATACTCTTAGAGTATGCGGTCACGGCTCTCTGCACACTGAGTATATGGGCAGAGAATTGTTACAGACTGTGGTCCATGTTTTGGACACTCATATGGGTGGACTTCCACCCCGTGGAGTTATGTAACTTTTCACTGCTTATGAAAATGGATTGCGCTCCATCAGCTGTAGGCTGAGCATAGGTACGGGTTGCTTTTTTTAGCGCATGATACAGCGTGTTGTTTGTGATTTTTGAGTAACTGCTGCGTGTGAGAATACGTGTTTCACTGATTGGGTGAAATTCGAATATACTACGTGTACACTGTTTTATTTGTGAGATCGTATCAGTATTTGGTATGCGTGATGGTCGATGGCACTGGTGGAGGACCGAAGGTGGATGGCTTAGCTACCCGTTTCCTCCATTCACCCCTAGACCTTGCTGTAAGGCTCATCTATAATTGCATGCTATATTGTTGAATGCATGTGCTTTCCATGATACGACGCCGAGGCCGTCAGTGTTTCCAGTAAAAATGATCTGGCCCTATTTTTAGCGTGTAAGGCTGTATCAGTGTCGGCGCGCAGTATTAAATATGGCCGTACCAAAAGGCTCATCAGCATGTGTGTGCTGTATTGTTGGAGGTAATGTGCTTTCCAACTATTAGGCTGAGTACATTGCCTGAGCAATTAATTGTCAACATTTCAAAGGATATTGTCGATAGATTGAGAGCAAGTGCGCAGTGTATGCTATTATTTGTCAGTTCGTGCCCTTTATTTGTGCTGAAAAATCATGTGGGTGGATTTCCACTCATTGGGATTATATAACCCTTTATTGCCATTAAGAACAGATTAAGCTATATCAGATGTCAGCACCCTTATTTAAGGGTTATTTATTTGACTATTGGCTGCTTTATCGAGGAGCTTGACTGCTTTGTCGACGAGCTCGATTGCGTAAGCGTAGCGTTTAGCTGTTTTATAGAAGAGCTTCGCTTATTCATAATTTGAATAGCTCACCTATCATATTTGGAAGAGTTTGATAGGTACCGGTATGAAGTCTATCATTCATACTATTTTATCGTTGTCAGAATGTTTAACAAGATAGGCTTGTGTATATACAGTTGTGTTTTGCTAACCGACCACTATATTTTGTATTTTCTCATTCAGTTGGTTCCGTAGAAGTCACTTGGAATCAACATGGAGATGCTGCCTTTCTCATAGTCAGTTGGATGGTTTTTGACCTAGCTCCCCTTGAGCATTTGGACTGAAGGAGTCCGGGGGAGGCATGTTTCTACGTTTGTCCATTACTGTGTGAGGTGGACTTTTGTATTTGTTTCAGTGAGTTAGAATGTAGAGCCCCATGTTGGGGGAAAGGAAATCTCGTAGTATTTGCCCGGCAGAGCCGCTGGTATGACTATAGTTTCGACCGTAAGGTCTTATCAAATAAACAAATACATAAGATTTCGTGTTTAGATTGTGTTTACATGGACCACTTGGAGTTATGTTGTGGTCAGTTATTATAGCGTGTATGCGCTTGAGAAATATTTCGACTGTTCTGTTGTCTGTAGTGACAAGCAGCTTGTTGAAGCTGTACTGAAGTGCGATTTTACACTACAGAGGGTGTGTGGTACTACAGAGCGTGGATTAGGCTCACTCAGTCATTATGTTTATAGAAGAGAATAGCCTTGTGCTTTTACTCTCTGCTAATCACTTCAGTCTCTAAGAAGACCGTGTACACAACTGGTATCAGTATGTTAAGAATGGTGTATTATGTAGACTTTGAGGCTACGCTACGTATATAACTGATATGATTAGATCAGCTTGTGAAATTGTCACGTGCAGTGGATCGTTCAAACAGCTGTTATCGGCGTGTAGAGAAGTTGGTATAAGCCGTAGGTTTTGTTTACACTACGTGCAAGGCTGATGTAGGTATGGTTTTATCAGCTATTAGTACTCGGGTGGGTACCCCGGAATTATATTGAGGTATTGTTTTCTAAAGTTCATCTCGCACAGTGGTTGTGGAGGAATCATTTCGCACAGTAGTTCCGGAGGAATCTCAACTCGCACATTAGTTGTGGAGGAATCGTCTCACGCAATACGTGGAAGTCACCTCATGCTAAAAGCAGAGGATTTGTATCGGGTGGGTATCCTGGAATTATGTCGAGGTATTGTTTTCTAAATTTCATCTCGCACAATGGTTGTGGAGGAATCGTTTCGCACAGTAGTTGCGGAGGAATCTCATCTCGCACATTAGTTGTGGAGGAATCGTCTCGCGCAATACGTGGAAGTCAACTCGTGCTAAAAGCAGAGGATTTGTAATCATAGAAAACAGACTCGAGAAGTTGATTTTCTAAAATCAAAGTGGGTAGGATAAACTCACGCTGAAAAGAAAGATCCGTTATAAAATCATGAATGTAAGCACGTGCAGATATAAAACGAAGCAACACCTATCTGTTAATAAGCCAATTATAATGAATTAGCAAGATATTTGATGATTCTGTGTAATCAGTCTATCAGTTAGCAGTGATGGAAAATGTGTTGTTTTAACAATCAAAATAGCGACAGGGAGATGTTTCTTCTTCTTTCTTCCTTAGTCAGTTAGTACCACGTGAATGAGTTCTGCACGCTGATTGGCTGGTTAAGGTTAGCTTGATTTCATAGTCATGTGACTGGTTATCGGTTCGATTGTGTTACGATTGGAGTAATGACATTTAGCAACCAGTTTACATGCCCTAATTTGGAAACTTGACGATGTGTAAACCCTTCCATATTAGAAGGAAATAAAACGTTTGAGTTGTAATTTGTAGCCCAGGTTTTTGGGTGTTTGTCCCATTTATGTGTTTCTCCACTTCCATATATATATAAAAAATGGAAAAAAACAACGAGAGAGATTTTGTTTGTTTATTTGTTGGACTCTCTAGTTGCCAGTATTATTTCGTGCACGAGTTGAAATTGTTCCAAATTTCGGTCCGTGTGTTGGACAGCTATATGGGTGGACTTCCACTATATGGGGTTATCCTACAGTTCAATGCTATTCTATTTGTAGGGATAACTTTTATTCAGTGTGGTTACGCAATTCTTTAAGTATACAGAAAAATTGTTGTTTATTTTTCTAGTCTATGGTCGCCGATACTATTCTTGCAGCTTAAAATAGTATGTTTGTGAAATTGCTGTGTTAGTCACTACAGCTCTGACCAAATTATGTTGCATTAGGTATTAAGATCATCTGATATTCGTGTGTTTCCCGATAACTGCATACAGGTATGTCAGTCTATTAGGGCGGTGCCCTGAACCGTTAAGATTTACAGATACCAGTGGAGATCTATTTAATGGTACTCTCTCGTGGGAGAGCTCCATTCGATAACTTGAAAAATATTGCTTGGATTGTCAAGTTACTTTATATTTGTATTCAGGTTACTGATGTGCCGAGCTGTATAGTTTTTGGTGTAAATCTGTTATTTTGATCCTGAGATATTAACCCTTTATCCTTCAAATTGAAAATTTCTCCAATCCCTTTGGCATTCGATAACTTGAAAAATATTGCTTGGATTGTCAAGTTACTTTATATTTGTGTTCAGGTTACTGATGTACAGAGCTGTATAGTTTTTGGTGTAAATCTGTTATTTTAATCCTGAGATATTAACCCTTTACCCAACGAATCACACGCATCCAGCCGCGTAATATGCAAATTCAGCAGTTGAAAAAATATTATTTTTCAAAAAATTTCAACAAAACCATATCATGTGACCCCTTGTTGGAACGAGCTCATTGAGCTCATTCCAACGAGGGGTCTCATGATATGGTTTTGTTGAAATTTTTTGAAAAATTTTAAAAAATGATATTTAAAATAATAAATTTTGATATCGTCTGCATTGGGTAAAGGGTTAACTCTTTATCCTTCAAATAGAAAATTCCTCCAATCCCTTTGGCATTTGATAACTTGAAAAATATTGCTTGGATTGTCTAGTTACTTTATATTTGTGTTCAGGTTACTGATGTGCCGAGCTGTATAGTTTTTGGTGTAAATCGGATAATTTGATCCTGAGATATTAACCCTTTATCCTTCAAATTGAAAATTCCTCCAATCCCTTTGGCATTAGATAACTCAAAAAATATCAATCTGTTTGTTATGTTACTTTATATTTGTGTTCAGGTTATTGATGTGCCGAGCTGTATAGTTTTTGGTGTAAATCTGATGATTTGATCCTGAGATATAAACCCTTTATCCTTCAAATTGAAAATTCCTCCAATCCCTTTAGCATTCGATAACTTGAAAAATATTGCTTGGTTTGTCAAGTTACTTTATATTTGTATTCAGGTTACTGATGTGCCGAGCTGTATAGTTTTTGGTGTAAATCTGTTATTTTGATCCTGAGATATTAACCCTTTATCCTTCAAATTGAAAATTTCTCCAATCCCTTTGGCATTCGATAACTTGAAAAATATTGCTTGGATTGTCAAGTTACTTTATATTTGTGTTCCGGTTACTGATGTACCCAGCTGTATAGTTTTTGGTGTAAATCTGTTATTTTAATCCTGAGATATTAACCCTTTACCCAACGAATCGCCCGCATCCGCCCGCGTATGCTTGGATTGTCAAGTTACTTTATATTTGTGTTCCGGTTACTGATGTACCCAGCTGTATAGTTTTTGGTGTAAATCTGTTATTTTAATCCTGAGATATTAACCCTTTACCCAACGAATCGCCCGCATCCGCCCGCGTAATATGCAAATTCAGCAGTTGAAAAAATATTATTTTTCAAAAAATTTCAACAAAACCATATCATGTGACCCCTCGTTGGAACGAGCTCATTGAGATCGTTCCAACGAGGGGTCTCATGATATGGTTTTCTTGAAATTTTTTGAAAAATTTAAAAAAATGATATTTAAAATAATAAATTTTGATATCGTCTGCGTTGGGTAAAGGGTTAACTTTTTATCCTTCAAATAGAAAATTCCTCCAATCCCTTTGGCATTTGATAACTTGAAAAATATTGCTTGGATTGTCAAGTTACTTTACATTTGTGTTCAGGTTACTGATGTGCCGAGCTGTATAGTTTTTGGTGTAAATTGGATAATTTGATCCTGAGATATTAACCCTTTATCCTTCAAATTGAAAATTCCTCCAATCCCTTTGGCATTAGATAACTCAAAAAATATCAATCCGTTTGTTATGTTACTTTATATTTGTGTTCAGGTTACTGATGTGACGAGCTGTATAGTTTTTGGTGTAAATCTGATGATTTGATCCCGAGATATTAACCCTTTATCCTTCAAATTGAAAATTCCTCCAATCCCTTTGGCATTCGATAACTTGAAAAATATTACTTGGATTGTCAAGTTACTTTATATTTGTGTTCAGGTTACTGATGAGCCAAGCTGTATAGTTTTTGGTGTAAATCTGTTATTTTGATCCTGAGATGTTTACCCTTTATCCTTCAAATTGAAGATTCCTCCAATCCCTTTAGCATTCAATAACTTGAAAAATATTGCTTGGATTGTCAAGTTACTTTATATTTGTCTTCAGGTTACTGATGTACCGAGCTGTATAGTTTTTGGTGTAAATCTGTTATTTTAATCCTGCGTTATTAACCCTTTATCCTTCAAATAGAATATTCCTCCAATCCCTTTGGCATTTGATAACTTGAAAAATATTGCTTGGATTGTCAAGTTACTTTATAATTGTGTTCAGGTTACTGATGTGCTGAGGTGTATAGTTTTTGGTGTTAATCTGATAATTTGATTTGGAGATATTAACCCTTTATCCTTCAAATTGAAAATTCCTCCAATCCCTTTGGCATGAGATAACTCCAAAAATATCAGTCCGATTGTCATGTTACTTTATATATTTATTCAGGTTACTGATGTGCTGTGCTGTATATTTTTATGTAAATCTGATAATTTGATCCAGAGATATTAACCCTTTATCCATCAAATTAGACACTCCTCCAATCCATTTCTATATGTACCCATACCTTGTATGGTGTACATAATGTTGGCATCCGTGGTGGCCCTCCATCATACAGCTTTCTACTAATTGTGCATATGGGTACACATCTGACAATTTCATCGGCCTATTTTATACAATGTTGTTCAGTTAATCTCAGTATAAATGGTATCACAACAAGCCTTTAGATTACCGCAATTTCACACCTTTTACAGGTGTGCCCAAATTAGAGGAGGTGTGAAGACATCAAGAAAAATGTTTAAATTCTCTGTGCCTCTTCTTCCCCGTGGGAACCCCGGGAAGTGAAGCATTTTCTGTTCACTGCGGTAAACAGGCTCTGTTTTACTTGTAAAATAGGACCCAGTCACCAATGCTTGGGAGGTGCAAACCCTCTCTAAAATGGACAGCATGGCTTATTAACGCTCACCCTTGGTCTTGAGTTGATACTCATGTTGTGGTCACGTTTAGCCATTGTGCAAAAATGTGACCTTAAACACCAATAAATAAATCTGTGCCTCTTCTACATTTGAGAATAATTTCCATCATAATATGACCATAGAAACACAAAGAAAGGCATGTAAATAAAAAATAATAGGAAAAGGCTGTTATTTCTGGTTTTAATGTGCCCAAATTAGGGCAAAACATGTGTCCAAAATGAAAATAAATGAATTTAAAGACCTGTATCACAGAACTAAATATTTTCCCATAGGTGACCATTATAACGTTCAGGCCCCAAAAAATATCATTGCATCAATTTAATTTTGGCATTCAAATATCTTTGTTAAGAATAGCCCTTCAGACAACTTTTTCTGACCCGAAAACAGGGGGTCATGCAACAAATAAGAATCACCGGTCACATGCACATTTTTTCAGGGAATTCCCAACAAAAACACACCAAAAGCCAATTGTATTTTTTAGGTCCAAAAGCCATCAAATCACCGTCTTTATTTATTTGGAGTATTCAACAATAATGCAAGATGTCAATAGAATGTTTCAAACGTTTATTAAAACAATATATTTTTCAGAGACAGCTTATTTTTAGAGATTGCATCACTCCTTGCAACATTTCAAGGTGGTTAACTCTAATTCAGATATTGAGTTCAATGATACCAAATATCTATACAATTGATAAAATGAACATGACAATTGATTGGGCTTAAAAATACTTTTCTATTACTCTAAAATAGAAAGGGATTGGTCAAGACAAATTGACACATAACTTATTCAGAGGAGATAAGCCAAAATATTCGATTGAAAGAGACATTATGAACTGGGATATTATCGGCTATGTTTTTAGAAATATTAAGTGCACATATATCCGTTATCCATTTTACCCTGTAAGGAATCATCAGATTACCTGGCAGGTATTGATGACTCCTGACACTGCCTAGACTTGAGAACATTAGTTCATTTCCTGAGAAGGGGATTTCTAGCAGTAGATGAAGAGACAGATGTATTTTCTCATCTTCCCCTTGGAGATCTTTTAATCTTCCCTACCTTCATATCTTGACATTGCATTAGTAAGTGTATTCATCAGTGTAGTATGTCGCTCTAGCTTATTCAGCTATATACACTTTTCTATTACTCAAGGCTTAAACTAGAATGGGTTTACCCTAGATGAATTTAGATATGACAAGTTATTTATGCAACAAATTTGACAGTTTCTTCCCAAAACTGTCAATGTTCCCCAAAATAGAATGTGATTGCCTGACATGTTAATCTCAGAAAAAAAATTTCAGGGTACTTGAGGGTGATTTTCAGGAATATTGTATGGATTTCAGGGAAAAGTACACACACAATATACACAGGAAGAACTAATAAAAAGTTCAGCTTTTGGACCACCACTGGCACCAGGTTGCACCCAGGGAGGGGGTCATAGGCTAAACATTTGCTGATGCTCTTTATGCCATGTTTAAAAATCATTAATTTGAATATTCTTACACCTCCCACTCTTTTCTTCAAGCCTCTGCCCCTCCCCCTGCTACCCTCCCTCCCTCCTAGCCAGGTATTATTTATTGAAACTATGATGCATCGCGGTACAAATTAGTCGATATGGATCACGGTTCACCCAGAGATAATTTTTATTTCTTCAAACTTACGTTTCTGTGTAATATTTATTCATTAAAAGATATCTTTCACTTTCACACCCAGTCTCAATAAATTGGAGAATGCACATGGTTTGTTTTAGCATTTTTGACGAAAGTAAACTTCTGATACTGTTTAGATGTTAAGTGTTCTGCGCTTGGTTGAAACCTTCTAACTGCCCAATAGAATAGCTCCTTTTGAACCTACTGAATTGAGGACAAACTTTGCATTGTATTTTATGCTTGGGTATTTTCGTCAGTTTACATCAATCAAACTCACAGTTTCTTAAAAAATATTGTCTGCAGATATCTGTGTATCGAGCTTAAAATGGAAACAAACTCAGAAATAAAATCAGAATCGCTTGTTGACATAGCATGACCACCGGCAAAATATAAATCCAAAGTTTGGGGATATTTCGGCTTTAGTATCGAAACTGACAAAAATGGCCACAAAATTGCAGACCAAAACCGGACAGTGTGTAAACTTTGTAAAACTACAACTTATTACAAAACTGGTTGTACATCCAACATGCGTACGCATTTGAAATGGCATCATTCTTTTGACATCAATGATGATGCAACAGTCGACAAAAGTCAAAGTTCAACAAAAAATTCCTATTCTTTAGCGAAAGGTAAATTAGGTAATCCTGGACAACTGCGATTAATCGAATTCTGTTCAAAGTTGCCAGTGTCTAAATAAACTTTAATTACAAAAGCCATAAGTTATTTGATCGCTAAAGATATGAGGCCATTCTCATTGGTGGAAAATAAAGGTTTTCAAAATTTGATGAAGACAGTCGAACCGAGGTATAAAATTCCTACCAGAAAATACTTTTCTAATAAAACCATTTCAGCAATGTATGAAGAGCTGAAGCAGGATGTAAAACATGAGTTAGAAAGCACTAAGTTGGCTGCTGTCACAACAGATTCATGGACGTCAAGGCTACAACCAGTTATGTCACTCTTATTACATATTATGGGAGCGTGGTGGCTCAGTTGGCAGAGGTGAAGGCTGCAAGCCGAGAGGTCCTCGGTTCGAATCCCATCTACAGCACCCGCATTGTGTCCTTGGGCAAGACACTTCATCCCCATTGCCCACTGGGGGCCACGGTGACATTGTGTACTAAAGTGTACTGCACGTCGATGGTGCACCTGTCTTCAACCAATGCTAACCCTGTTTGTGTGGAGTTACTATGTTGGGGAGCTGACCGTTGCTCGGTGTTTTTCTCTGGGTACTCCAGCTTCCTCCACCCATAAAACTGTCGTGGTCATGATCAGCCATTGTGTAGAAATATATGACCTTAAACACAAATAAATAAATAATTGAATATATTAAAGTAACATTGTTTAGAATATCAAAGCCACAATGACCTTATGATGATGAGGTAATTAATACTCACCACTGTAGTTAGTGATGGCTTGTATTGGTTTCTTTAAGTTCATTTACTTCTGTCAAAAGTTGCCTTTCGCAGGGTAAAGAAGTCCTTCGCCTCCGTTATTCGTCAGCAAAGTGCCAAGGGCTGTTGCAGCTTCTCGCCGAAGTTGACTCCATTTTCTTCCAGTAAACTCCGTTACCACTTCGGCCTGCTCCGGAATACCCATTCCAATCTGGAGCACTGCAATGCGGACGTTTTCACTTACCCTATTTCACAACACTCTTCCCCATTTTAATTAAATTACTCTTACATTTTACTTATAAAAATACGGGGAAAGAGTGATTTACTGGATTTTGGAACTTTATAGAAAATATATTAATCTGGCCGATCTTTAATTTAATTTCATTCTTAAGTTAATTAATTTACATGGCCATTTTCTGTATTTAAGCATTTAGTTCCAAATCCTAAAAAATCAGTCCTTCCCAGGAAGAAAATCCCACGGGAGCAATAAAATGCCCTCGTAAAAATGGAGATGGGGGCATTATGCACTCGTGAATCAATAACAGCATGTTACAATTTTCCAGTGAAAATTTTAACATGCAGGTGGAAAAAAAAATTTGTTCCCACCCAAATTAAAAGTAGATTGACACCCTACAAGCCACCAGAACAAAGTGATTTTCATGGAAAATGCAAGTCGATTCAGTGGATTCGGAGCTGTGTGGTACAGCAGTCTTTCGATTTTGAAAACTGTAGGTACGTTATATCCTACATCGCTTGCTACTATTTGAAGTGATGCGCACTATCGTGCATCCAGCCCCGTCGATTAGAAAAAAGATTTGTCGGCGGCAATTCTTTGGCGAGAATGCTTGGGAGTGATGCCTGATGGTCGTGTTGTTGGCAAGAACAATTAACATGCAATGAAGAATGCAGCCACCAACTGACAGCACTGTGCATTCAGTACGGTATTTGGGCATATCCGTATCGAACGGTAACATGAAAGCCGGACGATTTGGTGCTTTCGTGGTTTTCATTAAAGGAATCCGAAACCCAACTTTTGGGTCATGACGATGTGTTAGGCGCCAAGTAACAAAAAAGCGCACATTGCGGCTATAATTTATGCAGAGCTAATAAATTTGCTCCATTGGTGAATACTGAATGGTGATTGGACCAGGAAGCACGAACCTCTCAGAGAACATCAGGTTTTTCCAAACAGAAGAAGTGAATAGGATTTGTGCTGAATACATTCGCGCTGTTACTAAAGCCCACTGCCAGATATTTGTCCCTTGTTACTTAATAAAAAATAATTGACTGTTCACACAGAAATGATTTCTCAACTGGAATGAATTACCAGATTTTGATAGCTCTCTTAGCAGAGCCGAGGCGCACTGTTGTTGACTCGCATTTCCGCCAAATCGTCTTGTATCCCAATGAGTTTATAGGTGCCCAATCAAAATGCGTATTACACTAAGTGACCGCAATACATGGTATGTTTGATTATCATGATTCCGGACCATAAATGCCGGTCTTTCGCTAAATTTCCGGTAATTTTACAGTAAATAATTAAAATATAGTAATTGCGTCGCTTGAAACCTTTCTCCTTACTTGATAATAATATATGCCTGGTCAAAACACGGGTGAGGTTTTTTGCACTCTGGAAACGGGAATGATGGGCACGGATGGTCGTGAGCGCTATAGCGCCCGTCTCATGGGAAGGACTGCTAAAAAATTACTTATTTACTTAAAACTTTTTTAAAAATTCATTTTTTCTTTTAAAAATCAGTTAATGGACTGTTGAACATTTGAACAGACCAAATTACTTTAAAGGGCCGAGCTGTCACACACGCAAACAGCTTATTTCTAAAAGCCCTTTCATAGGTCCCATTTTTTTCTTGTTTCCCTATCAGTCTTCCTCAAGAGAAACTTGACCCGATTTTATAACTGGAAATCCCGTTTAGATTTCTCAGGTGGCTGCCTCGCCTTCCCTCTATGGTATCTCCACTGAAATCAGTGCTTAAAGTGTCTTTCCAGACTGTGTCCGTCACCTCCGAGATCCCTCAGATCAAGACACATATTTTTCTCCACACAGTAGTTTTCAAGTTCACCCATGGCATATACCAAATATGCATATTTCATAAGATATACCAAGTCAGAGGTTTTCAAAAGAAATATACCAAGTGTGTTTACCAAATATGAGGGTTTACACCTAAGTATACAAAATATATATCTGGTTTAAAAACAGAATGACATTATCCTTGAGGCAACTTGGAGGCTTTAAACTGGGTGAGTGAAGTGCGCCTGGCTTTGCCTTGACACACCTTTGGCCAACTACCCAAAAACCTCACCTCAATCTAGGAAAAAATTCTACTAACCTTTGAGGCATCCTTTAGGCTCTACTTGGGCGAGTGACTACCTGTACACAGACCAGTCCTCAATCTCAACCTAACCAATTTTGACCATGCAGTGAGGCACTCTGGAGGCTCCTACTGGACAATCTCTCTCCCCATCAGGTTTCCTCAGGTCCGAGTATTTGTCCAAGCTCCCCTCCTCACTCATGCAACTTTCCCTTGAGGCACCCGTGAGACTTATCCTGGGTAGTGTTTCGGCACCTCAGGCATCCCTCAGCACCACACAACTGCCAAAGCATCCCACCTCAATTTGGGACAAACTGGCATAACTGCAGTTAAACTTTAGTGGATCCATAATTAAATTATTCACTTGAGGCAATTCTGGGTCTCCTCAAGTCTGGACAACCGCCCAAACACCCTACCTCAAATACTGGAAAATTTTTAATAATGACCCCGCCCAAATTACTTTAAAATAATACTTAGGTGAAATAATACTCAATAAACCTTTCCATGAGGCACCCATGTGATTTATACTGGGGAGCGTCGTGCACCTCCGAGATCCGTCAGCACACTCCTGACAACTACCCAAGTCAACCACCTCAATCTGAAATAGTTTATTTCTTCCGCCAGGGTAATTTTGAAGCTTATTCTGGGCTAACCACCCAAGCCTCTACCCTAGTCACAAAAAGAAATATAGGGTAGAACACAGAATCTTTTCACTTTCACTTGAAGACCACATCAACCTGCCGATTTTGACACCTACACAAACGGATTCATGGAATACCATAAACTGTCTTGGTATTGGCCACAGTGACCTCCAGCAGTTCATGAAGGCTTTCTCCTCTGATTGCAGCCACCGCCTGGGCAACCTCCCCTATAAGAGCAGGAGTTGACCAGTGCCTTCTGGTCCCCATGGGAAAATATGGGGAGTCTGTTTCCAGTAACAGACGATTTGAGGGGATTGCAGCCACTGTTTTCTTCATTTCCGGGGGAAAACTCCTACAGAGACCAGTTAAACCAAAAAATGTATTGGGCCTATGACGTAGCCAGGCCTTAACGTCCACCTCCAGGCCCGTGAAACAATGAAGGTGGATAACCTGACTTACATGTGTCATCTGCAAAATTTGGATTAGCGCCGTGTTCAACACTTCATGGGACATCAGAGATCCCTCAGCCCCATGAACATGCAGCACCAGTGGCTTATCTTTTGGCGCCATTTCCAACAGTTCCCCGAAAATTCGGTCCTGTTCCTCAATTTCAGCTGGACCCTTTACATAGGTTCGGTCCAAACCGATTTCCCCAAAGGCGGCTACTTGGGGGGAATTAACCAATCCCTTGAGCTGCTGCTTCACCTCCTCAGTTAACAAATTGTACTTTGAGGGGTGGCAACCTACTGCTACAATACCACTCAACGCCTGTGGATCCTCCGGGAATTCCTCGGGGTCACACAAGATGTCGACAGCAGCTTCTAATTGAACAGGAACCTGGGGGTTCATCTGATCCCGAGTCCTTGCCAGCACCTGATCCAGTGTCAATCCTGGCAAGCGGAAACTTTTCCGAACTCTGTTCAGATGGAAGTGAGAGTCTATGACTATGGGGTCTCTCACTTTACCAATGGTTGTCACCTTCAGAGTCACTGGGTCCATTTTCCTTTCAAATTCGAAGGGACCCGAGGAATCGACCACAGAAGAGCTTCCCGAATCGGTCGGCCACTTCTGCTTCAATTGTGGAGCCCCCTGTTTCTCTGCAGTAATTTTTAAGGTCACCGGGTCCATTTTTCTTTGTATTATGGGACCTTGGGGTTCCCTAACAGAAGAGCATCCCGTATCGGTCAGCCGCTTCTGTTTTGATGGTGGGCCCCCTTGTTTTTTTGCGCCCCTCTTCTCAGGTGACTTAAACTTGGAAGTTTCAGGTTTGGACACTGTTGCAGCTGCACCTGGGGTTCCCCTTGATGCAACTTCGGTGACAAGGTCCGACCAGGCTTTAGGAGCAGGGGGTATTGCGCTTCCGGTTTCCGTCAGCGCCACCTCCTCAGCAGCGACCACAGAGATTATCCAAACAGCAGCAACCAGTCCATCCTCAGTTTCATGAGGATAATCCAGCTGTGCCGCCCTAACCTGAGCAGTCAACCACTCTTCTGCCCCAAACTCACCCTTACGAGCCTTACTCACCAGCATCTTCACCTGCCAAGTGGACACCTTTGTCTTCATAAAGGTGCTCTGAACCCTAAGACCGACCTGGTTCAGAACAAGGCACACCACCTTCCAATGGAACAAACAAGAAACTGTATTCAATTGCTCCATTCGGATACCTTCAGGAGGAAGGGCGATACCTAGGTCCTTAGAAATGGCCTTCATGGTTAGCTCATAACCACCACTAGGGACCAGGTCTTTTAAAAGCTCTGACTTGGTAGACGATTCTATGGCCCTTAAATTTTTTAATAATTTTGTTAGAATCACCAAGTCAGATGATTTCTCTTCTAGCCCTAACACGGTTCTAGCCAGCAGAACCATGTCATGCACCATTTTAACCCTAAGAGGCTTTGGAGTGGTGATTCTAAATTCAATCCACCATGTTGGTGGGAAGTGAGTCCCTCAAAAATGCCTCTGTATATCCATTTTGAATTCCATGGCGCACGTTTCCAGGGGACAAACTCTCACCACTTTAGGTTTGGGACCCTTTTGGGCCTCCCTCAAGAGCTCTGCACCTTTTTGTGCCTCTTTGGTTATCTTGCCCTTTGCTAACTTTTGGACCTTCCTCATTTTCATGGGAGATTTTTTCTGGCTTCCGGATTTTGAACCCTCTAGGCCAGTCCTCGAGGTGTCCTTCGACTTGATCTTGTTCTGAGACAGCTGAGCAGACATCAGCTCGGTCTGTTCCCCTCTGGTATTCGTCAGAGAACCTTTGACCACAGACATCTGTTTGCCGAGGTGGGCTTTCGCTTTGGGTGCAAAAACACCCCTTTCCTCAAGAACACTGTCTACTGACTCCACCCTAGCCTCTGCCTCAGCAGCACTAGCTACGGTACTTGACTTCTCTATGAACCGAATGTCCTTGGTGAAGGGAGTAGCAGACACTGTTCTTGTCCTAACTTTTGGTGTTTTAATTTTAGGAAATGGTCCCAAATTTTTTTTGACCCCAAAACGACATGACAGCTTCTCCAGAGCAAGAGCCGATACATCTTTTTGCCAGATTTTATATTTTCTGTGCTTTGGCTAGGAGATATTGACTTTTAAGCACGTTTAGCCTCTCCATCAGGGACCAATTTGTTCCTAATAACAGGGCCATGAACCTAGATGCAGGTTTTATTAAAATATTTTCTTTCACATGCCTATTTAATTTTTGACAGAGCTCACTCAGTTCCTGCTGCTAGAGCTCACTCAGTTCCTGCTGCTGAGTTTTAGCTCCAATTGCCGATAGAGCAATACGTTCTGCCATGCCTGTTAATTTTCTTTCACGGACAGACGAATCTATCTCTGTTCTTTCAATTGATCCCTGTTCCACTGGGTCGGGTGTGGGAATGGCTATGTATTGAATCTCTATTTTTTCCACACCACCGGATTCCAGCACAGTTGGGTCTTCCTCCTGTGCCTTCTCTACCCTGAACCCAGTAAGTGGAAGCACACTCCGGTATTCATCATGTGTTTCCTTTGTCTCCTTTTTAGGAGAACTACCTTCCCCTACCAACTCTATCAGGTATTGCTCAGGAGTAGGATCAGATAAAGGTGTGGTCCTTACCATATCAGGAATTTCCAACTGCTGTGTTGCCGCCAGGTTCTCCTCAGGTTCCACCGTTGGTAAACTCTCTCTCTGATTTGACCCTATCAGGAGATACTCAAGGGCATCCATCACAGATATGGAACTTACTGACCCGGTCCGGTTTCCGTCACGTGCCAGCATCATTTCTGAATCCACATCCAGACCCAGATCCAGCTCTATGTCAGAGTTGTTTTCAGACATTTTCTGAAATGAAACGAATTAACAATTAGGACATTTGTACTCATCGATCTCCTCTCCTTCCTCTTGGGTGATGTTAACGCATTTTCCGTGGAACCATTCTAGACAGTGATCACACTGTATCATGAACTGTCCACTATATGGTTTACGACAGATGCAAAAAACTGTAGATGCTCTAAGTACAGTAACTTCCCCTGTTTCTTCAAATTTCTTAAGACATTTTGCTAACCATGGTGGCAGAATCCTATCATGACAACTTTTTAACCTATCATGATTCGCCACACAAATAGAATTTTTGAAAATAACCTTGAATAAGTACGGGGTATAAACTTCACCAATAATGGCTGGTCCTTTCCAAAAAGGAGCCAATTTTCTA
Organism: Pictodentalium vernedei; assembly: GCA_031216915.1. Classification (NCBI taxonomy): domain Eukaryota; kingdom Metazoa; phylum Mollusca; class Scaphopoda; order Dentaliida; family Dentaliidae; genus Pictodentalium; species Pictodentalium vernedei. Next base: position 417,171,341 of record CM062295.1, read on the forward strand.
CATCTACCCTTTTTCGTAGCATCATCTAACATGTAAACCACGTCACCCAATTTATAAGTTTTCTTATTCAGAGTGAGATCATAATTTTGTTTCATTTTCTTACATTCGGATTTTAACTGCTTACGTGCAACTTCATGAGCCCTTTTTATTTCAGAATTCAAATCACGAACATACTCTGGAATTTCTTTTGATGGAACGTCTTTTTTAAAGTTGAATACCAAATCTGTTGGGTGATTTACTTCTCTGCCCAACATTAGTTTATTTGGGGTAAATCCAGTTAACCGGTGCACTGATGACCACAAAGCTCCGGCTAACTGCGGAATAAATTTATCCCAATTTTTCTGACTTTTGTCTACAAAACACTGAACTGCGTTCATTAAGGTGCGGTTTTGGCATTCCACTTGACCATTAGCCGAAGGTCGGTAAGGTGATGTTCGTGCTTTGTGAATTTGCAATAATTCGCAAATAGCTGTGAACAATTTACTTTCAAAACAAGGACCTTGGTCCATGAAAATTTGAAATGGACAGCCAAATCGTGAAAAGAACTCATTAACCGCAGCATATGCGGCAGTTTCCGCAGTCTGATCTGGTAAAGGGATACATTCGACCCACTTTGTAAATTGGTCGATTATCATTAGTATATATTTGTTCCCTTTTTCAGTAAGTGGTAATGGACCCAGGAAATCCAAATGAACTGTCTCCATTGGATAACCTGAATGGAATATTGCCATATCCCATTTTGACTTTTTAGTTGGCTTTTTGCCAACTGAACATTGTGGACAGGCTTCTACAAAAGTTCTGATATCCTCACTCATTCCATACCAATAAAAGTTTTTAGTTGCCCTATATCTGGTACGTACTTCCCCTTGGTGCCCTGAAGCAGGAATATTATGGGCTAACGACAAAATTTCTGCCGAAAATTGGCTGGGAACTACCAAAACTTGATCTAAACTATTTTTCCTAACCTTATATAAAAGCCCCTCTTTTAAGAGAAACCTTTTTCTGTTAATCCACATATATTTTGTAGCATCGCTGCAAATGAAGAGTTCACCCTCAGTGGGTTGCTCTCCCATTTCCAGCCATGTCACGATAGGTGAAATATCAGGGTCTTTTCTCTGCACTTCTTGCATTTCTGTTGAAGGACAGACTGCAGCAAGAGTAACAACATCATTATTAGCCGTGACTGTTCTAATTTCAGGACCATTATATGTAGATTCAATCTCTAGGTAGGAATGGACCCAACCAGAATCTGGACAAATTGAACCAATATTGGGTGTTGTGTTTGTCCAACCATCAATGAAGCCCTGCAGAATTCCAGGAATCTCTGATTGGAATTCACAATTTAAATTTTCCATTCTGTCACCTGCCATTGCGTCATCTGGGATAATAAATTTGGGGTCCGGGTGGGACTTAGAAAATTTTGGACCAAAATCTGGAATTTTTGTTTTTTTGTTTTTTATGCATTTCTGTCAATTTTAAGACAAAAAAAAACCAAATTTTTTTTTACCCTGAAAATTTGGGGTCCGGGTGGGACTACGAAAATTTGGGACCAAAATCTGGAATTTTTGTTTTTTTGTTTTTTATGCATTTCTGTCAATTTTAAGACAAAAAAAAATTTTTTTTTTTTTTACCCTTAAATTTGGGGTTTGGTGGGACTTGGAAAATTTTGGACCAAAATCTGTAAATTTTTTTTTTGTGTTTTTTATGCGTTTCTGTCAATTCTAAGACAAAAAGAAATTTTTTTTTTTACACCGAAAATTTTGGGTCTGGGTGGGACTTCGAAAATTTTGGACCAAAATCCGGAAATTTTTGTTTTTGTTTTTTATGCATTTCGGTCAGTTTTAAGACAAAAAAAAAAATTTTTTTTTTACCCTGAATATTTGGGGTCCGGGTGGGACTTCGAAAATTTTGGACCAAAATCCATAATTTTTTTGTTTTTTGTTTTTTATGCGTTTCTGTCAATTTTAAGACAAAAAAAAAACATTTTTTTTATACACCAAAAATTTGTGGTCCAGGTGGGACTTAGAAAATTTGGGACCAAAATCCGGAAATTAGTTTTAGCATTTTTTATGTGTTTTAAGAAGAAGAAAAAAATTTAGGCTGAAAGTATTTTGTTTGGGAAAAAAATCTGTTTTTTATGTGTTTATCTCAATTTTGGGACGTTAAAGTGCAGGAACTGAAAATAGAAGGAAAATCCTGTGTATTGTGTGGGCACAATCGCTTCATCTAGTTGGTATATGCTTTTCTTAGGAGGGGCGTATGCAGCTTATTCAAGTCAAGTCCCTGGTTTGATATTTAGACTACCATGTCAGGTGAGCGCCCTCAGGCCCCCTGGGGCCTCTTGTTTATTGGGCTTTTTGATGGACATTGCGACTTGTAATGACCATAGCCCTGACACCCAAAACATTGAAGAAGTGAGAATAAAAACTGATTAAAAATCCTTCCTGTTGAAGCCGATTGGATTGAGTGTTTTTAATAAAAAGATCCATTGGACCTCTTTTTTGCGACGTACTTCAGTCGATTTGGGTGTATCTGGGTCCGAGAATAGGACCTCAATAATACGGAAATGTAAATCATCCAATTTGTGGTCATGTTGGTTAAAGTGAATAGCGACTGGTGTTGTTCTTTGATGTCTGATGTCGGCGATATGTTCTGTGATTCTATCTTGAAATTGTCTCTTTGTTTCGACTTATTTTTATCCCCGCATTTTAAAAAATGCGGGGATATTGTCATGATCTCCGTCCGTACGTCCGTACTTCCGTACGTCCGGTTTTGTAATTCGAAACGCTGTAACTTTCGACAGTTGTTCGATAGGGTCTGTGCAACCCAAAAATACAACTTTTAAATTTTTGTGCCACCAGGTGGCTTCTGTGGAGCCACTTAAAAAATGCGTTATTTTTTCACTTTTTTGCTGAATAGTCCCAACCTATGCAATTCGGAGTTCTAAAATTACACTAGGGTGTTGCTAAATGATCTGTAGATATGTAGAAAGGTTTCGGATTTTTCGGGTGCCATGTGGCTGTGCCACCGTAGCCACTTTTGTGTTTTCTTAGACCGTTTCCGGCAAAAGGCTCATAGGGTATGTAATTCGAAATGCTAAAACCATGCTCATATGTTGCAGTAGGGTCTATAGATGCACACGAAGGTTTCAGATTTTTCAGGTGCCACGTGGCTGTGCCACCATAGCCACTTTCGTGTTTTCTTAGATCGTTTCCGGCGAAAGGCTCGTAGGGAATGTAATTCAAAATGCTAAAACCATGCTCATATCTTGCAGTAGGGACTATAGATGTGCACAAAGGTTTCAGATTTTTCGGGTGCCACGTGGCTGTGCCACCGTAGCTACTTTTGTGTTTTCTTAGACCGTTTCTGGCAAAAGGCTCGTAGGATATGTAATTTGAAATGCTAAATCCATGCTCAGATGTTGCAGTAGGGGCTATAGACGCGCAGGAAGGTTTTGGATTTTTCGGGTGCCACGTGGCTGTGCCACCGTAGCCACTTTTGTGTTTTCTTGAACCGTTTCCGGTGAAAGGCTCGTAGGGTATGTAATTCGAAATGCTAAAACCATGCTCATATGTTGCAGTAGGGTCTATAGATGCACACAAAGGTTTCGGATTTTCCGGGTGCCACGTGGCTGTGCCACCGTAGCCACTTTCGTGTTTTCTTAGATACTTTCCGGCGAAAGGCTCGTAGGGAAAGTAATTCGAAATGCTCAAACCATGCTCATATGTTGCAGTAGGGACTATAGATGTGCACAAAGGTTTCGGATTTTTCGGGTGCCACGTGGCTGTGCCACTTTAGCCACTTTTATGTTTTCTTAGACCGTTTCCGCCGAAAGTCTCGTAGGGTATGTAATTTGAAATGCTAAAACTATTCTCAGATGTTGCAGTATGGTCTATAGATGCGTACGAAGGTTTTGGATTTTTTGGGTGCCACGTGGCTCACCGTTGCCACTTTTGTGTTTTCTTAGACCTTTTCTGACGAAAGGCTCCTAGGGTATGTAATTCAAAATTCTAAAACCATGCTCAAATGTTGCAGTGGGGTCTGTAGATGCGCACGAAGGTTTCGGATTTTTCAGCTGCCATGTGGCTGCGCCACCATTGCCACTTTCGTGTTTTTTTAGACCGTTTCCGTCGAAAGGCTCCTAGGGTATGTAATTCGAAACACTAAAACCATGCTCAAATGTTGCAGTGGGGTCTGTAGATGTGCACAAAGGTTTCCGATTTTTCAGGTGCCACGTGGCTGTGCCACCATTGCCACTTTTGTGTTTTCTTAGACCGTTTCCGGCGAAAGGCTCCTAGGGTATGTAATTCGAAACGCTAAAACCATGCTCAAATGTTGCAGTGGGGTCTGTAGATGCGCACGAAGGCTTCGGATTTTTCAGCTGCCACGTGGCTGCGCCACCATTGCCACTTTCGTGTTTTCTTAGACCGTTTCTGGCGAAAGGCTCCTAGGGTATGTAATTCGAAATGCTAAAACCATGCTCAAATGTTGCAGTAGGGTCTCTAGATGTGCACGAAGGTTTCAGATTTTTTAGGTGCCATGTGGCTGTGCCACCGTTGCCACTTTTGTGTTTTCTTAGACCGTTTCCGGCAAAAGGCTCCTAGGGTATGTAATTCGAAACGCTAAAACCATGCTCAAATGTTGCAGTAGGGTCTGTAGATGTGCATGAAGGTTTCGGATTTTTCAGGTGCCACGTGGCTGTGCCACCGTTGCCACTTTTGTGTTTTCTTAGACCGTTTCTGGCGAAAGGCTCCTAGAGTATGTAATTTGAAACACTAAAACCATGCTCAAATGTTGCAGTGGGGTCTGTAGATGCGCACGAAGGTTTCGGATTTTTCAGGTTCCATGTGGCTGTGCCACCGTTGCCACTTTTGTGTTTTCTTAGACCGTTTCCGGCGAAAGGCTCCTAGGGTATGTAATTCGAAACACTAAAACCATGCTCAAATGTTGCAGTGGGGTCTGTAGATGCGCACGAAGGTTTCAGATTTTTCAGCTGCCATGTGACTGCGCCACCATTGTCACTTTCGTGTTTTCTTAGACCGCTTCTGGCGAAAGGCTCCTAGGGTATGTAATTCGAAATGCTAAAAGCACGCTCAGATGTTGCAGTAGGGTCTGTAGATGTGCATGAAGGTTTCCGATTTTTCAGGTGCCATGTGGCTGTGCCACCGTTGCCACTTTTGTGTTTTCTTAGACCGTTTCCGGCGAAAGGCTCCTAGAGTATGTAATTCGAAACACTAAAACCATGCTCAAATGTTGCAGTGGGGTCTGTAGATGCGCACGAAGGTTTCGGATTTTTCAGGTGCCATGTGGCTGTGCCACCGTTGCCACTTTTGTGTTTTCTTAGACCGTTTCCGGCGAAAGGCTCCTAGGATATGTAATTCGAAATGCTAAAACCATGCTCAAATGTTTCAGTGGGGTCTGTAGATGTGCACGAAGGTTTCAGATTTTTCAGCTGCCTAGTGGCTGTGCTGTTGCCACTTTCATGTTTTCTTAGACCGTTTCCGGCGAAAGGCTCCTAGGGTATGTAATTCAAAATCCTAAAACCATGCTCAAATGTTGCAGTGGGGTCTGTAGATGCGCACGAAGGTTTTGGATTTTTGGGGTGCCACGTGGCTGTGCTACCGTTGCCTCTTTCATGTTCTCTTAGACCATTTCCAGCGAAAGGCTCCTACAGTATGTATTTCGAAATGGTAAAACCATGCTCAAATGCTGCAGGAGGGTCTGTAGATGTGCACAAAGATTTCGGATTTTTCAAGTGCCACATGGCTGTGCCACCATTGCCACTTTTGTGTTTTCTTAGACCGTTTCCGGCGAAAGGCTCCTAGAGTATGTAATTCGAAACGCTAAAACCATGCTGAGATGTTGCAGTAGAGTCTGTAAATGCGTAGGAAGGTTTTGGATTTTTTGGGTGCTAAGTGGCTGTGTCACCGTTGCCACTTTTGTGTTTTCTTAGACCGTTTCCAGCGAAAGGCTCCTAGGGTATGTAATTCGAAATGCTAAACGCATGCTTAAATGTTGCAGTAAGGTCTGTAGATGCGTACAAAGGTTTCAGATTTTTCAGATGCCACGTGGCGGTGCCACCGTTTTTCTTTCATGTTTTCTTAGATCATTTCCGGCAAAAAGCTCCCAGTGTATGTAATTTGAAATGCTAAAACTATGCTCAAAAGTTGCAGTAGGGTCTGTAGATGTGCACGAAGGTTTCTGATTTTTGGAGTGCCACTGTTGCCACTTTCATGTTTTCTTAGACCGTTTCCGGCGAAACGCTCCCAGGGTACATGTATGTAATTCGAAACGCTAAAACCATGCCCAAATGTTGCAGTGGAGTCTGTAGGTGCGCACGAAGCTGTGTCACCTGTGCCACTCAATATGATTTTAGTGCGTCATATAATACATTTCATCTTTGTATCAAGCATTCATACAAAGTCAAGGATGCAATTGCGGGGATACACTATAGTGTGCTTTGAACACAAGTGACACCATCTAGTTGTATGAAACTTCCCGAATATTTCCACTACTGTCATCGCTGTCAGAATGACTTGCTTTACCCCCGAACATGGCCAATTGGTTATATTGATGCCATTTGACCGTTTGACCATTTGAACGGCTTCTTCCATATCTTTCGGTCGATTGTTTATCACATGTTCAGCTGCCTTGGTATTGGTGCACCCATGGCAGAACTTGAACACTGCTTGTTGGGAAACAAAATGCTGTGGACAGTTTTTAAATGCGTGAGTTGCCAAGGACAAGACAAATTCAGCCCAGTCTTCAATAGACTGACCTGGTTTCTGTCTTGCACTTTGAAACTCAAGCTGTGTCGTTTCGGGCGAACTGTGATCTCTGAACGCGCTTCCAATTGTTTTAGCTGTTCTTGAATCGACATATCAGGGTTTTGTTCACACCACAATGAATAAACCGTACTAGGCTTACCACTTAAACTCAAACACAAAATACATTTTTGTTCTTCAGGTGATCATTGTTCGATTGATGCATATTTTTGAAATTTAGTTTCAAAAGCTTTCCATGATTCAGTGCCATCAAACTTTAAACCTTTAGGCACATACAAATGTCTTCGGTTTTCGGTGTGGTGAACATTTTGAAAACTAAATTGGGGTGCAACTCCTTGGAGTCGCACTTGTGGTGAATAAAACTTACCCTGATTACCAAATTGAGGAAATTCCGAACCTTGATAATTCATTTTGGGCTGATTTCTGCAAGGTACACCGCCCCGGATCGGTCGGGCTTCTCCTTGACAGAATGCTTGGTTACCCAAAGTATAGCCCGGATGAGAATGAAATTCTAAATTTTGATTTTGGACATGCAGTGGACCTGAGCCCCTTGCATGCTGCAAATTTGAATCTTGGCGTAAATGAAAAGGTGATCGGCTTTCCTGAATTTGGCAATTAGTGTCTCTGATCCCCTCAGGCCGTCTTCTGGAATCTACATAAGGTGATTCAACCAGAACTGCTTTTCCATTATCGTGGAACTGAATTCCTTCAGGTATCCTTCGGGAATTTATCAGTTCACGATCTAATTGCACTGCATTTTGACATACTTGAGTGGACGTCCTTCCGTCAGAGATCCCTCAAGAATTTGACCACTCAGTTTTAACATCAACCAAAGGATATTTATTACCAATCAATCCGCTCCTGTCAGAGATCCCTCGAGTAGCATTTGATTGGTTATATTGTAAATGTTGGTAACTCACACCATCAGTTGCCCTTTGAACATTTGTGGCATAACTCTCACGATAGTGGTCACGTGTCTGATCTATATGAAAAGTGTGATGTGGTAAATGGTTTTGTGTTCAACTGCTGCATACAATTGGATCAAATTGCATCAAGTCATCAATCTGTGTGTTTAAACCATTACCCTGTTGCTGTACCCACTAATGTGTACCGGGGACGTGGCCGTTATGATTTGTGACCCACGACTATACATAGGCTGGGTAATCCCTGACCCATGACTGTAGGCACAAACATTCGGGCTACTTGTCATCTGGTGCAAACTTCCGGTATTCATAATATTTCCCCTAATAGCCGAAGAAGTATATGTTATGGCTTGGCTATTACGTGCCAAAGAACCATGCCCTGCCAGTGTATAACTAGGCAAGCATGCTATTGTCGGTACAACTTTTTGACTATTACTGGCAGAAAAACCTGCCAAATTCTGGGAATCTAAAATGTTTTCATTTGTCACAAAGTTTGCATCAAACATTTTTCCCGGAGTTGTGCGTGAGTGGTTGTCAGACCCCGAGTGTGTGGTAACCCCACCATGACCTAATCCCACCCTGGATTGTCCATTTTCTGCACGACTGTGCATGGTGTCATGTGTGCTATCCACTTTCTGTCGCACATCAGGATTTGTTTTGAGAGTGGCCGTCTGGAGTTGCAAATGCCTCTCCACCTCCCTCATTTCAGAAAGCAATTTGACACTCATTCTTTCATATTTACTCAATTTATTCTCCCAGTACTCTCTATTTGGAGAACCAGATGCTTGGGGTGAAAATCTTCTCATACTCTCTACCCCTCTTACATTACTTGAGTGTATGTGTGACGTGTCTGCAGGTACCCCCTGCTGTGCTTCCATAATCATGGCAGATTGGTTCTGCTCAGGAGAATTCAGGCATTCCTCGTCCCCCATCACTTTTGAACCAACATTATGCTTGCTGGTTGTGTACCCTGTATTTGCCCCTGACCTAGGCTGTGTACACATGATGATGCAGTATGCGAGCTTATGCTGCTCGACCCTGTTGATACAGGTGATAATGGAGTATAATATTTATTGTGTCCCCCTGTATACTGTTGACTTGCCCTACTTTCTGGACCAACATAGGTTGAGGCAATAAATGATGGTGGTGGGGTAACTCCCCTACCTGGGCTTTGGCATAGCCTAATCCTGTTGTCAATTGACACTGGATGCAGTGGCTGACTTAAGTCAATAACCTGCCACTGTGCTTTTGAACCCCTGAAATATGGGATTTGAGTTAAATCATCCCAATTCAGCACTCCATACTTTTTTCTGCTCTCAATTATTGCAGCAGCAATTGTTTCCCCTACATGAGGAATCTGTAACAGTTCATGAAAAGAAGCTGTATTGACATTAATTTTATTCATGCTTATTGTCGTAAATCACTGATAAAAAAAAAAACAATTTTTTTTTTTTTTTTTTAAATTTTTCACACAAAAAATTCAATATTTATACAAGTTGTTTACTCTCGCGGAACGCTCAAGCAAAACTCAGTGATTCACATGAACCTGCAAGGAAAATTTGAAGCAATAATTCTATTGAGAAACCTGCAACATTTTCAAAATCACGTTACGCTCAAATGAAAATATTGCTTTGACACTCCAAACTGTTTATAAATTTCCGATTGAGCAACTGTTCAATCAATTTACAAACAACAACCGAATTTTTTAGACCACAACTGTATCGAAGACAAAACCTTTTGTTTTCAATTTGTGAAAATCTATCTCGATAAGCACCAATCTATCGAAAAAAAACTTCACAAGGTGAAAAAATTCATTATCTTCTCCCTAAACCAAAAGAGACAACTGTCTCAAGTGTCAAGTTTACAATTCAAAATGGCGGCGACCACGCTAAATATGCCATTTCTATTTGTATCAATGTACCGAGGAAGGTCATGCTAGTTCTAACAAATCGTCGCCAAATAAAGTAACATTGGTTTAGACGAGGTAATTAATACTCACCACTGTAGTTAGTGATGGCTTGTATTGGTTTCTTTAAGTTCATTTACTTCTGTCAAAAGTTGCCTTTCGCAGGGTAAAGAAGTCCTTCGCCTCCGTTATTCATCAGCAAAGTGGCAAGGGCTGTTGCAGCTTTTCACCGAAGTTGACTCCATTTTCTTCCGGTAAACTCCGTTACCACTTCGGCCTGCTCCGGAATAGCCATTCCAAACTGGAGCGCTGCAACGCGGACGTTTTCACTTACCCTATTTCACAACAATATTATATCAATGATGATTGGGAATTTTGTATTTCGTAACATTGTGTTGGAGACCAGAGTGTTCAGAGGTTCACACAGGTGAGAACCTTGCAGAAAATTTGAAAACTAGTCTTTTAGACTGTAACATTTTGAAAAGTAAATTTAATTCTCCATACTGACAATGCCAACAACATTTCCAAAGCTGTACAAAACTGCAGTTTCTTAAAACTACATGTCACATGTTTTGTGCATACAATCAATCTATCTGTGCAAAAAGCATTGAAAGTAGATTCCCAGATCATAAATTGGTGAATGATGTATCGAATAGATGGAACTTGACTTTTCATATGCTCTCTAGGTTCAGTGAACAGCAGGCTGCAGTGATTGTGGTCCTCTTAGTTAAGGACATCAAGCAAGATGCTAAAGACATTGTGACACTAAGTCATGATGACTATTCAGCTATCCAGTCAGCAGTAAATGTACTAGAACCACTAAAAACAGCAACACTTGTGTTATGTGATGAAGAACTTCCCACAGTTTCCTTAATTCATCCACTTAAAGAAATGATTTTGAAGAGGACTGAGAAAAATAAGTTCTGATGATTTGCCAAATAAAAGCTGCCATTTGTAATGATTTAGAGACCAGGTACATTGACAATGATGTTGTTGAAATGCTTTTGGAAGGAGCATGTTTAGATCCTCGATTTAAGCAAATGCCATACTTCACCACAAAGAAAAAAACTTATTTGTTCCCGTCAATTAATGTTAAAAACTGTTGTGTTGTTTATTGATTCTCAAACTCATTTGGAATCTGAGAGTAATAATAATTTTGAGTACCGAGGCTGGCGAGGCAGTAGAAACACGTGAGCCAAACACTGAACTCCAAAGTAAAAATGATTCACCAGAGAAACCTTAATCGGCAATGGAGAAACTGTTTGCTAAAGAAAGGAGAAAGTTAATGAGGAGGTGAGAATGTATCACAAAGAAAAACCAATGCCTTTAAATAGTGACCCTTTTGAGTGGTGGAGGAAAAATAAGGACAGGTTTCCAATGCTTTCTCAACATGCAAAAGTTTGTCTCTCAGTTCCAGCTACCTCTGAAGAATCAGAGAGAGTGTTTTCTACAGCTGGTGACGTTGTTTGTGCTCAGTGTTCATGTTTAACCAGCAGCCATGTTGACATGCTTGTGTTTATGAAGAAAAACTTACCTTGAGAATACAGAAATTCCTGATAATGTTACTAAATGTTTGAATATTTTTTATCTGTTTGTTGCTATGACATGCTCGAAATAAAAAATATCCTGGTGATACTTGGTATCAAATCACTTGGTCATTGTCAAAATAATGTAAGTTACCATGCTTTCAAACTAATACGTTTTGTCAATTTTTCTATTCCAAACCATGGCCGATGACCTCTGAGGCTTTCTTTGGAACAAGATTAATGAGCTCGTTTCAAAGATGGGTAATAAGCTTGTGGCATAGGAACTGGGAAGGTAAGGGAAAGTATTTCCCCCCCCCTCTCCCTACCCCTCCCAACCAACCCCCCCCCCCCCCCCCCCCCCCATTTATTTCCCCCAAATTATCAACCTATGGACCAGATTCTAACTTACACTGAAACAAAGTGCCCCCCACTAGAGTCTTGTCAATAGCACAGTCTCAGTAGACTCTGTAAGACTTCACATCACCTAAGGCCCACCTGGGCTCAAGAGAGCCTAGATAGGCCTGAGGTGATGTGAAGTCTTACAGAGGCTAGCAGAAGCCATGTTATAAAGTATAAACAATAAAAGTATAAAGTAAAGATACACCAATCAGATTTACATGTAGCTGGTTTGTCGTATGCTTTCCATATGGGTGATTGTTAAATTGCAAAAGATAGATGTATGTGTCCTGTGAGTCCATTTGTCCCTGTCAAACTGCATCATTAACTCAATTCCAGTAGAAAAACTGCATGTCCAGTGCTGACAGCATTGGGGCACACAGCTTTTCTACAGGAATTGAGGTAATTAGGGGCAAATTGCCTATCCTAAAAAATAGCTTATGCCAAATAATTTGCCTTGGCTAAAAGCCTAGGCCGTGATGTGGTATGCAACACCCGAGGTGCATAGGGTGGGTCTTGGGGGGGGGGGGGGGGGGGGGGGGGGGAGTCTGGGAGAGTACAAGTACAAAAGCAGGCTTACACTTCTAGTGTCATTTCAGCATGGCATATACTGTTCAACTATCAGTTTTACACAATGCATAGTAAAATTTCATTCAATAGTAAATATCATAATGTGACGTTTTATTTTCCAACCAATCTACGAGTGAATACGATGCAATATTGCATCGGAGCTGAAAGCCAATGCTAATTAACAGGGCTGGGTACAATATTCTATACTAGTAAATAGAGATCATTAACATCATTCTTAACCTCTACTGGGATACATGTACGTAAGGACTCAAATGGACATTAAAATTCCACTACATATACAGCAATATATTCTCCACCCGAAAAGTATTAAAAAAATATAATTGGTCATAACAGCGCAAGAAACATTTGCAAGCTTTCATCACATGGACCATAGTGTGCAACCCGGTGGTCCATGTGATGGAAGTTTGCAGATGCTTCTTCTGTTTTGTTCCCAGAAATTGTAAATAATTACTGAGTGAAAAATCTATACCACAGTAATTTAGTGGTAATGCACCCTCCGCATACTGTAGTCTCAATATTTCAGTTTGTGGTTTCACGCATTAACTAACGAGCATTTTCTGTGCTAATTGTGGGAGGACTTCTAGTTTGAACTGTATGTTTGAATATTGTGCTGAAAATTTTTCTCTTCCAAACTACAGCCTATTTCCTGGGATTGGCCCCCCTTTCTTGAACGAGCTCGATGAGCTTGTTCCAAAGAAGGGTAATAAGTATTTGTTTCGATGTGAAAAATAAAAATATTAATCATTAACTGTAGATTGTTCTTGGATAATGTGCAGGAAATTCCACCCTATACCATTATTCCACCCCCGTGTGTATTTGTACATTTGTATCTCTAGAGTAGTTTTATACACCTTAAGATACATCACACCCAAAACTTGATCGCCTAGGGCTAATCTGAGGTATCGACGTATCACAATGTGTATCATATACCTCATCATAGTGACCTCTGTATCGTGATTCATATCGTATCGTGAAGATGTATATCGTACCAGGCCTCCCCCCCACCTTTCCACACACACACAACACTACCACCACCACCACCACCACCTATGTTTGCAATTTGACCAAAGTATACGAAGCAGAAAATTCCCCTCTGGAATGGACAATAAAGTATGATTTCATGATGCATTCAATTTAATCCAACTTTCCCTTTTTTAGATGTGATGTTTCTTCACATGCACCAATTTCTTTGAGGGGACATTTCGGCCTTTGTGGATCAAGATATTTTTATACTATAAACCAATGGCCTAGACTAGCTGGTGCAAAGTCAAAGTTTTCAAGAGCCAAATACAAATTTTGAACCCAACAATCCCCAAAAATTGCTTCCAAAACCGAAAATTAAAAGTCCTATCTGGTCCTCCATACTTTTACTCTCGGCGCATGCGCAGCCGTCAGGAAGTGATCGGAATATGTGTCAACATCATTCTTTGTTTGGCCCTAAAGTCAGCAACAATGAACTGACATCTGTGCTTTAAAATCTCCTTTTTTTGAGGATGCCAGACACAAATCAATGCAAGAATTGGAGGATGCAAGGCTGTTATTGGATGATGGAAGTGTTCAACGGTGGTTTTAGACGTTCCAAAATTATTTTGAATTTAATTTTGATTGCTATTATTCATGTATCTTAATTATATATTTTGTTGTGGAGTTTGGAGGACTGATATCGACATTAGTCGATGCACTCCTGCGGACTCTTGTCATTCTTGTATTCACTGGGATGACTAATGTTGGAGACAGGTGTCGCGATACGTTGTTGGTGGTGAGGTTCTGAGGCCAGGCTTCTCACCGCATTATAATTCATTTTTTCAGTTTCTGTTTCAGTGGAATATGAACATGGTGATGATATTGTGACACCCCTCCAAGTGTGCTACCGTCATCATGTTCCGTCGAGCAAATAGAGCTAGCTGCAGTGCTCATGATATGCAAGGGATAAGGCCTCTAGTTAGTGTTCTTAATCTCTTGCAAGCAGCTAGCTCATCCGGTGAAGTGGTCACTCCATTCGTGGGAGCCATAAGTCCATTGCGGTCAAAGGAAGTGTAGATGTGGGTAGAGCGAGCACTTTAATATAAATAAGCTCACCCAGCGATGACGGAAATAGGAAGTCGGCAAGTTTCTTGTTGAGAGGCTCGACGAGGTCTAATAGACCGCGAGCGGGAGAGGCCTCTCTTTAACCTAACAACATTTGGAGCCAAATGTTGTTATGAATGAGAAACTTGCATGAGCCAGAGCATACAACCACCCACCACTCGAGACGCTCTGTCTAGTCTGCAGCTGGGGTCGGCTTCAGTCACGGCTTCCTCCACTACGTTTCACAAGCCGAAATGTTTTCTTGTTGGGAGGTTCGGCGAGGTCGATGAGACCGCGAGTGGGAGAGGTCCCTCTCTAACCCAGCAACATTTGGAGCCAAATGTTGTTATGAGAAACTTGCATGAGACGGAGCATACGTCCACCCATGCTCTGTCTAGTCTGCAGCCAGACTTGGTTTCAGTCATGGCTTTCTCTGCTATGTTATTAAAGCATACACGACCACAGGCTAGCTACCTGACTTCAGATATCCAGTTAGCTGCGTGAAGACGGAGCCATTCTTCGCCCTTGAAGTCGGGCCATCCGAGAGCTAGCGATGCGAGGCATCGATCAGCGGGATGCTTGGAGAAGATATCTATCTCCGGATCTTCGTCCCAGGAGCCGCAAGCGGTGGGAAAAACAGAAGAACACTGCTCCTGAAGCCTCGGGAATTGACTTGCTGTCGCAGTTGCGCAGCTATTTGCAACATCCCAGCTAATGCAAGAGCAGCCTCCCGCAGACTCCAGTGTTGAGCTGTCGGGCGGTGCTGAGTCTGTCCGGTCAATTGTGCATGTAGAAGAAGCCAGAAGTTACTCTTTGGGATGCTCGGCTAGATCTGGGGTCAGATCTCCGTTTGGAGAACCCTCTCCATCCCATTAACAGTCGGGGCCGACTGTGTCTGTTGTGAGAAACCTTATTGAGTCAGAACACGCATCGAAACGTTTCTTCCACACTGCAGCCAGGGCCGGCGGCAGTTATGGCTTCTTCTACTTACATGGAAGCGCATGAAAGAGGATTAAGCCTAGAAGTTTCTAAGCGGTATACTCTACGAGATCTGGGGACAGATCAAGAGTGCAGAGCGTTTTTTTCGTCCCGTTAACAGACGTGGACGACTGTTTTGTGTTGTAAGAAACTTCAGTGAGGAGGAGCATCCATCCTATGTGACGAGGCGGGATGCTTCTTCCGCACTTCAGCCGGGATCGGCTGTGCTTACCGCTTCCTCTTCTTCCATGGAGATGCACGATAAGGGATAGATGCCTAAACGTTTCTAATGCAACGCCCAGTGAGGTCTTGGTCAGACTGCGACCTGGAGAACCTTCTCCTTTCCATCAGCAGTCTGGGTCGACTGTTTTTGGTGCGAGAAACTTTAGTGAGTTGGGATGCCCGTTCATGCTTGCAGTTCGGGACGCTTCTTCCACACTGCAGCCGGATTCGGTGGCAGCTATGGTATCTTCCCTTGCTTCATTAATGAAACGCATTGACCACAGACTAGCTATCTGACTTTGCAAGTTCGGGGTGATAGCTAGTCGTTAGAGACTAGTACAACTGTTTAACAGACTCCGATAGTGAGCTGTCAGTCGGTGCTACGTTGATCCAGTCATCCGTTCAGTCGGATGGAGTTGACCATATTTGCGGATGGAACATTTGGATGGTGAGAGGGATACAGAGTGTAAGTCTCCATCTCTCACAGAAGGGCACTTTAAGACTATGAAAAGTCTTAAACTCTTAAGAATATTGTTCCATCTGAATAAGTCTGCGTTTAGATGAGCAGGCCGGGGATGACAATATGCCCCTACCTGCATCATTTAATATATGCTCGGAAATAATGAATTGTGCTATTTCATTGAAAAGAGCAAAATCTGGGCGCAATGTCCTAAGCAGATCACCTTACCAGAGTTATGGCACAACGTCTCAGTGGAAAGAAATATGAGTACGTGGTTCCTCGCTAAGAGTTCTTTCCAGGGCAGTCATGTATGCCATGTACAACTCCGCACGGACAGTGAATTTGGAGCTGGTAAGACGTGATACTACCCTTGCGTCGTCATCACTTATAGATGACAAGGTGAAAAGCTCTCTCTGAGTTGCTCCAGTTATCGGAACTATACTATTTGACGACAAGCTTGTGTTGATAAATTTGCAGGCTACAAGAAGCTTCAGTGCTCTGCTATTGAAGTTGCTGTCTCACCAACGCATTTCAGCAGACCAGGATAAGCAAGGCCACTCTGCATCTAAGAAAGCATCATGAGAATGTCTCGCGAGGGTACAGTAACCCTCTTATATTTCACTTTAGAAGTCGTCATTATAGCGACTCGGGAAAGGGGTATAGGTCTGATCAAGACTATGGATCAGACACCCCTAGGCCGATGATTAACGGCAGAAGATTATCATCTTCACGAGAAACTGGACGTTAATCAGGGAAGTTCCTTTCAAAGAGAGTCACTTCTAGTGGAGGTAAAGGCTCTCTTATTGAAGGGAACAATTGAGGTCGACGAGACAAGCTTCTTCGCAGGGAGTTTCTCCTCCCGTAAGCATCGTAAGTTGGGGGTTTAGGGAATATTATTATTAGGGGCTACCTCCAAATTAAGGTGATAGACATGACCTCTATTGCTTGCCAGTTGACGGAGGATTATCAACTTCACGAGAAACTGGACGTTAATCACGGAAGTTCCTTTCAAAGAGAGTCACTCCTTGTGGAGGTAAAGGCTCTCTTATTGAAGGAATCAAATGAGGTTTCGAGAATAGATTTCGGTTGCTTGCCAATTGGCGGTAGGTTACAAACCTCGCAAAAGTGAATAAATTGCAGAAGATCAGTGGATGAGAATGTAGTTTCGGCAGGCCTGTTGCTATCAATCCGAGCAAGCTCCACTTACAAGAATACTTGTTAGACAAATCTTCCAAGAGAGGCTTTCCTTCTGGAGGTGTAAGCTTTCCTATTGAAGAAAAGCATTAGACGTCGTCGAAATTATTCTACAGTTTTTATACGCCCGTCATTTTTGACAAACATATTATGTTATGGAATTGTCTGTTAGTCTGTCTGTACGGGCAACATTGGGGGTTTAGGGAATATTATTATTAGGGGCTACCTCCAAATTAAGGTAGTGTTAGGGTTAGGAGTGGGGTGGTGGTTAGGGTTAGGGGTAGCCCCAGAGTAGGGCTTAAGGTTGGGGGAGGGTTAGGTCCTGGGGATTAGGGTTGGGGTCAGGGGTGGGGTCTTAGTTTTAGTAGCCCCTAAACCGAAAAATAGCTCCTAATCCTATTGGTTTGGCTAGGGTGGGGTTGGGTCAGGGGTGGGGTGGGGTGGGGTTAGGGGTACAGGGATCAAAATACTTTTTTTTATTTGCATAGCGAAATGCTATACATTTTCAAAAAATGTATAGCATTTTTTTGAAAATTGTGTAGCATTTTTATGTTTCAAATTCAATATACAATAATACAATACAATACTTTTATTGTCTTATACCAAACAGGAGATACATGACAAAACAGATCAAAGACACACAAATATCGATCACAAAAGATAGAGACAAATACAAAGGACAGACAGGTGGATTAAGTAATGAGTGTTTTTATTCCCTAGAAAGCATTTGACACTTAGTTACAAGTATATTAGTGGTAGGCCTACCTGAAAAAAAATACGGTACAGGCATACAGATTTGGTACTCTGTCTCTGCCACCATGTGAGTGGGCATCTATCCCAAATTATTTTTTTTACTCGCGTGGATACTTTGAGGCAAATCGGCAGTTCATGGACCACCAGGTATTCTACCTGGTGGTCCATGAGCTGCTGATTTTCCATTGAGCCATCCCCTTTCTATCAGACAAGCAGTTACTAGTTAGGACTAATGCCCATTGTCCACCATGATATAGAAGTTGCAAATGTGCATCGCATTTCGCTGTGCATATTTAATGATTGCATAGCTATTTCTGAATTTTGCATAGCGAAATGCGATGCGATACCGCTTATTTTGATACCTGGGGTAGCCCCAGAGTAGAGCTTAAGGTTGGGGGGTTAGGTCCTGCTGGTGGGTGGGGTTTAGGGTCAGGGGTGGACTTTTAGGGTTTAGGGTCAGGGTGGGGTAGGGTTAGGGTTAGGGTGTGGTTTTTGGGTGGAGGGGTGGGGTTAGGGTTAAATATAAGTTCTAGGGTGGAGGGGGTGGGGTTCTGGGTAAAATAAGGTTTTGGACTTAAAAAATGTTTTTTTGGTAGCCCATAAACCCGAAATGTTGGAGCGTCCATCCGTCTGACCGTCCGTCTGTAAACAATTTTTGTGTCGCCTACTCCTCCAAAAGTTTATTTGCTACATTGTTCAAACTTTGCACACATGTTGATCAGCAATTGCTGTTGTGCATGTGACAAGTGCAGGTAACTCCATTGTGTATTTCCAGAGTTATGCCCCCTTTTTGTACTTAAAACATTACAGTATTGTGTCGCCAACTCCTTCAACATTTTACATGCTATATTGTTCAAACTTTGCACACATAGGGATCACCAATTGCCGTTGCGTATGTGACAAGAGCAGGTAACTCCATTTTGTATTTCCAGTGTTATGCCCCTTTTTGTATTTAAAACATTACAGTATTGTGTCGCCTTCTCCTTCAACATTTTATATGCTATATTGTTCAAACTTTTCACACATGTTGATCAGCAATTGCTGTTGTGCATGTGACAAGATGATCGTGGCCTGGCTGAACCTCCGGCTGGTCTGACGGTTTGAAGGGACTCAAACACAAAGTCAAGAGCTGCCCCCAAGTCAGAAGACAGACGGTCCTCAATGTCAGGTGTGTCTGACCCATCACCGGAGTCGGAAGACACATAGCCCATGTCGGGCATACCAGCCAATGCCTCTCAAGGTGTAGGACACCAGGGGGGATCAGAAATCAGTGCCCTGCTTCCAATCCTGGGAGGTGGCGCTGCGGAGGGCACCTGGAAGCCACTAGAAGCCTCACTGGAGGCAACGGGAAGGCTCTTGGAAAGAACCTGCATGAGCAAGGAGGGGCCTCCATAAGCTCACAACCCATATCTGCCAGTTCGACATGGACACGGCTCGGCAAAGTGGTGTTCTCCATTCTACCACTCCTATATATTTCATTCTCAATCGTCTCAGCCCAAAATAGTGTACTGGGTTGCTTATTGAGAATATTGTCTGTGGTACTGATCTTTCATAGATGGACGAAGAGCTCATGATATAATACAACAAGGTTGCTTGTCCACCGCCTGTGCAGTTTTTGCTGGTATTCAGTCTTTCGGGAATCCCAATTTCACTCCGAGTATTCTTAATTTCGCTGGCACACTGCTTGTACCTTCAATCCCAGGCCTCACAACACAAATTCTTTTGTTGCCAAGCGCAGCACTAACATTGGACCACAGGATAGTATGTTACCTCAGCAAGGGCATACTCAGGTTCTACAGCCCAGAAGCTTTGTGTCTAGGGCACATGTTGGATGCCAGCTAATTTTACATACATGTTGTATAACAGAAACAAGCCTTTATTTCAAAGGTAAGTGTTCCAGCAAAACAGTTATGATATGATGCAGGTGTGATTTACAGGTTCGGTGGCTACTACAAACCAAAACAGCTCTCATAGATTTGTGTCCTTGTAATCCCACAGCACAGCCTGGAAATCGCCAGCTTTAAAAGCCTTGACATGGATATATTTGCCAACAACAAACACTCCTAGGTATTCTCTGCTACAATTAGATAAAATTTTCCTAACCACAGTCAGAATCTTTTGATATTTGTTTACAACATCCTGGGGGTGGAGTATGGAGGGAAATTTCACATTTGTTCAAATAAAGTCCTTGTGTTTATATTTGGGCTCCGTATGGGAGGCCTAATTTTAACTTGTTGTAAAAAAGAGATATACTTTAAAATCTTCTTGGGAAGCACTATTCAGAATGTTTTGATATTTGGTATACAACACCCTAGCCAGGCTTGGATTCAAGTTTGTTGAAATTAAGTCCTTGGATTCATATTTGGGTTCCCTATGGATGCTCAGATTTTAACTTAGTGTAATATGACTATTAATAATATGAATAATCTTTAAAAATTTCCTTCCTAAGATTCACCAATCAGAATCTAATGATATTTGGTATTCAGAATCCTGTGGGTTGAGGGGGTCAGACTCAAGTTTGTTCAAGTTAAGTACTTAGGTTGATATTTGGACTCCCTAGTTTTGCATTTGGACTCCCTAGTTTTGCATTACTTGAAATCTGGGTATTATTGCTGTTGTAGCATTTCAATATTAGAAAAACTAATCTGACATGGACAACAGAGTTATAACTAATTAAATGACTTCAAATCCTTTTTTAAAAAACTTTGTCAGGTGAGTGCCTCAGCCTCCCCCCCCCCCCCCCCCCCCCCCCCCGAGCTTTTTTAGCTCACCGAAGGGAGCTCAACTTATCAATTGCCGTCCGTCGTCGTCTGTTGTCGTGAACATTTTTCAAATGACTTCTCCTCTGAAACTGCTAGGTCGATTTGCTCGAAATTTGGTATGGATGTTTATTACCATATGTCAATTCAAGTTTGTTCAAATGAAATGGACATGCCCACTTGGGGCTCCATAGGGGGCATAACTCTGATAGCACCGTATGAATTATAGAAAAATTATTAAAAAATCTTCTTCTCCAGAACCAGTTGGCAGAATCTTTTGATACTTGGTATGCAGCATCTTGGTATGGGTCTGTTTCAAGTTTGTTCAAATCGGCCCCCTGGATTCATATTTGGGCTCATTATGGAAGCCCAAATTCGAACTTCGTGCATTTCTGGCAAATTTCTTAAAAAATCTTCTTCTCAAGATCCAGCAGGCAGAATCTTTTCATTTTTGGTATGCAACATTGTGGGGTGGATCTGATTCAAGTTTGTTCAAATCGGCCCCCTGGATTCATATTTGGGCTCACTATAAAAGCTTGAATTCGAACTTAGTGCATTTCAGGCAAATTTCTTAAAAAAATCTTCTTCTCCAGATCCAGCAGGCAGAATCTTTTGATATTTGGTATGCAACATTCTGGGGTGGATCTGATTCAAGTTTGTTCAAATCGGACCCCTGGGTTCATATTTGGGCTCAGTTTAGGAGCCAAATTTGAACTTAGTGCATTTCAGGCAAATTTCTTTAAAAATCTTCTTCTCAAGATCCAGCAGGCAGAATCTTTTGATATTTGGTATGCAACATTGTGGGGTGGATCTGATTCAAGTTTGTTCAAATTGGACCCCTGGGTTCATATTTGGGCTCAGTTTCGGAGCCAAATTTGAACTTAGTGCATTTCAGGCAAATTTCTTTAAAAATCTTCTTCTCAAGATCCAGCAGGCAGAATCTTTTGATATTGGGTATGCAGCATGCTTAGGGGGGTGAGATTCAAGTTTGTTCAAGCCAAGTCCCTGGGTTCATATTTGGGCTCACTGTGGGAGCTTGAATTGTAACTTAGTTCGAAATGAGGAATTTTCTTAAAAAATCTTCTTCTTCAGATTCAGCAGTCGGAATGTGTTGATATTTGGCATGCAGCATCCTTAGGGGGGAGATTTAAGTTTGTTCAAGCCAAGTCCCGGGGTTCATATTTGTGCTTACTGTGGGAGCCCGAATGATAACTTAGTTCAAAATGAGGAATTTTCTTTAAAAATCTTCTTCTTCAGATCCAGCAGATGAATGCTTTTGATATATGGTATGAACATCCTTAGGGGGGGTAAGATTCAAGTTTGTTCAAGCCATGGCCCTAGTTCCATAAAATTTGTCTCTCATGACTTCATTCCTTTGTTGTGTTGATGAACCATGTCTAACTGAATGTGACCACCAAATACTTCTTTGAACCACTTTGGCCGGTGAGCGATTAAGGCTCCTTGGGGGCCTCTTGTATTTGTATAGCATTCCAGTAATTACTATTCTCTGTATATGTAACAGTACTCATTAGAAACTGTCCACAGACAAGTGCATTAACTGTGATGGGGAACATTGAACCTGTTGGGTCAACTTGTGAGTCCTGAATGACTTTCATTGAAATTATTTTCATCTGGGTTTTACAAACTGGGTATTTTGGCAATAAACTTAGTGACTTATAGCTTATGGTGATCACCCAGTTGGCAGGTTCATTAGAGAGGAATGAGAGTGTATCAAATCTATAATATTGTGTGTCCAACTATGTGTTTGAAATATTGCCTTCTTTTCTGGATACTTACTGGCTGGGTAAAAGGGAACAACTGTTTGCTGACTTAGAAGTGTTGACATTTGGCAGACAGATTTTACCACATAATTATTGCCCAAAACACTACAATATTTGTGAATAAATAACATCTGTTTTACTGATGTAGTTTCAGTATAGAGGCATTTTTATCCCCCCCAACTCCTGCCTAATTTTTTTCTTGAACTTACTAATTTTCCTGGGTTCCATCTATCCACAGGGCTGATCGAAACTGAACTTGACATGTTTGTCAGGTATGATGAGAGGAAGAACCTTATATACTTTCTTTAGGGTTGTTGTGCCAAACGTCAATGTCACAGCAACATTTAACTTACTAATTTCCCTGTTTTCCACTCTCTAGCTTTTCACAGCTGGGCCACTCGAAAACCAAACTTAACATATCCATTGGGTATGATATGAGGAAGAACCCTATTTATTTATTTTAGAAACATTGTTCCAAAGGTCAAAGTCACAGTAACCTTTAACTTTCAAATTTCTACTTTCTGTTAAAACTTGTGCTAGGCTGAACGTAACCAAACTTGAGATGAGAGGTCATACCCTATTTATATTGGGTCATTGTGGTTTCCTCTCTCAAAAGTTACGATGGGCTGATGTATCAGGCCATTTTTTCAGGAGGATTAGCTATTCATAGTGGTCAGCTGTAGTTTTCTTTAGCCCCAACTTTCCAATGGAACAACTGAATCTTTAGTGCAAACATTATGATAGGCTTGGAGTGCAGTTACCTTCCTAAAACTCAGTCTGAGATTAGAAACTGCTTTTTAGCTCACCTTACTTTCAGTCAGGAGAGCTATAGTGATCACTCACCGTCTGTCGTCGTCCGTGAACATGGTGTTTGCGTCTTCTCCTCCCAAACTGCTGAACCAATTTAATTGATATTTGAGATAATAGTTTGTTATGACATCGCAATTTGATTTTGTTCAAATCAAGTTGCCTCGCCCATTGGTAGGGCCACACCCAAAAAGTGTGCTGAAATCTTAAAAAATCTTCTTCTCATGAACCAGCAGTAGCAGAGACTTGATATTTGGTGTGCAGCTTCCTTTTGAGGTGTAGACTCAGATTTGTTCAAGAGAAGTTTGTGAGGCTATATTTGGCATCATAATGGGAGGGGCAAGAATATTTGCCCCTCCCAAAATTTCTATTTTCCAAACAGAGAGGCAAATTTGGACCAAATTTGATATGAGGGCTTATTGGGTCATAAGTACTTAATTTATGCAAAAAAAAATTTTCCTGTCACCCCCCCATGGGAACCGCACGAGCTAAAAATAATTAAAAAATTTTTTTTACACTGAAAATTTGGGGTCCGGGTGGGACTTAGAAAATTTTGGACCAAAATCCAGAAATTTTTTTTTTGTTTTTTATGCATTTCGGTCAATTTTAACACAAAAAAAATTTTTTTTTACACTGAAAATTTGGGGTCCGGGTGGGACTTAGAAAATTTAGGACCAAAATCCGTAAATTTTTTGTTTTGTTTTTTATGCGTTTCGGTCATTTTTAAGACAAAGAATTTTTTTTTTTTACACTGAAAATTTGAGGTCCGGGTGGGACTTAGAAAATTTTGGACCAAAATCCGGCAATTAGTTTTTTGGTTTTTTATGCGTTTTAAGAAGAAAAAAAAATTGGGGCTGAAAATATTTTGTTTGGGAAAAAAATCTGTTTTTTATGCGTTTATCTCAATTTTGGGACGTACAAGTGCAGGAACTGAAAATAGAAGGAAAATCCTGTGTATTGTGTGGGCACAATCGCTTCATCTAGTTGGTATATGCTTTTCTTAGGAGGGACGTATGCAGCTTATTCAAGTCCCCCTGGTTTGATATTTAGACTACCATGTCAGGTGAGCACCCGCAGCCCCCCTAGGGCCTCTTGTTTTAACTTGGAAACATTTGAAATATTTCATCACAAGAAATAAACAAGATAAACAGACAATGTGAGCAACCATTACAGCAACCATTACTGATAAGTTTACGTGAAAAGCACATACAGAACACCAAACTTTATCCACAAACTGTACGCATAGTCTACAATGGTGTCACACTGAAAAAATCTTCAAGTGTTCTAATTTTTGTAAGTTATTACTTCAACTCTTCATCCCTTCAAGTCTTCTTCCACCATTCTTGGAGTGATCTTAAAAATTTTGGATGGTGATTCTCTGTTTATATTTATGATGTTACATCATGAAATTCAATGTGACTTCTTCAAAGTTGTAGTTGTGAAGACAGTCAGACAGTGTCTCTCCAGACACTTTGCTTTTAGTTTGTCTCAGGTAGGTCAAGTGAAAAAAAATCAATGTTTTGATCATAGATTATTTCACTTAATTTTTGATAATGATTCAAATGATGGTTGTGGCTGTTTCATTTACTGGTTAAAGTACTAGTCCAGTACATTGCCAATAATGTAGCTTGATTTACAAGTGTGCAAAATATTGCTAGCCTTTAAAAAATGTATGCATGTTGCACACCAGTGTTTCCATCAAAACTTATATTTGATTCCAGCATTTTCTTCAGAAAATGCAGCTTTCTTAGGGTTTAACACTTTATTTAACAAAGCGTGACAGTATTGCTTAAGAATTTTGTTTCGCAGATCAATGAAAATTTTGATGTTTTGTTTGTAAAATGTAGCATGTGAGATCTGATTGAAAGAAAAAAAGTGGAACTGAATGGTCATAATTTTCTTGCAGGTAGAAAAACTGGAAGTTGTAAATAAAAAATGGGTGAGAGTGAAGTTACTAACAGGCTCACAGATTGATATGTCTGTAAGTATGTGATTGTTATATGAACAGCCCATACAGTCATGAAGTATTTTCCATTTTCATATGATGACAGTGGGTTCCCTGAAAGAGCTGCTGCTTTTCCTTGCAAAATCTAATAAAATTTAATCCGTACCGAATGTCCTATAATGGCTACCTTACAAAAAGCACTTGAATTATTCTCTGAATTTCAGATAGTTATATCATTTCTTTATTGTTTAAATCTTGGCCTACTAAAGACATATTAACTGTCCTTAAAAGTTAACGAAACTGGAAAAAAAAACTGCACATTTTTTTGCTCAACTATCATGTGAGGAAGTTCATGGAATACAAATGACCATAATAGCAACATATAACATCAAGAATTTTTTACAGTGGCTATGCTAGTATGCTGTATGGGGAATGTAACCTAACTGATGAGCTTTACAGCATGGAGAGTAAGCTCCATATTGAAGGACAAAATGACATACGTAAATGTGTGCACATGTTTTGTGTTTTTTATTTAATTATTGTTATTTCATGTATATATGTTTAGGCCATACAAAATAAATTAATTGATTTGCAGGTAATTTTTATTCAAAGCTGTGATGGAAGGAGGGGTTTCTTTTTTTTCGCTTTTCTTTTTAGCTCACCTGAGCAAATCTCAAGGGAAGCTTTAGTGATCATTTTCTGTCTCTTCTGTCCATCGTCCGTCTGGTGTGAACTTTACTTTATTTACTTCTCATAAACTAGTGGTCAAATTGAACCAAAGTTGATATGCATGTTCCTTTTCATATGTCAATTTAAGTCTGTTCAAATAAAGTTGCCATGCCCACAGGGTGGGGGGGGGGGGGGGGGTTCACAAGGGGTTTAATTATGTTGGCACCCACAAAATGATTTAACAAAATTGAAAAAAAGTTTCTCCAGAACTACCAATCAGAATCTTTGGAAACTTTGTATACAATATTCTTTGAGGGGTCAGATTCAGATTTGTTTGGAACAAGTCCCTGGGTTCATATTTGGGCTCCCAAAGAAATGTTAACAGATTTGGTCGGGGTTTGGGATATGAGTCTTTCCGAACAATATCTTGAACGAGTTCGAAAATTGAAAAATCTTCTTCACAACTATGTTTCAGAATCTTTTGATACTTCGCATACAAAATCCTTAGATGGGTCAGATTCACATTTGTTCTAAACCAGTCCCTGGGTTCATATCTGGGCTCCCTACAAATGTTAACAGATTTGGTAAATATTTCGGATTTGAGACTTAACTAACAATGTCTAGAACAAGTTCAAAAACTGTTGTGGTTTGCTCATACTGAGCAGAGTTATGGCCCTTTATTAGTTAATTTTTAAGCATTTTGCAGTTTACCCAGAAAGTATAGTTCTTCTTGAAAAAACTGGAATCAGGATAATAGTCCACAATTTGGTGGCACACCCAACCGTGGGGCACTATTGTCCAATCGGACTTGTTCTTTCATAAGTTGTTTTTTTATTTGTTTCAGAGTAAGTTATGGTTCAATATTGGAAGTGTAGAAGCATTTGAAAGGAACTTTGAAAATGTCCAGCTTGAAATGAACATAGAACCAGCTAATTTTGTAACTGTTGTATACAAAACAGAAATAGAATGGTAATTTAGGGTAGAAATTAAGCCTTCACGTTTGCTTCATCAAATGACCTGAACCAAATGTGAGTGAGTGCGTTCACCATTATTGACAGTTTTTTTCTGTTACCAGCATTACTTTCCTTTGGCTAATTAAACATATTTTAAGCTCATCTGACTAAAAGTCAGGGTGAGCTGTTGTCATCACTTGGTATCCATTGTCTATCATCGGTCGTTTGGTGCCCGTCCGTTAACTTTGCATGTCAGTCTTCTCCAGAACCACTGGACAAACTTGGCATAAATTATCCTTGGAGGATAACCTTCCAGAATTATTTAATCGAAGTAGTTGAGCCCAATGGGCTGAGGTCAATACCCCGAAAATCTTGAAATTCATCAAAAATCTTCTTATAAACCAGTAGTCACGATGCTTTGAAATTAGTATGCAGATTTCTTATATGCTGAAGATTCAAGTTTGTTTAAAGATGGTTTATTGGGCTTTTTTGGGGTTTGTGTTGGGAGGGGCAATAATTTTCACCCTGGCCAATATTTTTATTTCCTGACCGGTTGGCCAATTTGGACCAAATTTGGTATGCACTAGTATTAGGGGACATATACTTGATTTATGCGTAAATTTTTAGTCAAGTTGTGACGAAGTCAAACTCGACTTATAGTTTGATGAATGGCGGGCGGGTTTTTGTAAACAATTGGTTTCCGGATGATAACTTGATAATAGTTCAACCCATGTTCATGAAACTTCATAGGTAGGTTGGTATTGGTGAGAGGAAGAACCTTATTAATTTTGGACTTGCTTGGTTAAAGGTCAAGGTCACAGTGACCTTGAACATAGTAAATTGTAAACAATTGGTGTCCGGATGATAACTTGACTACGGTTCAACCCGCGTTCATGAAACTTCATATGTAGGTTAGCCTTTATGATAGGAAGAACCCTATTTATTTTGGACTCGCTAGGTCAAAGGTCAAGGTCACAGTGACCCTGAACATAGTAAATCAAAACAATTGGTTTCCTGATGATAACGTGATAATGTTTCGACTCACATTCATGAAACGTCATAGGTAGGTTGGCATCAGTGAGAGGAAGAACCCTATTTATTTTGGACTTGCTAGGTGAAAGGTCAAGGTCACAGTGACCTTCAACATAGTAAATCGTAAACAATTGGTTTCAGGACGATAACTTGATAATGGTTTGACCCACATTCATGAAACTTCATAGGTATTTTGGCCTATGCGAGTGGAAGACCCCTATTTATTTTGGACTCACTAGGTCAAAGGCCAAGGTCACAGTAACCTTGAACATAATAAATCATAAACAATTGGTTTCCAGATGATACTTTGACAATGGTTCCACCTACGTTCATGAAACTTCATAAGTAGTTTGGCATTGGTGCAAGAAAGAGCCCTATTTATTTTGGAATCACTAGGTCAAAGGTCAAGGTCACAGTGACCCTTCACATAGTAAATTGTAAACAGTAGGTTTCCGGACGATAAGTTGATAATGATTAAACCCACTTTTGTGCTGTCACAACTCGACATTGGATCGGAGATCCTATTGGCATTTTTTATTTTTTACGTACTCCCATGGGAACCCCAGGAGCTAAAAATAGAAAAAATGCCCATATTTCCCAGATTACATGCAACAAACAATTGTTTGGTGTACAGCCTCCTTTGGACAAGTAGATTCATTTGGCCCCCCAAAATCTCTTATTTGTGTCACGGCTGCCATTTGGGGTAAACAAAAAAATGCTACGTCAGCTCTTTTCAAAATTTGGGGGGGGGGGGGGGGGGGAGGGGGAGGAATCTTGCTTTCAGATAGTTTTGAAATGACTAGTAAATTCTCTAGTCGACTAGTTGCCAGCTCTTAATTGCCGACTAGTCATTTCAACACTAGTATGGTTTGGCAGAATTTGGGTATGCTCATGTATCACAGACCTTGCCGTTTGCGGTGTACTGTCACACCTGTGCCATCGTGCATGCAGATAGCAATACAGGTGTGCAGGAAATGGTGCATCTAAAATTATAATTTGGGTGGGCATTTGTTCAACTTTACTTCTTTGACAGGAAAGGGATAAGGTGTTGGAATGTTGAATGAACAGTATTTGAATCTGACCAGTTTTATCAGTTAAGTCGATGATAACAAATGTTTGTTACGTTGTATCAAACATATCAAAGTGACGAGAACCAAGTGCAGGATATTTTCTGTATGGGCAGTAGACAGCACGTGTCTGTCTGGTGTGTTGACTTTCTCTTTGATGAGGTTTTTTTCGTCGCAGATTATAACTCTGAAAAATCCCTCAGTGTCAGTAATGCTGGTTCCAGAATAAATTGGCAATCCATGGTACTTTCCCAAAGTGTTTTGTATCATATGAAAACCATGTTTTGATTTTATTAAACTGCTTAAAACTTTGAATGTATGTCAGAAAGAACTCATTTTAAAATTCAACATTTAAAATTTGTTTTCCAATGGTCACTGTTGGACAACGAGGGGATGTTGGTCAAAAGTGCATATAATAATTTCTTACCACCATGATTTGCAAATTATTCCCTCCAGAAATTTCAGTTGCAAGGAATTGGTAAACATCAAACCATTTGTAAATTTATCTTAAAAGTGAATAGAAAAAAGATAACATACCGCATGCCTGTGATTTTCAAATGGCAAGGCCTGATATCAACTTATGGAATACAAACTTTCATTTGATTATTCACGACTAGTCAACTGCTTGTTTTGTTGTTGGCTAGTACCAAAAATTTAACCTGCAACAACTAGTCAACTGATAGTTTCAACTCTACTGTTAGAACTTCAATCAAGAATCAGATTCTTTCAGTATTATGTATACAACATCCTTATGGGGATCCAATTCAGATTTGTGCAAATTAAGGACATTGGGTTCTTTTTTGGGCTCCCTTTTACCATAGTGAAATATGAGGAATATTATTTAAAAAATATTCATCTCCGGATCCATCGGTCAGAATTTTTGCAGTTTTGGTAGGGGGGGGGGGGGTGGGGGGGGGGGGGGGGGCAGGGGTGGTGGGGGGGGGGGGTAAGCTTGGTATACAGTAACCTTATGGGTCTCAGATTTTAAGTTTGTTCAAATCAAATCTCTGGGTTCATATTTGGGATCCCCATGTGACCCCAAATTTCAGCTCAGTGCAATAGGAGGAATATTATTCAAAAACTATTTCTTGAAATACACTACAAGACCCACCAGTCAGACATTTTTATTCCCCCGAAAAAAATTCGGGGGAATCTAGCCATGACGTCATCCGTCTGTCCGTCCGGGCGTAGACGGAATTCTTGTCCACTCCATAACTTCTTACAGCCTTCAAGGATATTAATGATACTTGGTATTATTATTGCCCACAACCAGAGGGTGTGTCGCGAATAAGGTTGGAATGGCTATCAAGGCTTTTTTCGGGGGAATCAGCCACCCTTTGGTGGCCATCCTCTAGTTGATATTTGGTATACATCATCCTTATAGGGGCCAGATTCAAATTTATTCCAATTCCCTTTTTAGTTCCTTATAGGAACCTGAGATTTATCTTAGCACAGATAGGGGAAGATTCAAATTTGTTCAAACTTTGTTCTTGGGTTAAAATTTGGGCTCCCCATGGAAGCCCAAATTTTAACTCCATTCAGAATGAGGAATATTATCTAAAAATCTTCTACCATTCAAATACTTTTGATATTTCATACACGGCATCCTTAAGGGGGTTGGATTCAAGTTTGTTCAATTTAAAACCTTGGTTTATATATTTAGGCTCCTTAAAGGAATATATAACTATTAGCAATATTTAAAATAACACAAGGTGCAGTAGAGCCAACTGGTATTCCTTATAGGTAACTCGGTGCAACATGAGCAAAATATTTTTAAAATCTTGTTCTTCAGATCAAGATTCAAGTTTGTTCATATTAAGTTCATGGGTTCATATTCATGCTGTGTTGGAGCCCAAAGTTTATCCCTGTGTTCATATTTGAGTTCCTAAAAGAAAATCAAATTTTAACTCAGTGCAGTGTGAGGAACATGCGTTGAAAATGTTTTTCTGATCCACCTGGCAGAAACTTTTCATATTTGGTATACACCATCCTTGTGGAGGCAGATTCAAGTATGTTCAAATCAAGTTCATGGATTCATATTTTGCCTTCCTGCTGTGCAATATGATATTTAATAAGAAAACAAATTTTTGTTTCAATCGAATGTTCTGTTTTCATCATTTTCACATCTGTCCATGAGTGTGTAACGACACACAGCCAGGAAAACCCCCAATTTGTCAAAAAAAAACAACCCAAACCCTGTCTCATTCATGTCCTTGTTGACTGTCATTCATACCATTTCTTCACACAACTGATGGCTTCTAGAAACACAGAATATTTCAACGAATTTCAGCCCCAAAACATAGCCAAGCTACATGATCTTTTCAGAGGGAAGTCCTGTCGTTTTTCTATCATAATCTCAAGCCTAAAAATAGGGGATGTGCTTTGAGTAGGGGATTTAAAAGTAGACATAATTTTTCAGAGATTTTTGGTGACAGTCTGTGCAGTATGCACATATGTACAAGGTGACAATTCCCTTTTTGCCTCCGTCTTTAAGTTCTCCCAACAGTAATACCCTTATACATCTTGATTCATGTGTGCAGCTTAGGCTCACTTGAGCCTCTGGTTTTCTGGTGCATTTGATAATCAGTATTCTGCTTTTTCACTTTAGTTGCCATGTCAGTCACCTTGGATTTTTGTGACTATTATTTTTTTTCTTCCAATAGCTTGAAGATAGAATGACCAATGAGTCCCATTTGTTTGAGCTCAATTAACTGAGTGAACTCCAGCTTAAAGGTTAAACTCACCACCAGAACCCCCAGAAGAAGCCAAAAAAGTAGTGATGCTGGGATTCTTTTCAAAAGTTTGTTAAAGATTAAGTGCCTTCTCCAACCAAAGTTCAGGAGTTTGAGTCTATGAAGATGCTTACACATAGCTCTAAATCTGCCTGTGTCATTGTGGTGTATAGGCCTCCACCAAGTTCAAAAATAAACTGACTGTCAGTTCATTTCTGAATTCAAACCCACCCTGGTAGTACTATTCACTACATCTGGAAAACTTAAAATTGAGGTGATTTCAATTTCTTATCAACCTACCTTACAATTGTTTACAACAGACTTGCACTACAGTGGAAGTCCCTAACTCTGAAAAATACTTTCTTTTCAACCTACTCACAGTTGTTTACAATTGGCTGTAACGTAAGTGCAAGCCCCACTTCGGAACTAACTCAAGCTTTTAAGAAACTTTTCCAAACAAGTTGGAAAAGTAATAGAGTGCAAAAGCCCGAAAAAGATCGAAAAAGGGTTGAGCGAGACTGGAGCTCGAAATTACAGGTACTCTCTCTGCACACCTCTTGCGTTTACTGAGGGCATGCGCAACAACCGTGACGTCAATTCCTTTTATTTCCACCATTGTACTGGTCGGAAATTTTGTGACTTGTGCTATTTTTTAGCTGTTATCTTCGTGAACAACTTATTTATATGTGCTATCTTAATCTGATTATGTGCAAGTGGATTGTATCTTTTTCAAGCTTCTAAATTATTTACTATTTGATGATATTTTTGATAATTTTTGCTTGCTTTTTCACACATAGTCTTCTTTTTCCCCCATGTGTGAACACAACCATTGTTCTGTTATCCGTCAGCGGGAAGCTTGATTTCATATATCATATTCATATTATGCCTAAGACTATTCCTTGTACCTCTTGCTTGCAGGTGAAACATGTGGACGACTCTCATTCCACATGTGTCACTTGCAACAGTTGTACTCAGGCCCAATCATGTGGTATTTGTGGGGTTTGGTCCTCAAAATTCTGGGCTTCTGTTAACAAGGTGGTTCTGTCTAGAGCTAGAACCCCTCATTCTCGAGTAAGGGTAGCCGTGCCTTATCAGATATTTCTGTGAGTGCACGTAGTGACTCGGACACACAGGATGCTGATCTGTCTTTTTCTGTGGCGAGTTCCTCTGCAACTGTTGACGGTGCTAGTGCGGTAATACCTGACGTGGAGACCATGGTCTCTTTGTCTTCTGATGTCACTCTTGAGGCGTCTGTTTTCGTCGAGAGCTTCTCCGAGGTCAGCTTGGTGACACTCTCCAATTTGCCTCCTACACCGTCAACAGTTGCTGAGGAAGTTGTTACTACAGATCCTATTCTGTATGATGGTGGCTCTTCCATCTCCTCCGAGGATGGTGTACAGTCTCGGGGGGTCCGAGACTGTATCTGCTGGTGTGTCTATGAGCTATCAGCCTCCCCTGGCTTCACGGTGAAGCTGTGCGGGTTTGCTGTCTGCTCCGTTTCATCTGGCTAGGTTTGCTCCTAGTCGGTTGAGCCGTTCGGTCGCTTCGGCAGCGATTCCTCGCCCCTCGAGCAAATCATTTATTGTTCCTCCTTCCCCTGCTAGTGTGCCGACTAGCAGGATGGGGCTGGGACATTGGCATACAGGGCCTGCTGTTCGGCAGAGGTCAGTGACAGCCCCGGTTAGCTGTCACTCTCGGAACCTTCCTCCGGTAATTCCTCACTGTGTTCTGAGTCTGAATGTTGATCAGTGCTTGCCGTCGGTCTCAGAGGATGGGCATTTTGGGCCTTCTGCCATGCAGAGGCCAATGGCAGGTTCCTGTCATGCTTGGGACAATCCTCCGGTGTCTTCTCACTGTGTACCAGGGCCAGCTACTGATCTACGTATGCCGTTGGTCTCTTTAGAGGATTTGCAGGCAGGGCCTTCTGTTCCGAAGAGGTCACTGATTGTCCCTGGGCATCACAATCGGGACTATCCTCCGGTGTCTTCTCACCGTCTCACTATTCTGTCTGCCGATCGACGTTCGTCGGCGATCCCTTCTGAGGATTTGGGTTCTTCTACCAGAAGGGTCCATTGGGAGGGTCCATTCCGTCTGCTGCTGTGACGGATTCTCAGGGTGACCTGTGTCAGGCCGCTTCGGCGCTCACCCGGTTGCTTTCTAGCAACCCTCAAGTTGGCTTCCCTGTGCCTCATGAGGCACAACCTCCTTTGGTCAGTCGCCGAGATGTCTCGCCTGGCCCTTTGGATACTGCACAGTATTCACAGGAGGTTTCTGCTGGACAGCCTGAGTTGGGCTACGTCTCTTCTGCAACAGAGGATGACGTTTTTCTGGAAGGTGATGGGCCCCTCTTGTCAGTCTTGGGGTACGCTTTGGATTTTGTCTTTCGCTTATTGCCGGACATTCAACCTTCAGACCAGCTATCTGTGACTGTCCGGCCGCGGTCCTCTGTGGAGAGCCGTAACCCTGTTGAGCCTTCTAGCTCTGGGGCTTTGTGTCCTCTGCAATTGGCTCAGGTTGTTGAGTCCTTCCAGGGCTTGGACGCCAAAATGCATTCTAAGGCCCTCAAGGGTTCTTTCTTTTCTAGAGCTGATGCCTTTCTGCCTCCATTGCAGTTTTGTGTTTACGATTCCGTCTGTCCACCAGTCTTCCAAGGGATGACTACTGTGGATGAGGATTCTTCTTCCCTCGGGTTAACTAAGCCTAAGCATGCAGTTCTCCCGATGTCAGTAGTTGAATCTATGGTGGGCCTGTCCCGAGAGATGCTGGGTATATTATCTCTAGCGGACCATGTTGTCTCTGCCCTGGCTGAATATTTTTTACCAGGGGAGTTTGATGATGCTCAGGCGCCTTTTCACGTTTTGTCACAGGCTCTTATGAACTTGACACACGCCCACGCCTGTAACACAGCTAATTTGGAGCTGACATGCCGGGATGCGGTGTTGGATTCTTCTCCATCCCTTCCTTCTGAGCAGCGTGCTGTTCTGAGGCCTACCTCTTTGGTTGGACCTCAGTTGCTCCATGGTTCCGTGGAAGCTGTCCATGGCGAGGTTCTTCGTCATTCGAAGGACCAGCTTTTGCTAGGTCAGCAGGACCAGCCTGCTGCTGCAGGTGGTGGTCATTCCAGTCCTGCCAAGCGCCCTGCTGCGTCTACCTCGTTGGCGACGTCAGCTACACCTTCGGCTCCGTCTGCTCCTTCTGCTCAGAAGAAGCGCTGACGCGGCCAGGCTCGCTGGCAGCCTCAGGCAGGAAAGTTTCAGGACTCTGTCGCTTCCCGAGGTGGTGGTTTCTCCTCTTGGAGGGGGCCTCATCAAGGCTGCAAGTGAAAGTCCTCACCTCGATTCGCCTCCAGTCATGGGAAGGCTGTCGCTGTTTTACGACAGTTGGACAGAGCTAACATCGGACACTTGGGTCCTCGACATCATACAATCCAGTCTGCGACTGTCCTTCCATCGGTACCCCAGTTTATCTCGGGTGCCCCTCCTGACTCGGGTCCCTTCCGATTCTCTAAGTCGGGACCTTCTGGTGCAGGAGATCGACAATCTCCTCTCCAAAGGGGTGATCAAGGTGGTCAGGAACACCCTTTCACCGGGGTTTTACTCGAGACTTTTTCTTGGTGCCGAAGAAAAGCGGCCAGTTTCGTCCTGTCATCGATCTGAGTATCCTGAATGGGTACATTATAGCACCTCATTTCAGTATGGAGACTTTCCGGTCGGTTCGACGTTCAGTTCATCAGGGCGACTTTGCTGCCAGTGTCGACCTGAAGGATGCCCACTTCCATGTACCCATCCATCTGGTGTCACGGAAATACCTTCGGTTCTCGTTTCGGGAACGAGTCTATCAATTCAGAGCTCTCCCGTTCGGTTTGAACCTGGCTCCTTGGGCCTTCACCCGACTGATGTCACATGTGCTTGCTTTTCACCATATTTAGTCGGCTGTGACTTTGTCAGCCTACCTGGACGACATCCTCCAACAGCACCACGATGCTGCTTTTCTGGAGTCAGATGTCTGGCAGTTTCTTTGCCTGTTAGCGTCGCTGGGTTTCAGAGTCAATCACGAGAATTCAGATCTCCTTCCTTCTCAGCAATTTCGTCATTTGGGGATGGATTTTGACACTCTTCACAATGTGGTGTCGGTCCCCAATGCTCGGGCGACCATTCTTTCCGCCTTGACTTGGAACCTGCTTCAATCTTCCTCGGTCTCACCCAGGACTTTCCTTCGGATGCTGGGCCTTTGCAGTTCGGTGACAGATCTCATTCCGCTCAATCGCTTGTTTGTCCGACCTCTCCAACACTTCCTGTTGGATCATTGGCATCCAAATGTAGATCCGCTGGACCTGGAACTTCCAATTCCTCAGTCCCTGCTTTGTCACCTCCACCCTTGGTCCGATGTTCCCTGGCTGACACAGGCTGCCCTCCTTGCTTTTCTTTCTGCTGCTCTTGTTGGTATTGATTATGTTATTCACCTCCTCGTATTGTTTATTCAGCCAGTTGTAAACAATTGTGGGTAGGTTGAAAAGAAATTAAAATTTTTTAGTAAATTTTGTTTCTTAACATACCTACCACAATTGTTTTCCGGAGGCCCACCCTCCTTGGGGATATCTATGATCTCGATACCTCCCCACTAAATCACAAACTTCTCGTTGGTGGAAATATGGAATTGACGTCACGGTTGTTGCGCATGCGCTCGGTAAACACAAGAGGTGTGCAGAGAGAGTACCTGTAATTTCGAGCACCGGTCTCGCTCGACCCTTTTTTGATCTTTTTCGTGCTTTTGAACTCTATTACTTTTCCAACTTGTTTGGAAAAGTTTCTTAAAAGCTTGAGTTAGTTCCGAAGTAGGGCTTGCACTTACGTTACAGCCAATTGTAAACAACTGTGGTAGGTATGTTAAGAAAGAAAATTTACTAAAAAATTTTAATATCTATTTTCTTCTTCCCCAAGCGATTTGGGAAAGAAAAGTGGTGCAAAAGCACCAAGAAAAAATAAGCCAAAACTGAGTCGAGTGCGACCAGCGCCTACCTAGTAGGGGGCACTCTTCTTGTACTAATCCACGGCTTCCAGAACCAGTGCCCAGATGTAATACCAACTTGTCATTCTATTATTTTTTTCTGCCATCTTACAGGATGCGGATCGTTTCGCTCTTCAACTGTGATACCTTTTGACTCGATGTTAATGATGTTTCCTGTTCTGAATTGTAGATTCATAGCTGTTTCTTCAATATCCATAGATACAGGGCTGTGTTTTTATATATTTTCTTGATTATTCACTGTATTTTTCATGATAAATCTCTTTAACGATTCCGCGCACGATTTTCGTGTACCGTGCTGTTTCGGTCTTTTGTTCATTAATGCTAACCCTTTGGGTTCTGCTTTTAACTGAATTAAGTGTCAGCTGGGGGAGGTTGTGGCTGCTTTTCTCCCCTCTGTTGAGGGTAGAATTTCTGCCAGTTCCCTTTTGGCTGTTGGGGTACTTTTCTGTTCCTGTCGGGCCTTTGTTTCCTGCCACCTTACTCTGGTAGCTGGGGGTGTCCTGATTTATTTTTTCTTTGGGTTCACCTTCCCATCTACTCTGTTCTCACCAGATATGCCTAGGATGATACCTTGTGGGCCATTTTTGTGGTCTTAGCATGTTGAAGTTTCCCATTATTCCTGCTGCCCTTTAATTGGGTGTTCTATTGAAAGACCCTGTGGACTGGGTAGTCTTCCATCTTTTGGGCTTCCGTCTATTGTGTAGTTTGGGCACGTGCTGTTTTCCTCCCGTTCCTGCTTGAAGAGGAATGCAGTCGTTTGGGACCTCCTGATTCTACTCTTTCTGGAGAGAGTTGTACCCCCTCCTGGGGGTTTTGCAGTCTTTTTATAGTGTGGATACCGCAGTAGCTGCTGACTTTCTGGCAAAGAGATGCCTGGTTGCGGCTACTGTCCCCCTCCAGTCAACATCTGAGGCTGTCACTAGAGTTGTGCCTCCTCTTTTGGAGCCAAGCTCAGTTGCTCTCTCCGCTTTTCTACCTTTGATACAGCTACTGATGTATCCGCTCCTGCTGCTACTCTGTCAGTGACGTCATTGGTCTCTGTTTGAGCCGGCCTCGGCTTATCCCTGCAGGGGTCTACAGGGATTTCTGCTTCTGGGACATGAGATATCGGCCTCAACCTTCACTGGCTTCAACTCAGCGAAGTTGGAAGTGGTTGCCGGCCGATCCCTCTGCTGTGGTCTCTCAGCCGTCAAGCCCGGCAGGTTTTGATTTGGTTTCAGATGTCCATGGTGGGGTCACCGTGGACTCTGTTGCGCTTCCATCCATGCACTCTGGTCCTTTGGCCAGTTTTGCAGGACTGGCGCATTTTTGTGCAGCCTGGACCTCCTTCCCTCAGAGGTCCGCGATGACTCTCCTGAGTTTCCGCACTTCAGACCATCGGGGGTATTTCATACCCCTATAAGTATCTGTATTCAGATGTTATGGCTGCCACCTGTCGGCCCGTGTCGGGTGTCTCTAAAGGATCATGACCCTTGGCTTGTTTAGAGGGTCAGATGCGAAGCCACTTTGCCAGTCCATTCCCATGTCGAAAAGGCAAATACGGGTTGTGAGCTTAGGTCCCTCCTTGCTCATGCAGGTTCTTTACAAGAGCCTTCCTGTTGTCTCTGCTTTGGTTGCTTATCTGCCTCCAGATAGGTTTGACGACATAAGGCTCCTTTGCGTGTGATCTCTAAGACACTCATGCATCTGACTCACACGCATGCCTGTAACACGGCTAATTTGGAATTAGTTCACCAAGACGCTGAGTTGGTCACAAGCCATTCCCTTCCTGAAGGGCAGGGCACTGCTCTTCAATCTGCTTCTTTGGTGTGTCCGCGACTATTCCATGATTCCGTGGCGACAGTCCGGAATGACGTCCTGCTTCATTCCTAAGATCAGCTGCTGCTTTGCCAGCTTGATCCGCCTTCTGTTGGAGGCCAGGTCCGTTTGTAGCCTAACAAACGCCCTTCTGCTCCCTCTGTGAAGCCAAGGTGTGATCCTCCTGCCTCCGCTTCTTCCTCTGAGGGTAAGTGTCGGCAGTCCAGAGGGAGGTCTCCGGATCCTTCATCTAGCAGAGGAGGTGGTTTCTCCTGTCATGGGTCTCTCCGGGGCTCGAAATGAAGGTCCTCACCTCGATTCATCCCAGGTTAGAGGAGGGATATCCAAGTTTGCAGACTGTTGAGCCATGATCACATCTGATCCTTGGGTGGAAGATGTTCGGTCCAGTCTGTGGATATCCTTTTGGAGGCACCCTACTCTGTCGAGAGTGCCTCTTCCAACCCAAGTTGGCCCTCAAGGGTTCTTTCTTTTCTAGAGCTGATGCCTTTCTGCCTCCATTGCGGTTTTGTGTTTACGATTCTGTCTGTCCACCAGTCTTCCAAGGGATGACTACTGTGGATGAGGATTCTTCTTCCCTCGGGTTAACTAAGCTTAAGCCTGCAGTTCTCCCGATGTCAGTAGTTGAGTCTATGGTGGGCCTGTCCCGAGAGATGCTGGGTATGTTATCTGTCACGGACCATTGTCGTCGCTGCCCTGGCTGAATATTTTCCACCAGGGGAGTTTGATGATGCTCAGGCGCCTTTTCGTATTTTGTCACAGGCTCTTATGAACTTGACACACGCCTGTAACACGGCTAATTTGGAGGTGCTATAATGTAATCGTTCAGGATACTCAGCGATCTGAGTATCCTGAACGAGTACATTATAGCACCTCATTTCAGTATGGAGACTTTCCGGTCGGTTTGACGTTCAGTTCATCAGGTCGACTTTGCTGCCAGTGTCGACCTGAAGGATGCCTACTTCCATGTATCCATCCATCTGGTGTCACGGAAATACCTTCGGTTCTCGTTTCGGGATCGAGTCTATCAATTCAGAGATCTCCCGTTCGGTTTGAACCTGGCTCCTTGGGCCTTCACCTGACTGTCACATGTGCTTGCTTTTCACCATACTCAGTCGGCTGTGACTTTGTCAGCCTACCTGGACGACATCCTTCAACGGCACCACGATGCTGCTGTTCTGGAGTCAGATGTCTGGCAGTTTCTTTGCCTGTTAGTGACGCTGGGTTTCAGAGTCAATCACGAGAATTCAGATCTCCTTCCTTCTCAGCAATTTCGTCATTTGGGGATGGATTTCAACACTCTTCACAATGTGGTGTCGGTCCCCAATGCTCGGGCGACCATTCTTTCCACCTTGACTCGGAACCTGCTTCAATCTTCCTCGGTCTCAGCCAGGACTTTCCTTCGTATGCTGGGCCTTTGCGGTTCGGTGACAGATCTCATTCCGCTCAATCGCTTGTTTGTCCGACCTCTCTAACACTTCCCTTTGGATCATTGGCGTCTGAATGTAGATCTGCTGGACCTGGAACTTCCAATTCCTCGGTCCCTGCTTTGTCACCTCCACCCTTGGTCCGATGTTCCCTGGCTGACACAGGCTGCCCGCCTTGCTTTTCTTTCTGCTGCTCTTGTTGGTATTGATTATGTGATTCACCTCCTCGTATTGTTTATTCGGCCAGTTGTAAACAATTGTGAGTAGGTTGAAAAGAAATTAAAATTTTTTAGTAAATTTTGTTTCTTAACATACCTACCACAATTGTTTACCGGAGGCCCACCCTCCTTGGGGATATCTTTGATATCGATGCCTTCCCACTAAATCACAAACTTCTCGTTGGTGGAAATACGGAATTGACGTCACAGTTGTTGCGCATGCGCTCGGTAAACACAAGAGGTGTGCAGAGAGAGTACCTGTAATTTCGAGCGCCGGTCTCGCTCGACCCTTTTTCGATCTTTTTCGTGCTTTTGCACTCTATTACTTTTCCAACTTGTTTGGAAAAGTTTCTTAAAAGCTTGAGTTAGTTCCGAAGTAGGGCTTGCACTTACGTTACAGCCAATTGTAAACAATTGTGGTAGGTATGTTAAGAAACAAAATTTACTAAAAAATTTTAATATCTATTTTCTGATTTCCCAAGCAATTTGGGAAAGAAAAGTGGTGCAGAAGCACCAAGAAAAAATAAGCCAAAACTGAATCGAGTGCGACCAGCACTCACCTAGTAGGGGACACTCTTCTTGTACTAATCCACGGCTTCCAGAACCAGTGCGCAGACGTAATACCAACTTGTCATTCTATTATTTTTTTCTGCCATCTTACAGGCTGCGGATCGTTTTACTCTTCAACTGTGATACCTTTTGACTCGATGTTAATGATGTTTCCTGTTCTGAATTGTAGATTCATAGCTGTTTCTTCAATATCCATACATACAGGGCTGTGTTTTTATATATTTTCTTGATTATTCACTGTATTTTTCATGATAAATCTCTTTAACGATTCTGCGCACGATTTTCGTGTACCGTGCTGTTTCAGTCTTTTGTTTATTAATGCTAACCCTTTGGGTTTTGCTTTTAACTGAATTAAGTGTCAGCTGTGGGAGGCTGTGGCTGCTTTTCTTCCCTTTGTTGAGGGTAGAATTTCTGCCAGTTCCCTTTTGGCTGTTGGGGTACTTTTCTGTTCCTGTCGGGCCTTTGTTTCCTGCCACCTTACTCTGGTAGCTGTGTCCTGATTTATTTTTTCTTTGGGTTCACCTTCCCATCTACTTTGTTCTCACCAGATATGCCTAGGATGATACCTTGCGGGCTATTTTTGTGGTCTTAGCATGTTGAAGTTTCCCATTATTCCTGCTCCACTTTAATTGGGTGTTCTATTGAAAGACCCTGTGGGCTGGGTAGTCTTCCATCTTTTGGGCTTCTGTCTATTGTGTAGTTCGGGCACGTGCCGTTTTCCTCCCGTGCCTGCTTGAAGGGGAATGCAGTCGTTTGGGACCTCCTGATTCGACTCTGTCTGGAGAGAGTTGTACCCTCTCCTGGGGGTTTTGCAGTCTTTTTATAGTGTGGATACCGCAGTAGCTGCTGACTTTCTAGCAAAGAGATGCCTGGTTGCGGCTACTGTCCCCCTCCAGTCAACATCTGAGGCTGTCACTAGAGTTGTGCTTCCTCTTTTGGAGCCAACCTCAGTTGCTCTCTCCGCTTTTCTGTCTTTGATACAGCTACTGATGTATCCGCTCCTGCTGCTACTCTGTCAGTGACGTCATTGGTCTCTGTTTAAGCTGGCTTTGGCTTATCCCTGCAGGGGTCTACAGGGATTACTGCTTCTAGGACGTGAGATATCGGCCTCAACCTTCACTGGCTTCAAGGAAGTGGTTGCCGGCCGATCCCTCTGCTGTGGTCTCTCAGCCGTCAAGCCCGGCAGGTTTTGATTTGGTTTCAGATGTCCATGGTGGGGTCACCGTGGACTCTGTTGCGCTTCCATCCATGCACTCTGGTCCTTTGGCCAGTTTTGCAGGACTGGCGCATTTTTGTGCAGCCTGGACCTCCTTCCCTCAGAGGTCTGCGATGACTCTCCTGAGTTTCCGCACTTCAGACCATCGGGGGTATTTCATACCCCTATAAGCATCTGTATTCAGATGTTTCGGCTGCCACCTGTCGGCCCGTGTCGGGTGTCTCTAAAGGATCATGACCCTTTGCTTGTTTAGAGGGTCAGATGCGAAGCCACTTTGCCGGTCCATTCCCATGTCGAAAAGGCAAATACGGGTTGTGAGCTTAGGGAGGTCCCTCCTTGCTCATGCAGGTTCTTTCCAAGAGCCTTCCTGTTGTCTCTGCTTTGGCTGCTTATCTGCCTCCAGATAGGTTTGACGACATAAGGCTCCTTTGCGTGTGATCTCTAAGACACTCATGCATCTTACTCACACGCATGCCTGTAACACGGCTAATTTGGAATTAGTTCGTCAAGATGCTGAGTTGGTCACAAGCCGTTCCCTTCCTGAAGGGCAGGGCACTGCTCTTCAATCTGCTTCTTTGGTGGGTCCGCGACTATTCCATGATTCCGTGGCGACAGTCCGGAATGATGTCCTGCGTCATTCCTAAAATCAGCTGCTGCTTTGCCAGCTTGATCTGCCTTCTGTTGGAGGCCAGGTCCATTTGTAGGCTAACGCCCGCCCTTCTGCAACCTCTGTGAAGCCAAGGTGTGATCCTCCTGCTTCCGCTTCTTCCTCTGAGGGTAAGTGTCGGCAGTCCAGAGGGAAGTCTCAGGATCCTTCATCTAGCAGAGGAGGTGGTTTCTCCTGTCATGGGTCTCTCCGGAGCTCGAAATGAAGGTCCTCACCTCGATTCATC
Source organism: Pictodentalium vernedei (assembly GCA_031216915.1). NCBI lineage: Eukaryota > Metazoa > Mollusca > Scaphopoda > Dentaliida > Dentaliidae > Pictodentalium > Pictodentalium vernedei. Next base: position 417,214,054 of record CM062295.1, read on the forward strand.
CCAGGTTAGAGGAGGGATATCCAAGTTTACAGACCGTTGAGCCATGATCACTTCTGATCCTTGGGTGTAAGATGTTCGGTCCAGTCTGTGGATATCCTTTCGGAGGCACCCTACTCTGTCGAGAGTGCCTCTTCCAACCCAAGTTCCTTCAGACGTTTCACGTCAGGAACTTTTGATCACGGAGATAGACACTCTCTGTTGAAGGGGGCAATCAAGGTCATCAAGAACATTCATTCAGCGTGATTTTATTCCCTCCTGTTCTTGGTACTGAAGAAGGACGGCCAACTCCGACTGGTTATCGATCTGAGTTTCCTGAGCCAGTCTATCATTGCTCCCAAGTTCTGCATGGAGACTTTCAGGTCGGTTTGCCACTCCATTCACCAGAGAGATTTCGCTTCCAGCATTGACCTGTGAGATGCTTTCTTTCACGTTACGATTCATCAGACATTGCGAAAGTATCTCAGGTTCGCTTTTCTGGGGCAAAATTTACCAGTTCAGGGCCATGCCTTTCGGCCTCAACCTGGCTCCTTGGGCATTCATCCGACTGATGTGTCGCATGTGATAGCCTTCCATCGCACTCAGTCCAGGGTGACTACTTTGGCGTATCTGGACGATATCCTCCAGAGGCACTCCAATGCTGCTCTTCTGGAGTCAGATGTTGCCACACGTTTTTCGCCCTGACTCTGACCCAGTCCACATCCGCGACATCTCGGAGTATTCTCCGGCGGCTCGGTCTCGGTGACGGATTTCATTCCTCTGGGTTGGCTGCATGTCAGACCTCTCCAACACTTTCTCAGTTGTTGGAGACCGAATGTCGATCCTCTGGATCTGGTGCTTCAGTTACCAGCATCGCTTCATCGTCACCTTCTTCCCTGTACGGATGTTCAGTGGATTATGCAGGGAGTTCTGTTGGACTTGCCTTTTTCCGATCGTGTTCTGACTGCTGATGCCAGCGATCTTGGATGGTGCGCGATGTAGGATCCTCTCGTCTTTCCCTTCACGGCGTATGGGACCAGGATCAAGCAGCTCTTCACATCAATCAGAAGGAGCTTCTTGCTATTCTGCTGAGTTTCGGGCAGTGGATCCCACACCTTTCGAATCCTCAGGTCCTTCTGTTGTCCGACAATTCGACAGTGGTCGTTTTCATTTGGAATCAGGGCGGCACGCACTCGGTTCCCCTGTACGAATTGGCTCGGGATCTTCTACTGCTTGCTCAGGATGTCAACACCAGGGTGCTGGTTCGTCACATCCCTGGTCGTCTGAACGTCCTAGCCGACTTCCTGTCTCGACAGGGCAGGTTCATTTCCACCAAGTGAATGCTTCACAGGGCAGTGTTCCAGTCGCTTTGCGATCTCTGGGGTTATCCCCACATCGATCTGTTTGCGGCCCATTGGAACCCTCAGGTGTACACTTTCATGTCTCTGTGTCTAGATCCTCTGGCTTTTGCCGTGGATGCTCTGTCACTTGATTAGAACGGTCTAGTCGGCTACGCCTTCCTGCCGGTTCCTATTCTGCCTCAGGTTCTAGCCAAGATACGAACTTGCAGTTGTTGAATCATTCTTATCGCTCCAAGTCGCCTCAGCGGGTGTGGCTCTGCTCTCTGTTGCCGGCAGTTCAGTCTCCCTCTACATCTCAACCTTCTTTGCCAAGGTCACCCGAGGAGTTTTCAAGTCGACCTGACTTCATTGTGCCTTCACGCATATCTTTTGTCAGGTCCTGTCTCCTACGTAGAGGTTTTTCGAGACGAGTAGTGGAGTGCATTTCTTCTTCAAGGCGGCACTCCACTGGTTTAGCCTGTGCTGCTAAATGGAAGGTATTCTGTTGATGGTGTGCTGATCACTCTGTTGATTATGCCGATATTTTGATAACAGATTGCAGAGTTTCTGGTATATCTGTTTGATTCTTGGGGACTCCAACCTGTTACCATCTAAGGGTACAGGTCCATGCTTTCGGAGACTTCTTCATATGTGAAAGCATTGTATCGGCACCAATCTGTCCGTACCTCTCCAAGATTATTCGGCACTTTTCTTTGAAAAAGCCTAGGATTTTTATTTTTTATTTTTTGGGGGAGGGGTTGGGGGGGCGCCGTTCGAACCTTTATCCCAGGTGGATATGCATTTTCTCACATACAATATGGCTTTTCTGATGGCTTTTGCCTCAGCCAGAAGGGTTAGTGAGCTTCACACACCCTCTGTTGATCCAGCCTTTTTCAGGAGCTCTGCCAACAATGTTACTTTACCACTGATTGCTCCTTTCTGGCCAAGAATCAGATGCCAGAAACTACTCAACCTCCAATCTGTATCTGCTGAGGGTAATCGTCCTTTACTCTGTGCAGTTCGGGTTGTTCGCATTTACCTCAACCATTCTCAATTCATTTGGAAAGACAGGAAAAGATATATATTTCTGTCTCTTATCCCTGGTCGACAGAAGATCTCTTCTCAATCCATTTCTAGATGGATTTGCCTTGTGACTGACGATTGTATTACCAATCATTTTTCTGCCCTGCCCACGAGGTGCATGCATTGTCTACCTTCGTCAGTTGTCAGCATGTTATGCAGGCAGCCTACTGGAGAAATGCTTCTACTTTCTATACCTATCTGCGTCAGTTGCAGGAGCAGTCTGGGGACCTTTTTTCTTTGGCCCTCTTTTCTTCCGCTCTGGCTGCCATCAACCCTAGCCATTAGGGTTCTGGTCAGGTCATATGCCTTATCTCCCATTGTCATTTACTACTGGTTGCGATGCTATGGTTTTATAGGCCTAGGGAACTCTTCTGTCCATGGTTCCAGCGCAGTGAGGTTATGTTGGGGTTGGTTATGTGATTCCCTCCTCCTGTTGTCCATTCAGCCTGTTGTAAACAGTTGTAAGGTAGGTTGATAAGAAATTTAAATTTTATAGTAAATTTCCTTTCTTCTTATACCTACCTACCGCAATTATTTACGTGGAGACCCTCCTGTCTTCTTTTTAGCTCACCGAAGGGAGCTAAACTTATCACTTGCTGTCCGTCGTCATCGTCCGTCGTCGTCGTCCGTCCGGCGTCGTGAACATTTTTCAAACTGAAATCGCTAGTTCGATTTTCTTGAAACTTGGTATGGATGTTCAATACCATATGTCAATTCAAGTTTGTTCAAATGAAATGGACATGCCCACTTGGGGCTCCATAGGGGGCATAACTCTGATAGCACCGTATGAATTATAGAAAAATTATTAAAAAATCTTCTTCTCCAGAACCAGTGGGCAGAATCCTTTGATACTTGGTATGCAACATCTTGGTATTGGTCTGATTCAAGTTTGTTTAAATCGGCCCCATGGATTCATATTTGGGCTCACTATGGAAGCCCAAATTCGAACTTAGTGCATTTCAATCAAATTTCTTAAAAAATCTTCTTCTCCAGATCCAGCAGGCAGAATCTTTTGATATTTGGTATGCAACATTGTGGGGTGGATCTGATTCAAGTTTGTTCAAATCGGCCCCCTGGATTCATATTTGGGCTCAGTATAGAAGCTCGAATTCGAACTTAGTGCATTTCAGGCAAATTTCTTAAAAAATCTTCTTCTCAAGATCCAGCAGGGAGAATCTTTTGATATTTGGTATGCAACATTGTGGGGTGGATCTGATTCAAGTTTGTTCAAATCGGCCCCCTAGATTCATATTTGGGCTCACTATAAAAGCTTGAATTCGAACTTAGTGCATTTCAGGCAAATTTCTTAAAAAATCTTCTTCTCAAGATCCAGCAGGATGAATCTTGTGATATTTGGTATGCAACATTGTGGGGTGGATCTGATTCAAGTTTGTTCAAATCGGCCCCCTGGATTCATATTTAGGCTCACTATAAAAGCTTGAATTCGAACTTAGTGCATTTCAGGCAAATTTCTTAAAAAATCTTCTTCTCAAGATCCAGCAGGATGAATCTTTTGATATTTGGTATGCAACATTGTGGGGTGGATCTGATTCACGTTTATTCAAATCGGCCCCTGGATTGACATTTGGGCTCAGTATAGAAGCCCAAATTCGAACTTAGTGCATTTCAGGCAAATTTCTTAAAAAATCTTCTTCTCAAGATCCAGCAGGCAGAATCTTTTGATATTTGGTATGCAACACTGTGGGGTGGATCTGATTCAAGTTTGTTCAAATCGGCCCCCTGGATTCATATTTGGGCTCACTATAAAAGCTTGAATTCGAACTTAGTGCATTTCAGGCAAATTTCTTAAAAAATCTTCTTCTCCAGATCCAGCAGGATGAATCTTTTGATATTTGGTTTGCAACATTCTGGGGTGGATCTGATTCAAGTTTGTTCAAATCGGCCCCCTGGATTCATATTTGGGCTCAGTATAGAAGCCCGAATTCGAACTTCGTGTATTTCAGACAAATTTCTTAAAAAATCTTCTTCTCAAGATCCAGCAGGCAGAATCTTTTGATATTTGGTATGCAACATTGTGGGGTGGATCTGATTCAAGTTTGTTCAAATCGGCCCCCTGGATTCATATTTGGGCTCACTATAAAAGCTTGAATTCGAACTTAGTGCATTTCAGGCAAATTTCTTTAAAAATCTTCTTCTCAAGATCCAGCAGGCAGAATCTTTTGATATTGGGTATGCAGCATGCTTGGGGGTGAGATTCAAGTTTGTTCAAGCCAAGTCCCTGGGTTCATATTTAGGCTCACTGTGGTAGCCCAAATTATAACTTAGTTCAAAATGAGGAATTTTCTTTAAAAATCTTCTTCTTCAGATCCAGCAGTCGGAATGTTTTGATATTTGGTATGCAGCATCCTTAGGGGGATGAGATTCAAGTTTGTTCAAGCCATGTCCCTAAGTCCGTATTTGGGCTCACTGTGGGAGCCTGAATGATAACTTAGTTCAAAATGAGGAATTTTCTTTAAAAATCTTCTTCTTCAGATCCAGCAGTCGGAATGTTTTGATATTTGGTATGCAGCATCCTTAGGGGGGTGAAATTCAAGTTTGTTCATGCCATGTCGCTAGGTTCATATTTGGGCTCACTGTGGGAGCTTGAATTGTAACTTAGTTCGAAATGAGGAATTTTCTTAAAAAATCTTCTTCTTCAGATTCAGCAGTCGGAATGTTTTGATATTTGGCATGCAGCATCCTTAGGGGGTGAGATTCAAGTTTGTTCAAGCCAAGTCCCGGGGTTCATATTTGGGCTCACTGTGGGAGCCTGAATGATAACTTAGTTCAAAATGAGGAATTTTCTTTAAACATCTTCTTCTTCAGATCCCGCAGATGAATGCTTTTGATATTTGGTATGCAAAATCCTTAGGGGGTAAGATTGAAGTTTGTTCAAGCCATGGCCTTAGTTCCATAAAATTTGTCTCTCATGACTCATTCCTTTGTTGTGTTGATGAACCATGTCTAACTGAATGTGCCCCCAAATACTTCTTTGAACCACTTTGGCCGGTGAGCGATTAAGGCTCCTTGGGGCCTCTTGTTTGGGTACGAATCCTTCCTCCTCGCTAATCACATAACTCCATTGTTGGCAGATTCAATGGAATGACACGTTGGTTATATGTCTACACACCAGTTCCGGAAGCCATGGATTAGTACAAGGAGAAGAGTGTCCCCTGCTGTGTGTGCACCTGTCGCATTTGACCCAGTTTTTGCTTATTTTTTTATTGGTGCTTTTGCACCACTTTTCTTTCCCAAATCGCTTGGGAAAGATTGAAAAAAGTGAGTATTTTTCTGAGTTAGGGACTTCATGCAAGCCTGTTGTAAACAGTTGCGGTATGTATAATAAGAAAGGAAATTTACTATAAAATTTAAACTTCCTTATGGATAATGATAACAATACTGATGCCTCCAAATTCAGAGACTTGAGAAATTTTTGAGTTTTCATAAGTTGGAGAAACTCATAAAGATGGGAACACTAATGACCTCATTATTACATGTGAATCTGATACTGACAAGATTGAGAAATCGTTCATTCTTGGATCTAGCTATTTCAGATCATTTCCAAGTCTTCTTCTACATCAGTCTATCACTCCCCATCTAAGTATGACAAACATTCATTTTGAAAGTAACATTATATCAACATAAATGAATTCTCAAAATCTGTAGCTTCATGGAGGTCAACAGTTAAAGAGAGTTGCAATTGGTAGTCAAATCATTAGTGACTTTAATAGTGTATTGAGGGGTCTCATTGATTTGACAACAAAGTACCTCAAATTAAATGAAAACGAAACCGAGTTGATATATATCAGCACACCTAATCAAATATCAAAATCATTAAAACTGCCTTTTGAAATTCACGGAGCCGAAATATCACCAGGCTCCTCTGTACGAAAACCTATGATGTTTCTTTGATGAAAACCTGGCTTATGAGAAACATGTAAACATAATTATTCATACCACTTTCTTCCACCTTTGAAACATCGGTAATATAAGACCTCTTATTGATGTTAAAACAGTTGAAGAACTTGTCCATGCATTTGTGACCACTCCATAGACTACTGCAACTCTCCGTTATATGAAAAAGTCCTTCCTTGAAAAACTTCATCATATTCAAAACTGTGCGGCATGAGATGTAATGATGAGTAGGAAATTGTGTCACACTACCCCAATATTTTTTGATCTACACTATCAAATGTTTAAATGGTTTGGCGAGCAAGCGGATGGGCATAACCTTTCTTGTTAGCATGAACAAATATCAATGGATTTGCTCAATATTTGGTATGTGAGACTTTATTAACAATGTCTCTAATGAGTTCGAAAACTGGTACAGTTCGGCCATACTGAGCAGAGTTATTATGTCTTGATCGATTAATGTTTGCCTATTTTCTGCTTGTTAGTGCAAAACTTGAACAAATATCAATGGATTTGGTCAATATTTGATATGTGAGACTTTGTTAACAATGTCTGCTTGAGTTCGAAAAACGGTGTGATTCTGCCACACTAAGCAGAATTATGGCCCTTAAGTAGTGAATTTTTTTATTGTTTTCAGCTTGTTAGCTTTATAACTTGAACAAATCTCCATGAATTTGGTCAATATTTGGTATGTGAGACTTTCTTAACAATGTCTTGAATGAGTTCAACAAACTTCTCCCATGTCTTTTACTAATACCTGTTCAGCAATAAAACATTGATGAAAACCTAAATTTAACAGATACTGATGAATTTTAGCCAGCTTACAAACAACTTATTACATTGCACCTCAATGCAGTTTGTTAACAAGCATTGGTTTGGTTTGTGATTTGTTTTACTTTACAGTGATGGTAACATGATAAAAAATTGCTGAAAAGTTAATTTGTGTTTTGAGATATATAGACACTTATTAAGGAACTACATTTATTTAATTTTCTATTAATGAGTCATGTCACATCTATAATTGTGAAAGCATAATATGTGTTAAGAAATAATGAGAAATTATTTGATAGATTATTCTTTTTAATTTACATTTTAGGATGCATGTCTTTCTTTCATCTCTACCGATGATTATCATTGGAGCTTTTATGCTTAGGATGTTTAAGGTATGTTAGGTGTACTTTGTTTTTAGCAAAATTGTTGGTACATGATACCCAAATACCTTACTGCCAAAATCTTTGTGTCTTCAAAAATACCACCTCATTGCAAAGCTTCAGTAAGAGTATTAGCAAAGGGTGTTTATCTCATTTATTTGGCACTTGTTCATCAGGCCATGTGAGGTTTTGATTATTTAGAACAATGATAAATTGCTGACCCTAGTTATACCCCCACTTTTTAAAAAAAAAAGGGGGGTGTACTGGATAGTGCCTGTCCCTCCATTTGTCCATCTGCCCATCCATCTGTGTGTATATCAGTATGTCTGTCTGTTAATCCATCCCAAACAAATGGTTTCCGAATGATAACTCTAGTTTGCTTTGTTGTATGACCTTATAATTTTGCAACATTACTACCTACCATGAAATGCAGATCAAGTTTGATTTTCATTGTTATTGCATATGCTATTCTAGAGTTATGCCCCTTAATAAGTGACAAAATGTTATAAACAATGTTTCCAGATGATGAGGCCATTAAAAAAAAATGTCTATGTTCTCAGGCAGTTGTGTCTCAAATTTTTTATTAGGGCAGGAGGCTTTTTATTTTTATTTTTTATTCTGAAATCTGAAAAAGATACCATAAAAAAGTATATTCACATTTCAGGAAGAAATCTTTTACAAACTCCGGACTGGTCTTATCTTATCGCATATATTGCAAAATGCTTCAATCAGCTGGGCTGTTGACGACATACCAAAGATGCTCCATTGCAGGATTATGTTCAGTCATTAATTTGAAAAGATAGTAGCTGCATTCTCCTCAAAAGTTGTATGTACCAACACAGAAAACATTTATATAATTGTCAGAAATTTGTTGAAGAATGAAAATACGGAGGAAAATGGGAACAAGAAGTTGAAATAGAGAAATGTGTACCGGTGCCAGTTCTCAAAATTCCGATCCCAAAATACTGACCGGGTAAATTTTTTTTGACCGGGCAGAAGTTTTTTTTTTTAGTTCACTGAAGGGAGCTTAACTTATCACTTGCCGTCCGTCGTCATCTGCCATTTTCCGGCGTTGTCGTCCATTGTGAACTTTACATTATAGACTTCTCCTCACAAACTACTGGACCAAATTTGGTGTGCATGTTCCTTATCATATGTCAATTCACGTTTGTTCAAATAAACTTGCTGTGCCCACAGGGGGCACCACACGGGACAAAACTCAGATATCACCCATAAATTTTTTTAAAAATTTAAAAAAACCTCCTTTTTCAGATCCACCAGTCAGAATCTTTTCATATTTATTATACAACAGTTCTAGGGTGGGGGGGGGGGGGGGGGGGGGGGTGGGGTGCAGATTCAAGTTTGTGCAAATCGAGTCCCTGGGTTAAGATTTGGGCTCTCTATTGGAGGCTGAATTTGAACTTAGTGCAATAGGTGGAATATTCTTTAAAGATCTTCTTCTTCAGATCCACCACTTGAAATGTTTCAATATTTGGTATACAACATTTCTAGGGGGGTCAGATTCAAGTTTGTTCAGATCGGGTCCCTGAGTTAGTATTTGGGCTGTCTACTGGGCAATTTGAGGAAATTTCTTTAAAAATCTTCTTCTTCAGATCCACCAGTCAGTATACTTTCTTATTTGGTATACAACATCACCAGGTGTTTCAGATTCAAGTTTGTTCAAATCGGGTCTCTGAGTTAATATTTGGGCTCTCTATTGGAGCATAAAGTTTAACTTCGTGCAATTTGAGGAAATTTCTTTAAAAATCTTCTTCAGATCCACCAGTCAGAGTCCTTTCATGTTTGGTATACAGCATCTTTTGGGGGGTCAGATTCAAATTTGTTCAAATCGAGTCACAGGGTTAATATTTGGGCGCCTCTGGTGGGGGGGGGGATTCAGATTCAAATTTATTCAAATTGAGTTCCTCGGTTAATATTGGGGGGCCCTGTGGGAGCCCAAATTTTAACTTAGTGCAATTTGAGTAAAAATCTTCTTCAGAACCACTTTGGCAGGTGAGCAATTAAGGCCCCTTGACTCTTGTTTTTTTTATTACTGGATATTAAAAAGTTTCGTCGTAATGAACATTTAATGACGCGGGCAGTGCGTGAGAACATAGTCTTTTTTTAATGGCCTAACTCTAGTTTGCTTTGATGTACGACATTATAATTTTGCTATATAAGTACCTACCGTGAAATGCAGATCGAGTTCAATTTTCACCGTTGTGACATTTACCTTTCCCGAGTTATTCCTCTTTAAAAGTGGCAAAATGCTAAAATCAATGGTTTCCAGATGATAACTCTAGTTTTCTTTGATGTGTGCCCTTATAATTTGCGGCATTACTATATACCATGAAATGCAGGTAAAGTTTAATTTTCACCATTATGGCATTTACTATTCCAGAGTTATGCCCCTTGAAATGTAGCAAAGTGATAAAAATGAAATGCAGTTATGTTCGATTGTGATTGTTATGCCCCCTGAAAAGTCACAAAATGATAAACCAATGGTTTCCGGATGTTAACTCTAGTTTGTTTTGATGTACAACCTTATAATTTTGCAACCTTACTACCTACTATGATATGTAGATCAAGTTCAGTTTTCACTGTTATGGCATCCACCGTTCCCATTCCAGAGTTATCCCTTTGAAATGTTTTAAAATGGGAAAGTGATAAAACAATTCTTAGGGTATCTTATTAAATGCCCAGAGCATGTATCAAACCTGCTGATACATTCACCCTATTAAGTAGTGACCTGTCTTCAAAAGCCTGTTTAATCTTCTTCCCAAGGCACTTTTAATACAGGTTTCCTGTGTACTGTTTTTGTATTATTTCTAAGCTCACCAAACCTATGGGAGCCCAAATTTCAACTTAGTGGAATATGAGGAAATTTCTTTAGAAATCTTCTTCAGATTCATCTGTTAGAATCTGTTCATATTTTGTGTACAGCATCTCAGGGGGGTGGGGGGGGGGTCAGATTTAAGTTTGTTCAAATCAAGTTTCTGGATTACTGTTTGGGCTCCCTAACTTAGTGCAATACGAGGAGATTTCTTTAAAAATCTTCTTCAGATCCACCTGTCAGAATGCTTTCATAATTGGTTTACCACATCTCTAGAAGGGTTAGATTCAAGTTTGTTCAAATGGGGTCCCTGGGTTAATATTTAAGCTCTCCATTGGAGCCCAAAGTTCAGCTAAGTGCAATATGAGGGAATTTCTTTTCACATCTTCTTCTTCTCCAGAACCATCAATTAGAATCTTTTGCTATTTGGTATACAGCATCTATAGGTGGGTGGGGTGGGGGGGGGGGGAGATGTGGTCAGATTCAACTTTGTTAAAATCTAGTCCCTGGGTTAATATTTGGCTTGCTACGGGAGCCTGAATTTTACCGTAGGGCGGTTTGAGGATATTTCTTCAAAAATCTTTTCTTCAGATCCACCTGTCAGAATCCGTACGTATTTGGTATACCACATCTTTAGGGAGCTCAGATTTAGGTTTGTGCAAATTGAGTCTCTGGGAGAAAATTTTTGGCTCCCTATGGGAACGCAAAGTATAACTTAGTGGAATATGAGGAATTTTCTTTAAAAATCTTCTTCAGATCCACATGTCAGAATCCTTTCATATTTGGTATACAGCACCTCTGTGTGTGTGTGTGTGGTGGGGGGGGGGGGGGGGTTGATTCAGATTTAAGTTTGTTCAAATTAAGTTCCTGGATTAATATTTGGGCTCCCTATGAGGGCCTCAATTTTGCAATAAGGGGACATTTCTTTGAAAATCTTCGTCTTCAGATCCACCAGTCAAAATGCTTTCATATTTGGTATACCATATCTCTAGGAGGGTCAGATTCAAGTTTGTTCAAATTTGGTCCCTGGGTTAATATTTGGGCTCTCTATTGGAGCCCAAAGTTTAACTTAGTACAATATGAGGAAATTTCTTTAAAAATCTTCTTCTCCAGAACCACCAGTTAGAATCTTTTGATATTTGATAGAAAACATCTTGGGGGGGGGGGGGGGGGGGGGGGGGGGGGGGGGGGGAGTTCCATAAAATTTGCTTTTCAACCTATAGTGACATAATTACCCTTGGAAGTTTGACAGTGATTGTCTACTGCTGATAGAATTGGAAGCAGTTGGGAATACCAATGATAATAATCTTCTGACATGGATACCACAGTTATGATTAATTTCATGACTTCATTCCTCTAGTGCTGATGAACCATAACTAACTGAATGTGACCCCAAATACTTCTTTGAATCACTTTGTCGTGACCGATTAAAGGGCCCTTGTTTTTATATTACAACCTGTTGCTCAGAGATATTTTGATACTGTGCTTTCTACATTCATCAAACATTAGTCTAGTCCTCAACCTGGTGACACCCCCAACCATGGGAGATTATTATCTGATCGCTGTTGATGGGCATTGAACTTGTTTCAATAACATCTTTAGGTATTAACCTTACTGTATGCGAAGATTTAACATAATTTGAGCTATAAAAGTTTGTGTTAAAGTGAGTTTTGTTTCCGTGGGTCTATCCAGATCATTGATATTGTAGACTTGGATCACTGAAAACCATTGCAGTAATATTAACTTTGTGATAATTAAAATATATCCTGTTAATAATGTAATAAAATACTGTAGAACCTGTCATGAGAGACCACCCCTTTTGCCGAGCAAAAGTGGTCTCTCAAGACAGGTGGTCTCTCATTACAGGGTTGAGGTTGAATTGATTTTTTAACTTTTTTCAAAATTGTTATATTTTAATTCACTTCTAATACAGGTACAAAGGGATTGTTTAATAAATTGCAGTTAAAAAGTACATAAACTGAAAAACTTTTTGAGATTATGATGCGAAGGGCCTGGTCTATCCAAAATAGTAATTTCTTACTTTATACAAACAAAATGTTCTCTTTCTTATCAACCTACCACACAATTGTTTACAACAGGCTTGCACTACAGTGGAAGTTCTTAACTCGGAAGAATACTCTCTATTTTGTTCTTTCCCAAGTGATTTGCACCAAGAAAAAATAAGCCAAAGCTGGGTCGAGTGTTGCCGGCACACACCCAGTAGGGGACACTGTTCTCTGTACTAATCCACGGCTTTCTGGTACCAGTGCGCAAACGTAAACCAACGTGTCATTCTTTTTTCTTCCGCCATCTTGTGAAGATGCTTTTCATTTTGCTCATCAACAGTGATAGCTTTTGACTCGATGTTGACGATCTTCCTGTTCAGAATTTTGGACTGATAGCTGTTGCTTCACCATCTAGACATACAGGACTGTGTTGTATATTCTCTCGATTATTCACCATATTTTTTGTGATATATCTGCATACCGATTTTGCATACTGTGCTGTTTCGGTCTCTTGTTCATTAATGCTAACCCTTTGGATTCTGCTTTTTATCTGAGTTTGGTGTCAGATGGGGACTGTTGTGGCAGCTTTTGAGGGTCGAATTTCTGCCCATTTTTCCTCTTTTTGCTGTTGGGGTTCTTTTCTGTTCCCATCTGGCCTTTGTTTCCTGCCACCTTACTCTGGTAGCTGGGGGTGTCCTGATTTTATTTTTCTTTGGGTTCACCTTCCCATCTGCATTGCTCTCACCAGATATGCCTAGGATGATACCTTGCGGGAGATTTTATTGCCTTAGCAAGTTGAAGATTCCCATGATTCATGCTCCACTTGATATGGGTGTTCCGTTAAAAGACCCTGTGGACAGTGTGGTTCTTGGTCTTCCACCTTTTGGGCTTCTGTCTGTCCTGTAGTTCAGGAACATGGCCATTCCTCCTGCGTCCATGTGAAGGGGAATGCAGTCGTTCAGGGCCTCCCTAACCGACTGTCTGGAGTGAGTTCTACCCTCTCGGTGGAGTTTTGCAGTCAAACTCAGCGAAGTCGGATGGATTGCCGGCCGGTTCCTCTGCTTCATTCTCCCAGCCGTCAGACCAAGCAGGTTTTGCTTTGGATTCAGTTGTCCATGGTGGGGACACTGTGGACTCTGTTGTGCTTCCGTCCATGCATTCTGGTCCTTCGGCCAGTTTAATGGGACCAGCACAATCTGTGCAGCCTGGGCCTTCTGTCAGTCAGAGGTCTGCGGTGACTCTCCTGAGTTCCTGCACTCCAAATCCTCAGGGTATTCAGCATCTGCCTTCGAATGTTTGGGTTCCACCTGTCATTCCGCATCAGGTGTTCTTGAGGAGGGCCAGATGTGAAGCCACTTTGCCTGGTCCTTCCCATGTTGGGCCGGCAGACCAGCTGGAGGTTTCAGCCAGGCCGCGATCAGCAGTCATGCACCTACAGCCTGTGGAGCAACCTGCTTCTGGGCACCTTCGACCATACCAGTCGGTACAGGTGGTTGAAGCTTTTGCAGCATTGGACTCCAAGCTGAGTTCCAAGGCTATGAAGACTTCGTTCTTCACTAGGGCTGATACCTTTTTGCCCCCGGTGCATTATCATTCCTACAATTCCGCCAGTCGGTCGGTGTGCCAGACGTTGACTGCCTTTCCATACCCAAGTCGGCCGTTATTCCTTTGGCAACTTTGGAGTCCTGTTGGGCTCTTCCAGAGAGATGCTGGGCATGCTTTCTCTATCGGATCATGTCGTCTCTGCCTTGGCTGCTTATCTGGCTCCAGATAAGTTTGATGATATACAGGCTCCCTTGCGTGTGATTTCCAAGGCGCTCATGCATCTTACTCACACACATGCCTTTAACACGTCTAATCTGGAATTAGTTTACTGGGACCAAGTGTTGATCACTAGCCATTCCTTTCTCGAAGTGCAGCACGCTGCTCTTTGATCTGCTTCTTTGGTGGGTCTGCATCTATTCCATAATTCTGTGGAGACTGTCCAGAATGACGTCCTGCATCAGTCCAAAGATCAGCTGCTGCTTCACCAGCTTGATCGGCCTGGAGGCCCTGGTCATTCCAAGCCCAACAAGTGCCCTTCTCCTTCATCTGCAAAGTCCAGAGCTGATCCTTCTGCCTCTGCTTCTTCCTCTTATTCACATGGTAAGGGTAAGCATCGGCAGAACAGAGGGAGGTCGCAGGATCCTTCTACTAGTAGAGGATGTGGTTTCTCCGCTCACGTGCCTTGCCGGGACTCGAAATGAAGGTCCTCACCTCGATTCGTCCCAGGTTGGAGGAAGGATATCAGAGTTTGCAGACCATTGGACTGCGATCACATCCGCTCCTTGGGTGTTAGATGTTGTTCAGTCTGGTCTGTGGATATCTTTTCTGAGGCACCCAACTCTGTCACGGGTGCCACTTCCAACCCAAGTTCTGTTCACGTCGGGAATTTTTGCTCACAGAGATAGTCAATCTCCTGTCAGGGGGCTATCATGGTCATCAAGAACATTCATTCAGTGTGATTTTATTCCCGTCTGTTCTTGGTGCCGAAGAAGGATGTCCGACTCTGACCAGTTATCGATCTGAGTTTCCTGAACCAGTCTATCATTGCTCCCAAGTTCAGCCTTGAGACTTTCAGGTCTTTTTCATCGCTCCATTCACCAGGGAGACTTCACTTCCAGCATCGACCTGCGAGACACTTACTTTCACATTCCGATTCATCAGACGTCGTGAAAGTATCTCAGGTTCGCTTTTCTGGGGCGGGTTTACCAGTTCAAGGCCATGCCATTTGGCCTCAACCTTGCTGATTGGGCCTTCACCCGACTGATGTCGCATGTGCTAGCTTTCCATCGCACGCGGTCAAGGGTGACTACTTCAGCTTACCTGCACTCCAATGCTGCTCTTCTGGAGTCTGATGTTGACACACTGTTGAACCTGATTTCAACGCTAGGGTTCATAGTTAGTGAGGAGAAGTCGAGCTGGTTCCTTCTCAGTCGTTTTGTCATGTGGGGATGGTCTTTTGTACTCAGTTGAATGCGGTTGCGGTTCCCTGGGCGAGGGCAGTGATTCTCTCGGCTTTCGCCCTGACTCTGACCCAGTCCACATCTGCGACAGCTTGGAGTATTCTCCGGCTGCACTGTCTCTGTGGTTCAGTGATGGATCTTATTCCTTTAGGTCAGCTGCATGTCAGACCTTTCCAACACTTTCTGCTCAGTCGTTGGAGGATGAATGTCGATCTTCTGGATCTGATGCTTCAGTTACCAGCATCTCTCAGTCGTCACCTTCTTCCCTGAACAGATGTTCAGTGGATTATGCAGGAAGTTCTGTGGGACTTGCCCACGTCTGATCGTATTCTGACAGCAGATGCCAGCAATCTCAGATAGGGCGCGACGTTGGATCCTCTAGGTCTCTCTCTTCACGGTGTCTGGGACCAGATCAAGAAGGTCTTCACAGCAACCAGAAGGAGCTTCTTGCTCTTCTTTTGAGTTTCTGGCAGTGGATTCCCCACCTATTGAAGCGTCAGGTCCTTCTGTTGTCCGACAATTCATCAGTGGTAGCTTACATTCGGAACCAGGGCGACACGCACTTGGTTCCCATGTACGAATTGGCTCGGGATCTTCTACTGCTTACTCAGGACATCAACTCCGGTGTGGTGGTTCATCACATTCCCGGTTGTCTGAACATCCTAGCCGACTTCCTGTCCCGACGGGCAGGGTCATTTCCACTGAGTGGATGCTTCACAGAGCAGTGTTCCAGTGGCTATGTGATCTCTGGTGTCGTTCCCACCTCGACCTGTTTGCAACCCGTTAGAACCATCAGGTGGACACTTTCGTGTCCCCGTATCCAGATCCTCTGGCTTTTGCCCTGGACGCTTTGTCACTAGATTGGAACGGACTAGTTGGCTACGCCTTCCCACCGGTTCCGATTCTGCCTCAGGTTCTAGGTCAAGATACAAACCTGTATAATCTGTATATCTGTTTGATTCTCGGGGTCTCCAACCTGTTACCATCAAGGTGTACAGGTCTATGCTTTCGGTGACCTTTTCGTATGTGGGAAAGTGTTGTATTGGCACTAATCGGTACCTCTCCAAGCTTCTTTTGTTTGAAAAGGCCTAGGGTTTTGCAGCTGACCCCAAGAGTGGGTGCTGCTTTGCTCGGGGGTGGGGGGTGGGGGCACTGTTCGAACTATTGTCCCAGGTGGATATGCTGTTTCTCTCATACAAGATGGCATTTGCCCCAGCCAGGGGAGTTAGTGAGCTTCACGCCCTCTTGGTTGGTCCAGCCTTTTTCAGGAGCTCCTCCAACAGTATTACTTTTACCCCTGATTGCTCCTTTCTGGCCAAGAATCAAATACCAGAAACTACTCCTATCTGTATCCATGCTCTAACCTTCAGTTGATGGCAATAACCCTTTGCTCTGTCCGGTTTGTGCAATTCGCATTTACCTCAACTGGACGCAGTTTATTAGGAAAGCCAGGAAGTGATTCTTTCTGTCTCTTATCCCTGGTCGACAGAAGATCTCTTCTCAATCCATTTCTAGGAAGATTTGTCTTGCTGTTCGAGCATCATACGCTTGTTTTTGAGTGACGATTGGATTACCAATCGCATTTCTACCTACGAGATGCATGAATTGTCTACCTCCTGGGCATATGCTAACTCCGTCAAGTTGTCGGACGTTATGCAGGCAGCCTACTGAAGAAGTTGTGGTAATCGGTTCTCATTAGATCACCGAAGTTAAACAACAACAAGCCCGGTTAGTCCTTAGATGGGTGACCATCTGAGCGATGGATTCGGTCTCCCGCATTGTGTCTTTTGGCAAGGCACTTAACTCCTGCGCAGGGTAGCATCACCCAATTCACCCTTTGCAGATGGCAGTCTGCTTTTTTCAGTCTTGCCTCCAGTTATACAATTGTAGTAGGTATAATAAGAAAGGAAATTTACTATAAAATTTAAATTTCTTATCAACCTACCTCACAATTGTTAACAACAGGCTGAATAGACAATAGGAGGGAATCACATAACCAACCACCACATAACTGGACTGCGCTGGAACTGTGGACAGAAGAATAGTACCCAAGGCCTATAAACCATCGCATCACAAACACTGAAATAGACAATTAGAGATGAGGTGTATGGCTATGTGTGACACTCAGACTGAAAGGACAGTAACCAAGCTCAGGGCAGGAACTGATCCTGAAAGAACAGTCTAATGGCTAGGGTTGATAACTTATTATTCATTTATTAGGGTTTAACAACACGTTAACAGCCATGGTCATATCGTGTCGGTGACCGTTTTACGGGTGAAGGAAGCCAGAGAGAACCACTGAGCAATGATGAGCAGCTGCCAGCTCCACAACATCCGCACTGCAGCACAGGCAGGGTTAGATTGGTTGAAGACAGTTGTACCATCGACAAGATTAGCGCATGCGCACGATGTTCTCATATAGCGTTCCTGCAATTGGATTGTTCTTCAACTCACTTACTTTCGATAATTTTACTGTTCTTCAACGTTTATTTCAACTCAAGTTTACACACTATTCTACAAGTTTTAATTTGTGGATTCAAGAATGTCGCTGACTGTCTGGTTCTTGTTTTCATCAGAAACTGTTTTGTGACTTTTTAAAGACTTTTGTATCACACAGGCAAAATGTTATTTCAGTGTGCAAGTGCAACAAAGAAAGCTAGCAATGATAGTGCTTCGAAAGAAGCGTGTGCTTCCTCAACCTCGGAGTTGAAACCGAAGCGGTCAAAACTTCTGCGAATAAGAAAACTGCAAACGCAGCTCAGACAAAGACCTCCAAGTCACAAAAGGCAAACACAGAATCGGTTGCTGAACCTACCTCGCAAACTGTTGCATCTTCTGCATGCACACAACAGGAAACTGGAGGTGATAAACAAACCGTAGATCTGATATTCATCCAACACCAATTGGCCCAGCTTGTGGCGGCTGTGGGCCAGATCACGCCCATTGTTACAGAACAGAAAGGGGTGTATGATCATTATAACAAAAGAATGGATGACTGGGAGCAACAAACTGGCGTGGACAACAGCAGCTCGCGTGATGAGGATGTCGACACAGATTCACTTACGGTTTCAAAGGATAAGAATGACACCTCCTCCACATTTGCTGGGGTGTTTTCATCACTTTCAAAATACATACTCAAGGTCAAAACCACCAGGGAGAGCATTAACCCCCAGCTGGCTGAGCTCACTACCAAGTTGCTGATGCATGGCATGGACAAGGAAACGAAACAGGCATGTCTGGATACAAATTTGCGGACAGAAAATTGTCCCCGATTGGACATGGAGAAAGTGAACCCAGAAATTTTCAATTCAGTCTCCAAGGCCATAACAACTCAGGATATTTTTTAATAATTTTATGGAACAAGAAAAGGATGGGGTGAGGCACCCAACCCTCAGGATCTCATGCAGAGCCTCTCAGATGCAGTTGGGTTGCTAGCTGATTTTAGCCATAAGCTTTACGTACGCCGGAAGATGTTGTTCAAATCAGAGCTAAGTGCAGAATATAAATCACTGTGTAATGAAAGGGACCCAATTGGAACTCAGCTTTTTGGAAATGATTTAGCCCAGACTGTCAAAGACTTGTCAGAGATGAAAAAGACTAACAACCACAGTTACAAAACCAACACTGGCAGTTTGACAACAACCCTACCAGCAGAACATACCCGGATAACAACAGTTTCCTTTTTTAGACAAATGACAGGGGTATCTACAGTGCTATCCGTACCAAAAACAGGGAGCACCGCGAGGGTTCAGCAAGAACAATGCAACAATGTACAAGCCCAGGGGGAAGAAGAAATAGTCAACAGCACCATTGATGATACCAACATTGTAAATATTTTTAATGTAAATAGTTTTATTGCAGGCAATATTAGATTTAATTATGATATATGGAGATCTCTAAGCAGTGATCCATGGCTTCTGTCTATAGTTCAGGGTTGTGAGTTTGACTTCATTGAACAGCCATTTCAGTCTATGGAGCCTAAAGAAATTTGGTTTCAAGACCATGAAAACCTAAATGTTCAGGAGCAAATAAGGGTTTACCTTGACAAAGGAATCATTGAGCACTGCGCTCGGGGGCCTGAGGACTTTGGTTCTAACATTTTTCTTGAACCGAAAAAATCAGGGGCGTTTTGGCTCATTTTGAATTTAAAGCATTTAAACAAATTTCTAAAGTATCAGCATTTTAAAATGGATACGTTGCAAACTTGCATCAATTTGATGAGACCGAATTGCTTTATGGCTTCGATTGATTTAACTGATGCATACTACTCTGTACCGATTGATAAGAGATCTCAGAAATATCAGAGATTTAAATTTAATGCACAGTTGTATCAGTTCATGGTTCTTCCGAATGGCCTTGCCTGTGCACCTCAAGTATTTAAAAAATTGTGTGTTTTTGCCACATTAAGATCACAGGGTTACTTCTCGAATGGTTATTTGGATGATTTCTTCTAACTGCTTCAGAGTGTAATGATTGTGAGCTGAATGTGAAGAGCACATGTGATTTGCTGTATAATTTGAGGTTTTATAGAAATCCATTACAGCACCTGTTTAGGTGATTGAACATTTGGGCTTTATATTAAATTAAAAAAACATAATAGTTTAAAAAACATGATAGTTTACATAAGTGATGAGAAGAATGACAAAAATTACAGGCTTTAGGCAAGGCCATTCTGTCCACTTCACCCAATTCAATCCGAAAAATGGCAAAACTTATTGGCATTATGGTTTCACATTGCCCAGGGGTTGAATATGGAGATTTGCATTATCAAAATTTGCAAATTGAGAAAAACCAAGCCCTTGTCAATGCAGAAGGAAACGTTGAGTCATTGATGGAGTTATCAGAAGATGCAAAATGTGATATAAGTTGGTGGTTATCAAATTCCCTTGACAACCCCAGGAAAATTTCCCATGGTAATCCACAGGTCATTATGCAGACCGATGCTTCGGGTTCTGGTTGGGGTATTGTTTGGGGGAATAAGAACACAGAGGGTAGATGGAGTTTGGAAGAAGCAAAGTTTCATATTAACTATTTGGAATTAAAAGCAGCTTATTTAGGTTCACGGGCATGATGTGGGGAAGTTTCGGCTGTACATATACAATTACAAATGTATAATGTCACAGCTGTGACTTACGTGAATAACATGGGGGCACAGACTCATGTGACTGTAATCTTATGGCTAGAAATATTTGGAACTGGTGCGTGCATCGGAACATTTGGTTGTCTGCCACCCACATAGCAGGAAAAAGTAATGTGGAGGCGGACAAACTGAAAAGATTGACTAACAATAAAACTGAATGGAAATTCGAACCACACATTTTTTCAAAAATTGCCCAAAAATGCGGTTTACGTGACATTGATATGTTTGCATCCAGACTAAATTTTCAATTCAAACCATACGTTTCATGGCAGCCAGATTCCAGTGCTCTAGCAATAAAAGCTTTTTCTATAAACTGGGCTGATAGATTTCTCTATCTTTTTCCTCCATTTAGTTTGATACAGCATGTCTTGAGATAATTAATGACCGACCAGTGCAAAGCAATACTAATCATGCCCTTTTGGGAAACCCAAGTTTGATTTCCGGTGTTGGAATCACTGCTAGTTGATCAACCAGTTCTCCTCCCCAAGAGACTCATTCTGGAACTACCGTACGATCCAGCGCAGAAACATCCACTCAAGGGAAAAATGAATTTGATGGCCTGTCTCTTACGGGAAAATATTGGACAGACAGGAATTTCACCAACAACTCAAAATATCATCTTTTCATCATGGCGGAAAGGGACAATTAAACAATATAAAGTCTACCTGGATAAATGGATCAACTTCACCACACAATAGAACTTGGATACCATGCGCACAACTGTCAAAAATATAATTGAATTTTTAACACATCTTTTTCAAGCAGGACTGCATAATAGTGCTATCAATACGGCCCATTCAGTGCTTTCACAGTTTGTAACACTTTCGGATTCAGATTTGTCTGTGGAGGCTCACCTATTAATTTGACGGTTTCTCTGAACAATATTTGTTAAAAGACCTGCTTTCGCACAATATAAACATATCTTGAGATGTGAATATTTTGCTGACTTTTTTGAGGAAATTGGCACCAGCGAAGTGTTTAAGCTTAAAGCAATTTACTCTTAAAACTGTTATTTTATGTATGGTAGTTACTGGACAGAGATGTCAAACTATTTCTTTTATGGATCTGGACTACATGTTCAGAGGAAAATTGTCGTATACTTTTCATGTAAACCAGTTAACGCAGTTGGCACCTGGAAAAATACAACCAACTCGGAATTTCAAAGCTTTCCCTGCTGATTGACATTTGTGTGTTGTAACATATTTAGATGCTTATATCAAACGCTCACAACCTTTTCGCAAGGACAAAGGGGTTTTCCTCAGTTTTTGTAAGGCATTCACTCCAGTGTCAAAAGGTACTATAGCTAGATGGATTCACACAGGGATGTTACAGGTGGGGATTGATACTACTGTGTTCAAGCCACATAGTATATGCGCTGCTTCTACAAGTTTTGCATTGCACAGAAATTGTGACATTAAAACAATAATGGAAGGAAGCAGGATGGTCCAGCTCATCCACATTTGGAAAGTTTTACTCCAAATCAGTGCAAAATCAAAAAGGATTTGCTGAGTTTGTGCTAACACCATCTTAGAAAGATGTGTGAATTGTTCTTTATGTGTGCACATTGCTAGCAGTTGGTGCTAGGTTAGTGCTTAATATTGTTTAGGGCAACCTGGCACTTCCCATCATTTTTCACGTTCAGTCCTGTGGGCTTTGAAGTCTCGCGTAGCCTCCTGTAGTCGGAATGGTGAGGTAAAATTAAATGAGGCTTACCTGTAAGGTGAATTTTGAATGGGATTCTACCAACTCATGGAGACACAGGAGGCTAAGCACCCACCCTTAACTGAGATGCATACTTTAGGAAATCTCCCACCCTACTATACACTCCACATGACCTCGCGATCGTTGAATAGGACATTGTGTGCCTGCACTAATCTCGCCTAGCCTCCTGTGTCTTTATGAGTCGGTAGAATTCCAGTCAAAACTCACCTTACAGGTAAGCCTTGTTTAATTTTTTAATTAAATGGTTTATATCTGAAATTTTACCCAAGTTGATAATATAGATAAATTTGTCCCTTGAGTGCAGCAAGGCTTTAGCATTGCAAAGCCTTCTTGCAATCAAGGGACGAAATTGAGGCCTAAAATATAAGACTAACCAAGAACATAAACTTTTGATGGCAAAGAAATAATAACAAAAATAAAAAATAAAATAAAAAAAAGCCCGCCTACTTGCAATTTTACAAAAAAATGGCCTGAGAAACAGAAGATCTACTCTGTGGGGCCTTAACAATAAAATATATAATCTTTATCATTTCACATGGATCTTGATAAAAATTTCTCAGACTTGAGTTATACAACTGGGTTTTTTGGAGGTCACGCTGTCCCTATCTCTCCAAAATTATGTTTTTTCTTATAAAAATATGAAGGAAATGTGAAAAGGATAGATGACAGGGGGTGTGGATATTCATTCTGGACAATTTCCTTTCTGGGCATGGCTAATACGGGTGAGTTCCAATGGCTTTTTAGCTCATCTCGACAAAGTCAAGCTAAGCTAATCTCATCGTTCTCCATCCATCGTCCAGCATCTGTCGTCCGTCAACACCATGTTTTGGTCTTCTCCAAAACCAGTGGGCCAATTCAAGTGAAAGTTTGTGTAAGTGATGGTCCCGAAGGGGCATTGCATTTTTGTTCAACTCATCATGCCCAACCCCATAGGGAGGGAGTGGGGGAAAATTCTCCAAAATATTTTTTAAATCTTCTCATGAACCAGTGGGTACAATGACTTGATATTTGTTATGGAGCTTCCTTTTGAGGTGTAGAATCAAGTTCATTCAAACAAAGTTCGTGAAGCAATATTTGGCTTTGTAATGGGAGGGGTAAGGATTTTGGCCCCACCCAAAATTTATATTTTCTGAACTGATGGTACAATTTGAACCAAATTTGGCATGTGGTATTATTGGGTCATACGTACTTGACTGGTGCAAAAAAATAATTCCTGCATCCCTGGGAGGGGGGTGGGGGGGGGGGAGGGCGAGAGGGGAGGGTGTCAGATACAAGTTTGTTAAAATAAAGCCCATTGGTTCATATTTGGGCTCACACACAGGAGCTCAAATTTTTAGCTCGCCAGGCTTTCAGTCAGGGGAACTATAGTGATCACTCACCATCCGTCGTCCGTGAACATTGTTGGTGTTTGCGTCTTCTCCTCCAAAACCACTGAACCAATTTAATTGAAATTTGAGATAATAGTTTGTTATGACATCGCATTTTGATTTTGTTCAAATCAAGTTACCTCGCCCCTTGGTAGGCCACACCCAAAAAGTCTGCTTAAATCTTAAAAAATCTTCTTCTCATGAACCAGCAGTAGCAGAGACTTGACATTTGGTGTGCAGCTTCCTTTTGAGGTGTAAACTAAAATTTGTTCAAGAGAAGTTTGTGGGGCGATATTTGCCGTCGTTATGGGAGGGCCCCGCCCAAAATTTCTGTTTTCCAAACCGAGAGGTAGATTTGAACCAAATTTGATATAAGGGCTTATTGGGTCATAAGTACTTAATTTATGCCAAACAAAATTTTCCTGTCACCCCATGGGAACCACAGGAGCTAAAAATAGACACAATTAAAATGCCCATATCTCCAAAACTACACGGCTCTGAGAATTCTTATTTGGTGCGAAGCTTCCTTTGACCAACAGAATGGAATGGTCCAAAGAAATTGCTATCAGTTTTATCATAGGGTACTTTTTCGGGACTTGAACAAATGCTGAGTCACCATTTTTAGCTCAACTTGACAAAGTCAAGCTGAGCTATTGCCATCTGTTCTTGTCCGTCGCGTACATAAGTATGTACATACGTACATACGTCCTGTACATACATCCACAATATCCTTTGACACACTGCACAGGTCACATTTATGATCAGAACTTTTTGAAACTTGGTATGCTTGTGTGGGGTGATCTCTAGATGGGAGCTATCGATTGTCTTCCATTTCTGTGAAAAAATGTTGCCATTGGCAATGTTCTTTGAACTTAGTTGTTTAGTCAGACCTCAATATTTCCCTTGGGTACACCCTACAGAGCACATTTATCATCGGATTGCTTGGAAACCTGGTATGCTTGTTTGGGGTGACCACTAGATGGGAGCTATTGATTTTCTTCCATTTCCATCAAAAAATGTTGCCGCTGGCAACGACCATTGAAGTTGGTTTAGTCAGGCATCAATATATTCCTTTGGCATGCCCTACAGGGCCTATTTATGATCAGATCGGTTTGAAACTTGGAGCTTTGATTTCCGTCAAAAACTGTTGCCGCTGGCAATGACCTTTGAACTTAGTTTAGTCAGGCCTCAATATTTCCCATTGGCACACCCTACAGGGCACATTTATGATCGGATTGCTTTGAAACCTGGTATGCTTTTTTGGGGTGACCTCTAAATGGAAGCTAACGGTTTTCATCAATTTCCGTCAAAAAATATTGCCGCTGGCAATGACCTTCGATGAACTTAGTGCAGTTATGCATCAATATTTCCCTTTGGCACACCCTGCAGTGCACATTTGTGACTGGATCGCTTTGAAACCTGTTGTGCTTGTTGGGGGTGACCTCTAGATGGTAGCTATCGATTTTCTTCCATTTCAGTCAAAAAATGTTGCCGAAGGCAACGTTCTTGGAACTTAGTTTAGTCAGACCTCCATATTTCCCTTTGGCACACCCTACAGGCCACATTTATCATCAGATTTCTTTGAAACTTGGCATGCTTGTTTGGTGTGACCTCTGGATGGGAGCTATCAATTTTCATCTATTTCCATCCAAAAATGTTGCCGCTGGCAACGGCCTTTGAACTTAGTTTAGTCAGGCATCAATATATTCCTTTGGCACGCCTTACAGGGCACATTTATGATCAGATCGGTTTGAAACTTGGTATGCTTGTTTGGAATTACCTCTAGATGGGAGCTGTCAAATTTCTTTGATTTCCATAAAAAAATGTTGCCTTTGATAATGACCTTTGAACTTAGTTTAGTCAGACCTCAATATTTCCCTTTGGTACACCCAACAGAGCACATTTATGGTCGGATTGCTTTGAAACCTGGTATGCTTGTTTGGAGTGACCACTAGATGGGAGCTATTGATTTTCTTCCATTTCCGTCAAAAAATGTTGCTATTGGCAACGACCATTGAACTTGGTTTAGTCAGGCATCAATATATTCCTTTGGCATGCCCTACAGAGCACATTTATGATCAGATCAGTTTGAAATTCGGTATGCTTGTTTGGGGTTACCTCTAGATGGGAGCTTTGATTTCCGTCAAAAAATGTTGCCACTGTCAACAACCTTTGAACTTAGTTTAGTCAGACCTCAATATTTCCCTTTGGCACACCCTACAGGGCACATTTATCATCAGATTGCTTTGAAACTTGGCATGCTTGGTGTGACCTCTGGATGGGAGCTATCGATTTTCATCCATTTCCATCCAAAAATTGCTGCTGGCAACAACCTTTGAACTTAGTTTAGTCAGGCAGCAATATATTCCTTTGGTACGCCCTACAGGGCACATTTATGATTAGATCGGTTTGAAACTTGGTATGCTTGTTTGGGGTTACCCTAGATGGGAGCTGTAGATTTTCTTTGATTTCCATCAAAAAATGTTGCCTCTGACAATGACCTTTGAACTTAGTTTAATGAGGCCTCAATATTTCCCTTTGGCACACCCTACAGGGAACATTTATGATCGGATTGCTTTGAAACCTGGTATGCTTGTTTGTGGTGACCTATAGATGGGAGCTATCGATTTTCTGCTATTTCCATCAAAAAATGTTGCCGCTGACAACAACATTTGAACTCAGATTAGTCAGGCCTCAATATTTCCCATTGGTACACCCTACAGGGCACATTTATGAGCAGATTGCTTTGAAACCTGGTATGCTTTTTTGGGGTGACCTCTAAATGGGAGCTATCGATTTTCATCGATTTCCGTCAAAAGGTATTGCCGCTGACAGTGACCTTTGATGAACTTAGTGCAGTTATGCATCAATATTTCCCTTTGGCACACCCTGCAGTGCACATTTTTGACTGGATCGCTTTGAAACTTGGTGTGCTTGTTGGGGGTGACTTCTAGATGGTAGCTATCGATTTTCTTCCATTTCCATCAAAAAATGTTGCCGAAGGCAACGTTCTTAGAACTTAGTTTAGTCAGACCTCAATATTTCCCTTTGGCACACCCTACAGGGCACATTTATCATCAGATTGCTTTGAAACTTGGCATGCTTGTTTGGTGTGACCTCTGGATGGGAGCTATCGATTTTCATCCATTTCCATCAAAAAATGTTAGGGTTGGCAACAACCTTTGAACTTTGTTTAGTTAGGCATCAGTATTTCCCTTTGGAACATCCTACAGAGCACATTTATAATCGGGTCGCTTTGAAACTTGGTATGCTTGTTGGGAGTTACCTCTAGATGGGAGCTGTAGATTTTCTTTGATTTCCATCAAAAAATGTTGCCTCTGACAATGACCTTTGAACTTAGTTTAATCAGGTCTCAATATTTCCCTTTGGTACACCCTACAGGGCACATTTATGATCAGATTGCTTTGAAACCTAGTATGCTTGTTTGAGGTGACCTCTAAATGGGAGCTATCGATTTTCTGCTATTTCCGTCAAAAAATGTTGACGCTGACAATGGCTTTTGAACTTAGTTTAGTCAGGCATCAATATATTCCTTTGGCACGCCCTACAGGGCACATTTATGATCGGGTCATGAAACTTTGTATGCTTATTTGGGGTTACCTCTAGATGGGCACTATTGATTTTCTTCAATTTAAATCAAAACATGTTGCCGCTGGCAATGACCTTTAATGAACTTAGTGCAGTTAATTGCATCAATATTTCCCTTTGCCACACCCTGCAGGGCACATTTATGATCAGATCGCTTTGAAATTAGATGTGCATGTTTGGGTTGACCACTTGATGGAAGCTAGCGATTTTCTTCCATTTCCATCAAAAAATGTTACCGTTAGCAACAACCTTTGAACTTTGTTTAGTTACGCATCAGTATTTCTCTTTGGCACATCCTACAGAGCACATTTATGATCGGGTCGCTTTGAAACTTGGTATGCTTGTTTGGGGTGACCTCTGGTTGGGAGCTATTGATTTTCTTCCATATCTGTCATAAATAGTTGCTGTTGGCAATGACTTTCAATGAACTTGGTGCAATTATACAATGATGAATTGATTTTCTTTCATTTCCATAAACAATTATTGTCGTTAGTGCCAGCCTTTGAACTTAGTGCATTTGGCAGCAACTTATCCCTTTTGCACTCTGTTCACAGCATATTTATGAATTTCCAGGAAAAAAGGCCAAAAACATTGCCACCAGCAATGACCTTCAAACTTAGTGCATTAACATCTTCCTTTGGCACGCCTGAGAGGGTGCATTCATTAACAGGTTGTTTTGAAACTTGGTATGCTTATTCAGGGTGACCAAGATAGGAGCTATTGATTTTCTTTTCATTTCCATCAAAAACTGTTGCTGTTAGCAATAACCTTTGAATTTATTGCATTTGTGCATCAACATTCTTCTTTGACATGGCCTACAGGGCACATTTATCATAGGATTGTTTTTGAACTTGGTGTGCTCATTAGGCAAGAACTTTAGATAAGAGCTATTGATAAGTATTCATTTCTGTGAAAAAAGTTGCCATGTACAATAACCTCTGAGCATACTGCATTTGTGTATCAACATTCTTCCTTTAGCCAGTCTTACAGTTTACATTTAAAAATGCATGGATTGCTCTGATGTTTTGCACGCACAAAGCTGTTATGTTGAGGTTTCACCAAATAACAATGGAACCAATGATCTTCAGTTTTGCCATTTCACTTAAAACTTACCAAGTTCAAGTTTGTCAAGTTGAGCTGTAATACAGTGTCATTGACACTTTCATTTAACACTGTGGGTAACTGGGAAAACATTTAAGACTCTTCTTCCAAACCACTGCTCCAAAAACTTTCAAATGTCACATATAACATCTTTGGAAGATTGTTTTACATGTTTATTGAAATCAAATCCCTTGGTCCATATTTGGGCTCTCTATGGGAGCCCAAAAGTTTAAATTAGTGCAGTATGAGGAATATTCTTTAAAAATCTTCTTCTTCAGATCCACTTGTCAGAATCTTTTGATATTTGGTATGCAGCATCTTTAGGGGAGTGAGATTTACGTTTGTTCAAGCCAAGTCTCTGGGTTCGTATTTAGGATCCCTGTGTGAGGCCACATTGTAACTTAGTTCAATATGAGGAACATTCTTAAAAAATCTTCTTCACATCCACCAGTAAGAATCTTTTAATATTTGATATATTGTATCATTAGGGAGGTGAGATTCAAATTTGTTAAAGCCAAGTCCCTGGGTTTATATATGGGCTCCCTAAGGGAGCCTGAATTATAACTTAGTTCAATATGAGGAATATCTTTAAAAGATTTTTTTCAGGTCCGAGAACGTGCTACTAGACACAAAGAGGATATAAAACATAATGCTGATGCCCCAGTAGCACAACATTTTAACCTTCCTGGCCATTCTTTGGATGATTTCGAAAATCCATCCTATTGAACAACCACCAGTTAAAGACACATTAGGAGATACGGATGAATTTAGAAAGAAATGTGAAGCTTTTTGGATCAATACGCTTCAAAGCCTCTGGCCATCTGGTATGAACATATCAGAGGGAGAATGCGAAAGGAGGTCCATCATTCCTTTCACTTTCTAATCCTCGGACCAGAAAAACTGAACTCAGATATGAAAAGCATAAATGAGTTTCTGTATTTGTTGTTTTTTGGTTTTTGTGTTGAGAAAATCAATAAAAAACCAATAGTATACTTTTTTAACATTACTCAGAATTCCATCTCCTCAAGTGAGATGAATGAACTCTTGTTTTGCCGATCGGTTGGAGCATGTAACTGTACCCTTTACTTTAATATAGATATACTATTCCAAAAAAGTAGGGGATATCCAAACTGATCTTGATATTTTCGGAAAATTGTATTGGATACGCGTGATTGGACACATCAATATGTTACCAAGTTTAGTGTGGATCATGAATGTCACTGGCCTACAAAAACTTCATGCAGGTTTTTCGCACGTGTGCTCACATTAATGTCTGTGGGGTACGTTTTGAAATTTTCATTTGTACTGGACGAGCTTTTTCAGAGATCTCATCATTCTTTTCTTGTTAAACTCATTCATCAATAGTTTCTGGTCGAAAAGTAACTTTTGAGATATGCGAACACTGACACATGACATGCGAAACAGAGTGTGGCGGCACCGGAAACAAGGGATACCATGATGTAACCGTTAGGCAGCATGATGGTTCTGGTGGTGGATCGGTTATGGTGTGGGGAGGCATAACCATGACAAGCAGAACAGCATTACATGTCATCCATGGGCGTATCACAGGACTGTATTACCGTGACAACATGTTAGCAGCTCATGTTGTGCCATTTGTGCGACGTCACGGCCGTTGATTCATTTTCCAAGATGACAATGCAATTCTTCATATATCTCACTTTTATCAAATATCTCCTACTTGTTAGCTCACCTGACTGAAAGTCAGGGTGAGCTTTTCTGATCACTCTTGGTCCGTTGTCCGTCCGTCCATCATCCTGCGTGAAGGTGGTGTTTGAGCCTCTTTCTCCTAAACCGCTGGCCACATTTTAATTAAATTTCATGTAAGTAGTGGTTATATAGGGGCATTTTAATTTTTATGCAAATTTGGTTTTTGGCTCATATTGAGCAGAGGGGTGGGGAAAAAATGGCAAATGTTTTTGGAAATCTTCTTCTAATGAACCACCAGTAGCAGAGACTTGATATGTGGTATACAGAGTCCTTTTGAGGTTTAGAATCAATTTTGTTCAAGAGAAGTTTGTCGGGCATTATTTGCCTTCATGATGGGAGGGGCAAAAATTTTGGCCACGCCTAAAATTTCTATTTTCAGAACCGTGAGGTCGATTTGAACCAAATTTGATATGCCATGATAATGGGTCATAAGTAGTTGATTGATGCAAAAAAAATTTTTCTCATTACCCCGTGGGAACCTCGGGAGTTAAAAATAGGAAAAACCTTAAAACTGCCATATCTCCAAAACTACACGGCACAGAGAATTCTTATTTTGTAGAAAGCTTACTTTTATCCAGTAGAATAGAATGGGTAAAAAAAATCCCTATCCATTTGATCACAAGGTACTTTTTTCAGGACTTTGAAAAAGTGCTGAGTCAGCACTTTTTAACACTGTAGGCAATGGGGAAAACATTAAAAAATCTTTTTCTCCAGATCCAGCATGCAGAATCTTTTGATATTTGGTAAGCGACATTGTAGGGTGGCTCTGATTCAAGTTTGTTCAAATCAGCCCCCTGGTTCATATTTGGGCTCAGTATAGGAGCCTGACTTCGAACTTAGTGCATTTCAGGCAAATTTCTTAAAAAATCTTCTCCAGATCCAGCAGGCAGAATCTTTTGATATTTGGTATGCAACATTGTGGGGTGGATCTGATTCAAGTTTGTTCAAATCGGCTCCCTAGATTCATATTTGGGCTCACTGCAGAAGCCCGAATTCGAACTTAGTGCATTTCAGGCAAATTCAGGAATTCAAGTTTGTTCAAGCCAAGTCCCTGGGTGTTCATATTTGGGCTCACTGTGGTAGCCCAAATTATAACTTGGTTCAAAATGAGGAATTATCTTTAAAAATCTTCTTCTTCAGATCCAGCAGGCAGAATCTTTTGATATTTGGTATGCAACATTGTGGGGTGGATGTGATTCAAGTTTGTTCAAATCGGCCCTCTGGATTCTCATTTGGGCTCAGTATAGAAGCCTGAATTCGAACTCAGTGCATTTCAGGCAAATTTCTTTAAAAATCTTCTTCTCAAGATCCAGCAGGCAGAATCTTTCGATATTTGGTATGCAACATTGTGGGGTGGATCTGATTCAAGTTTGTTCAAATCAGCCTCCTGGGTTCATATTTGGGCCCAGTATAAGAGCCCAATTTGAACTTAGTGCATTTCAGGCAAATTTCTTTAAAAATCTTTTTCTCAAGATCCAGCAGGCAGAATCTTTTGATATTGGGTATGCGGCATGCTTATTGGGGTGAGATTCAAGTTTGTTCAAGCTAAGTCCCTGGGTTCATATTTGGGCTCACTGTGGTAGCCCGAATTATAACTTAGTTCAAAATGAGGAATTATCTTTAAAAATCGTCTTCTTCAGATCCAGCAGTCGGAATCTTTTGATATTGGGTATGCAGCATGCTTAGGGGGGGTGAGATTCAAGTTTGTTCAAGCCAAGTCCCTGGGTTCATGTTTGGGCTCACTGTGATAGCCTGAATTATAACTTCGTTCGAAATGAGGAATTTTCTTTAAAAATCTTCTTCAGATCCAGCAGTCGGAATGTTTTGATATTTGGTATGCAGAATCCTTAGGGGAATGAGATTCAAGTTTGTTAAAGCCATGTCCCTAGGTCCATATTTGGGCTCGCTGTGGGAGCCTGAATGATAACTTAGTTCAAAATGAGGAATTTTCTTTAAAAATCTTCTTCTTTAGATCCAGCAGTCGAAATGTTTTGATATTTGGTATGCAGCATCCTTAGGGGGGTGAGATTCAAGTTTGTTCAAGCCATGTCCCTAGGTCCATATTTGGGCTCACTGTGGGAGCTTGGATTGTAACTTAATTCGAAATGAGGAATTTTCTTAAAAATCTTCTTCAGATCCAGCAGTCGGAATGTTTTGATATGTGGTGTGTATAATATCCTGGGGGGGGGGGGGGGGAGGGGGAGGAGGGGGTATTCAAGTTTGTTAAAGCCAAGTCCCTTGGTCCATATTTGGGCTCCCTATGGGAGCCCGAATTATCACTTAGTCAATATGAGGAATTTTTCTTTAAAAATCTTCTTCAGATTCAGCAGTCGGAATGTTTTGATATTTGGCATGCAGCAACCTTAGAGGGGTGAGATTCAGGTTTGTTCAAGCCAAGTCTCTTGTTCATATTTGGGCTCACTATGCGAGCCTGAATGACAACTTAGTTCAAAATGAGGAATTTTCTTTAAAAATCTTCTTCAGATCCAGCAGATGAATGCTTTTGATATTTTTTATGCAGCATCCTTAGTGGGGTAAGATTCAAGTTTGTTCAAGCCATGTCCCTAGGTCCATATTTGGGCTCACTCTGGGAGCTCGAATGTAACTTAGTTCAAAATGAGGAATTTTCTTTAAAAATCTTCTTATTCAGATCCAGCAGTTGGAATGTTTTGATATTTGGCGTGCAGCATCCTTAGGGGGTAAGATTCAAGTTTGGTAAAGCCAAGTCCCTGGGTTCATATATGGGCTCCCTGTGGGAGCCCAAATTATAACTCAGTTCAATATGAGGAATATTCTTTAAAAGTCAATTTTTTTTAGATCCACTGGTCAAAATCTTTGGATATTTGGTATAAGCTTTTCTTAGGAGTAGCAGATGTAACTTGTTTAAATCAATTCTCTGGGTTGATATTTAGGCTACCATGTCAGGTGTGTGCCCTCAGGCCCCCTGGGGCCTCTTGTTATTTTTGTTTAGTTTTGTTTTTTGTTATTTTTTAGTTTTGTTTTATTCATTTGGTTTATGAGCAAATATCAAACATATATTCGTTATTCCGATATTTGATATTTGCTCATCTGTTTTGTTTTTATTTAATTATTATTCTTTATATGCTAAGTTTGATATTTGACGACTGTGAAAAATTCAGTTGTCCAAACTTCAGCGAAATCCTATATAATGAATGGAGAAATGTTTCATTCCACTTAGTTACAATTACAGTTATTCAGCTATGGCAAATACACAGATAGATGTAAAGTTTATTACCAACAGAAAGGGAGGTCAAAACTTGGCAGTAGATGGGTATATCTACAGAGTGAACAAAAGAGGGACAGATTGACTCATCTGGAAATGCACAGTACCAGGATGCCCAGCTATGATTTCGACAGCGAACGACATTCCGATTGGATTTGGTAGAAAGCCCTACCACCACCAAGCAGACCACATAAAAGTTATAGCAAAACAAATGATGAACCAGGTCACCATGCAATGCAAAGAGGAAGTCCGACCAATTCCAACCATATTTACTGAGGAACTGAACAAACTTCGTGACAACAAATGGGATGATACCACAAGAGATGTTGTCGAGCAACTGCCAACATTCAACTCAGCCAAATCATCTTTATACAGATCTCGGCGAAAACAGACACCATCACTCAAAATGACATCACGTTTGAGGGTCGATGGACTGAAACATCAACTGGAGATAGATTTTTATTATTCGACGAAACCCAACGTACTGGGAGGATAATCGCCTTTGCAACAACAGAGAACCTCAAAAATCTTTCATCTTCAGAGACGTTCTTCTGTGATGGCACCTTTTACACATGTCCTCGCATATTCCACCAGATCTACAGTATACATGTCCAAATTGAAGACAAAATGACACCGGTCGTATTTGCATTTCTGCCAGGAAAAAGTACAGCCATATACTCTAGATTCTTTACATTACTGGTAAACAAGATGAGAGAACTTGGTTTAACGTTTGCTCTCACCTCTGTATTGGCAGACTTCGAAACAGCAGCCCACAATTCCATCAAGCAAATTCAGTCAGGAGAGCTATAGTGATCACTCACCGTCCGTCGTACGTGAACATGGTGTTTGCGTCTTCTCCTCCCAAACCATTGAACCAATTTAATTGATATTTGAGATAATAGTTTGTTATGACATCGCAATTTGATTTTGTTCAAATCAAGTTACCTCGCCCATTGGTAGGGCCACACCCAAAAAGTGTGCTGAAATCTTAAAAAATCTTCTCATGAACCAGCAGAGCAGAGACTTGATATTTGGTGTGCAGCTTCCTTTTGAAGTGTAGACTCAGATTTGTTCAAGAGAAGTTTGTGGGGCTATATTTGGCATTGTAATGGGAGGGGCAAGGATATTTGCCCCTCCCAAAATTTTTATTTTCCAAACCGAGAGGCAGATTTGGACCAAATTTGATATGAGGGCTTATTGGGTCTTAAGTACTTAATTTATGCAAAAAGTTTTTTTCCCGTCGCCCCATGGGAACCGCAGGAGCTAAAAATAGAAAAAATTAAAACGCCCATATCTCCAAGACTACACGGCACTGAGAATTCTTATTTGTTGTGAAGCTTCCTTAGAACCAACAAAATGGATGGTCAAAAAAAATTGCCATCGGTTTTATCATGGGGTACTTTTTGGGAACTTTGAAAAAGTGCGGAGTCAGCATTTTTTAACACTTGTGGGTAATGGGAAAAACATGTAAGACTACTTTTCTCCCAAACCACTGCTCCAAAAGCTTTCAAATTTCACATATAACATCTTTGGAAGATTGTTTCACAGGTTTATTGAAATCAGTTCCCTGGGTCCATATTTGGGCTCTCTATGGGAGCCCAAATGTTTAAATTCGTGCAGTATGAGGAATATTCTTTAAAAATCTTCTTCTTCAGATCTACCAAGAAGAATCTTTTGATATTTGGTATGCAGCATCCTTAGGGAGGTGAGATTCAAGTTTGTTCAAGCCAAGTTCCTGGGTTCATATTTAGGCTGAAAATTTGGGGTCCCGTTGCGGACTTAGAAATTTTAGAGGAAAATCTGGAAATTTTTTTTTTGTTTTTTTATGCGTTTCGGTCAATTTTAAGACAAAAAAAAATTTTTTTTTACACTCAAAATTTGGGATCCGGGTGGGACTTAGAAAATTTTTTACCAAAATCCAGAAAATTTTTGTTTTGTTTTTTATGCGATTCGGTCAGTTTTAAGACAAAAAAAATTTGTTTGTTGAAGCCAAGTCCCTGGGTTCATATTTAGGCTGAAAATTTGGGGCCCCGTTCCGGACTTATAAATTTTGGACCAAAATCCGGAAATTTTTTTTTTTGTTTTTTATGCTTTTCGGTCAATTTTAAGACAAAAATTTTTTTTTTTTTTTACACTGAAAATTTGGGGTCTGGGCGGGACTTAGAAAATTTTGGACCAAAATCCGGAAATTTTTTTTTGTTTTTTATGCGTTTCGGTCAATTTTAAGACAAAAAATTTTTTTTTTTTTTTTACACTGAAAATTTGGGGTCTGGGTGGGACTTTTTAAGGCGTTAAGAAGAAAAAAAAAAATTAGGCTGAAAATATTTTGTTTGGGAAAAAAATCTGTTTTCTATGCGTTTATCTCAATTTTGGGACGTAAAAGTGCAGGAACTGAAAATAGAAGGAAAATCCTGTGTATTGTGTGGGCACAATCGCTTCATCTAGTTAGTATATGCTTTTCTTAGGGAGGGGCGTATGCAGCTTATTCAAGTCTCTGGTTTGATATTTAGTCTACCATGTCAGGTGAGTGCCCTCAGGCCCCCTGGGGCCTCTTGTTACTTAGTGCAATTTAAGAAAAAAATTTTTAAAATCTTCTTCTCCAGAACCAATGGGCAGGATCTTTTGATATTTGGTATACAACATCTTGGTATGGGTCTGATTCAAGTTTGTTCAAATTGAGTCCCTCGATCAATATTGGAGCTCACTAAAGGGGTGTGAATTTTTACTTAGTGCAATTTAAGAAAATTTCTTTAAAAATCTTCTTTTCCTGAACCGATGGGCAGAATCTTTTGATATTTGGTGTACACAATCTTGATATGGGTCTGATTCAAGTTTGTTCAAATTTAATCCCCCGTTCAATATTGGGGATCACTATGGGGGTGTGAATTTTTACTTAGTGCAATTTAAGAAAAAACCTTTAACAATCTTCTTCACTAGAACCAGTGGGCAGAATCTTTAGATATTTGGTATGCAGCATCTTGGTATGGGTTGGATTCACGTTTGTTCAAATTGAGTCTTTTGATCAATATTGGAGCTCACTATGGGGGCGTGAATGTTTACTTTGTGCAATTGAAGGAAAATTCTTTATTAATCTTCTTCAGAACCATCATGCAGAAACTTTTGATATTTGATCAGCAGCATTGTCCCATTCAGTCCTGTTGATGTTTTAGCTCCACAGAGAGTATAGATTTACTCTGTAGAACCTTAAGGATAGGTTTTGATAAAATTTGTGTCTTTACAGTATGGAACATTCGGTGAGCGCCTAAGGCCCCCCTGGGGCCTCTTGTTTTTAGATCCACTGGTCAGAATCTTTGGATATTTGGTATAAGCTTTTCTTAGGAGGAGCCGATGCAACTTGTTGAAATCAATTCTCTGGGTTGATATTTAGGCTACCATGTCAGGTGAGCGCCCTCAGGCCCCCCTGGGGCCTCTCGTTTTGAATACTATAGTATCAGGTTTTGCAGAAATTGTCGAGGTCTCGCCTCTGACTCTAAAAAAATGGAAGGACATTTTCTCCAGATGTAGGGACAGATACGATGTCACTTTCTTAGTTGATACACACTCTGTAAAATAAAAAGAGAACGTCTGGAAACATGAATGGGGTTTGATGTGGTGTTTTGTACCCACTCTAATAATCATAGGGGCATTGTGGTGTTATTTAAGAATACCTTCAGCTACGAAATTAAAAAGCACATTCTTGATGCATCCGGAAATTATGTAATTCTAGACAATGTAATTCAAAATCAGAGACTAACTATAGCCGCAGTGTGTGGGCAAAATAATGATGCACCTCTGTTTTACAAAACTTTTCTGGGAAAAGTAGAGTCTATAGGTAACACGTCTGTACTTATCGGAGGAGACTGGAATGTTCCGCTAGACTATAGTGTTGATACAATCAATTACAAACACAGAAACAATATTAAATGCAATGAATGCATCCACTCCTACATGGAGTGTTTAGATTAACATGTTGTTTGATGCTTAGAAAACCCAGATAAAAGAAGATACACATGGGGAGGTAAAAACAATAAATCGGGATGTTTAGACTACTTCCTAATTACATCAGATTTACAAACTGCCCTTATACTCATTGTATAGTTGATACCAGGTACAAATCAGACTACTCCCCTGTTTTAGTTGTCCTCAAATTCATAAACCAAAACAGGGGTAGAGGCTTCTGGAAATTGAACAATAGTCTATTGAACGACACAGTTTATGTAAATATAGTTAAAAAGACCATTAAGGAAACAATAGAACAATATTCTAGTAATGAAACTTTAAATAGTCCATTTACCATAAATGATCAGCTTTTTGTGAAACTTTGAAGGTAATGATTCGAGGGAAAACTATCTCATATTCTTCTTTTATAAAACATGAGGAATGTTATCATGTCTTGAAAAATATGGCAAGAAAAAGATCTTCCGGATCCGATGGTTACACCTCAGAATTTTATAAAAAACAATTTTGGAGGACCTTGGTCATTTCCTTGTTAACTCGTTGAATTATGGTTATGATGTTGGTCATTTGTCAGTCACATAGATGCATGGTGTCATAACCTGTATCCCAAACGAAGATAAGTCTAAATTATACATTAAAAACTTACAATCTCGTTACTAAATGTTGATTATAAAATTGGTTTAGCTGCTGTTGCAAATCGCTTGAAAACAGTTCTCCCAAACTCATTTCTGAAACTCTGTTAGGATTCATGAAAGGCAGATTCATAGGCAAATCTACAAGGCTAATAACTGAACAAATGTGAGAAAAAGGATATCCAAGGATTAATAGTTTTGATTGATTTTAAAAAAGTATTTGATTCCCTTGAGTGGAAATTTATCCAAGACACACAAGAATTCTTCAAGTTTGGAGAATTTATAATACATTGGTTCAAGTCTTTCTATACTGATATTTCTAGTTGCAAACTACATAATGGTCACTGCTCGGATCTCATTTCCATACAACATGGAGTTTGACAAGGCAACCCTCTCCCCCCGACCTATTTATTCTGTGTGCGGAAATTTTGAGGGCAGAACTGAACTATAATCCACAAATAAAGGGAATAATGATAATTGACTCTGAATACATCATGAATCAATACACAGATGACAGTACACTGTTTTTGAGTGGCGATGAACGAACACTAAATACCACCCTCAATAAAATAGAAGAGTTCTCAAAAGTGTCAGGACTTTGTGTAAATTTCGACAAAACACATGTAGTGTGGATCGGATCAAAAAAGGGGTGTAGTTTGGAGTTGAGAACAAGTAAGCCTATACACTGGAATTAAAGTGATTCATTCAAGGTCTTAGGCATGGAATACAACTTGCAAAAATTCAACCCTTTAGAAAAAAACTTCACAGATAAAAATAAGAATCTTGCTGAATAACTGGTCACTTCGGAATCTTACCATCATGGGTAAAAAAGACAGTAATAAAAACATTAGCCCTCCCCCATTTTGATTCATATGGGTTATATACACATGGTGTTTGTAAAAAATCTTTTATCGCGACTCGAGCGTTTTCGGGGGCATATATAGCTACGAGTCGCGCAGCGACGAGTAGCTATGTAGCCCCCGAAAACGCTCGAGTCGCGATAAAAGATTTTTTACAAACACCATGTGTATATAACCCTTTTATCTACACCCCCACCTCCCCCACTCCCGTAATAAAACAAGTTTTGATTAACAAATGCAGACCACTAAAAATAATCTAGCCTTCAACCAGATAATCACTAATGTGAAAAATATCTGGTTATTTGTACTTTCCGACGTTTGACGTCACATTTTGAAAAATGTTGAAGAAACTGAATTCCCAGTGACGTTTGAACGTCAGGATAATTAAAGTCTCGAAGGGTGAAATAATCTCATTTGAAAAAGTGTAAGTTACTAATTTTTACTCTTTTCCGTCAAATTTTATTTTTACAATTCAGTAAGTTTAATTGATGGCCTTCTTTTTTATTCAATACATTTCGATAAATACGCCCCGTTTTATTTGTTTCGATCCGCGGCAGCGATAATTAGTTATTCAAAGTGTTGAATGAAATAGTACGTCATGCAAATGAGATGGGCGTGAACGTTGTATTCTTGCGATATCACGTGACTTTTATTCTTACTGCAGTAACGATAAAAGATTTTTTATTGACGGCGAGTTTTCGATAACGATAAAAGATAAAACGTTACTGTTTTTACGTATAAAGTAGATAAATATACTTATTGTACTCCCAAATCCTACTGACTGGATAATGATAATCAAAGAACTACAGAATATATTTTTTCGGTTTCCTGGGGTCAAACAAAAATGATAAAATGAGATGTTATAATTAATACCATGGAATCTGGTAGACTAAAACTTCCTCACTTAAAGAGGTTGTGTCATTCATTGAGACTAACGTGGATAAAAAGGATACTAGACCCGGAAAATTTTTCACTGTGGAAAACTTTAATCATTGATGAATTGGAATGTTTTGGTTCCAGTTATGTTTGGTATTTTCCTAGAAAAGGAATTCTAGAAATATCAAAAAATCTGAAGCCTTTCTGGAAAAATGTTTTGTATGACTGGGCTCTCATAAGGGAAGATCTGATGAACGACCCCATTGATATCCTATCCCAGCCTCTCTTTTATACAAAACGTCCCCATTTTTTACAAAAATTGGTGTGAAGGAGGTGTTTTCTTTATACTTTACATTGTTGATGGAAACTGTAATTTCTTAGTGTTCAGTGTTTTTAGCTGCGACTAGCAGCTCTATAAGTGGCAATGTCTGTCTGTCTGTCTGTCTGTCTGTCTGTCTGTCTGTCTGTCTGTCTGTCTGTCTGTCTGTCTGTCTGTCTGTCTGTCTGTCTGTCTGTCTGTCTGTCGGTCGGTCGGTCGGTCGGTCGGTGACCAACGAGTTTCAAAACTCAATAACTTTGGAAATACTTGATGGAATGACTTTATATTTGGCATGTAAATGTATCTTATTGACGTCTATCCACTGTTCAATGCATGTGTTGTTCTAAATATTTTTCTTGGAGTTATGGCCCTTGATGAACTTAGAATGTTGGTCGGTCTGTCTGTGACCAACGAGTTTCAAAACTCAATAACTTTTGAAATACTTGAAGGAATGACTTTATATTTGGCATGTAAGTTTATCTTATTGATGTCTAGCCACTGTTCAATGCATGTGTTGTTCCAAGTATTTTTCTTGGAGTTATGGCCCTTGATGGACTTAGAATTTTGTGAAATTGCACCACCCGTCACAGCTACGGCGTCGATGTCGCGATTTTTATAAATAAATATAGCCATTCACTACTTAGTACAGGGTTATCAGGGCGATACCCAATGAATGGAAAAAGTTAATCAAAAATCACACGAAAATGTCAACAGTTCAAAACTGTTTGATATCCACCCTAAATTCATGTACTAAAGTCAACAAATACTTTTCTAGTAAGTTTTTGAATAAGGTTGCAAAACGACCCATAATTGTACAAACAAAATGGAATGCTTCTCTGGCACAGTTTATAAATGAAGAAGAATGGAACTACATACATCATCACGCTTTCATGTTCACAGATGCCACCTATCTGCAATCCTTAGACAATTTTAAATCAATCAATGTATTGTCTTTACAAATGCAAAACTCTTTCTGTGGCAATTCTAAGGAAACTATATGCCACTTGTTTTTTGAATGTTCTGTGTCGAAAACTGTTTTACTACTCTACTTCTATAAAATTTTAGGGAAAAATCCAATTTAGACTTCACAATGAATGAAAGATATACTATTTTAGGGCCCACCTCAGTATCAGAAGCTTTCAAACTTTTGGATACATGGTTGATGATTTATATAAAATACATATAAAATACATCTATTCCTGTAGCCGGAGAAAATGCCTACCAACCTTCCCAAACCATAAGGAAAGTCTTAAGTTTTATAAAAACATCAAACTGTTCTCATCGTATCTCTATCCCATCGGCAGGGCAAACAAAGTTAGACAAAACTGCATCTCAATAACTCTTCTCTAATAAATCTCATATATATAAATATCTCTATACATTACAATTTTCAACACACAACTTTGAATTTGCCAAAGGTTTCTAAGAATATAAAAGTTTTTTTAAGACTGCTAACTTTGTTGTTTCCCTAGTTATTTGTAGGTTGTAGAATTGTGTTTGTCTTTACTGATCTTATGTTTCAATATCATTTATGTTCTAAGAATATAAAAGTTTTTTTTAAGACTGCTAACTTTGTTGTTTCCCTAGTTATTTGTAGGTTGTAGAATTGTGTTTGTCTTTACTGATCTTATGTTTCAATATCATTTATGTTAGTAGATGTTGTATACTTTGGAATAAAAAAAAGAAAAAAAGAAGAGTTATACAACTGAATAACAATGTAATTGAAAGCCAGTTAATATACTTTTCAAACAATCTACAATGAAAGATATTTGTCATACATGTGTATGATTTTAGATAGTTTTCTTCTGCACTATTAACTAACAGAAACTCAAAACATTGCAGAATGCTGTATGCTGCGCATACAGACAGGCAGTTTATTGTTATGATTTAAATTTGTACAAAAAAACAGTAAGAATATCAATACCAGAATATTCTACAAAACTACCTTATTTGCAGCTATTGAATATGATTGCAAAATCATTCATTGGAAATGGAGGCACCCAGGCAAAACCAGAGATAAAAATGAACCTTGATAGGAAAAAATACTCTGGAAACCTGTGTCCAAAACAATTCTATACAGTTACCTCCAGATTAGGTGTTCAACTCCACCTTAACACATTGCAACTCAGTAATGTGAAATTTAATCCACTACTATTGCATATAGTCGAACAAAAACATACAAAACATTCTAAATGATTTCTACTCAAAAATTCTACTGTAAAATTATTAGATCTGCACTGCATGAAAGTGACGGCCAGAATGAACTTACTCCTGCTAGACCGCTCTAACATCACAGCTAAAAACACAGACCATGAACAAATATTACTCACCAGTCAAAATCATTTAAACATTGAAATATAACTTACCACAGGACATATTCTTGGCAGGTGATGATACAACATATATGCAGAGTGTTTTCAGATTTTCCATTTGGAACTGACATTATACACTAGCCAAACTTGTCAATTATTTTTAAAAATCATAATTTTTTGACTGTTCAAAATGAGTACTTGAACATACCAAATTCTCAAAAAGTGAGCATTTTCTCACAGTACCCATCTTCAC
Source organism: Pictodentalium vernedei (assembly GCA_031216915.1). Taxonomy (NCBI): domain Eukaryota; kingdom Metazoa; phylum Mollusca; class Scaphopoda; order Dentaliida; family Dentaliidae; genus Pictodentalium; species Pictodentalium vernedei. The sequence continues at coordinate 417,256,480 of CM062295.1, forward strand.
ACATCCTGAAGAGGTGTTGGGCTAACTTTACAAGAAAACTTACAATAGCAAATATATTCGCCAATTGGTGATAAATAGAGGATATGGAATGAGTCTTTTTCTCATATAATATTTATGAAACTTGTCCGAATTTTCCGTTTGGGCTCACCAGTTTCATAAATATTATATGAGAAAAACACTCATTTCATATTCTTTTTATCGTATGACACACACACACGCACAAATTAGCCACTTTGTGTGACTTTTTAACCCATCGCCTAACTTGAGTTGAAGACAGCACTTGGAAAAAACATCCTCGTATAACTAAAAATTTTCATTTTTTGCTTCCAAAACATAGGTTATGACCCCTCATTGGAACGAGCGCAACACGCTAGTTCCAATGAGGGGTCATAACCTATGTTTTGGAAGCAAAAAGTGAAAATATAAAAAAAAATGAATGGCGTTTTTCTTGTATTGCGCAAGATGGTTTTTGCCGTTAGGTTAGGTAAAAGATTAATACAATATAACCCACCCTAAATAGGACAGATAATGTAAATTCTCCCTACTGAAATTATGCAAATGTGACCCAGTTGTATTTTGTTTGTCCAGTTTTGAAATTGACCAATGAAAGCTCCAAACTCTTATTATGCAAATTATGAAAATGTGGCCCACTTGTATTTTGTTCAGCCAATCAAATTGTCTAGTTTTGAAATTGACCAATGAAATTGATGGAAGGCTTTATTTATCACTGATTAATATGAAAACAAAATATCAAAAGTTTTAAAGTGAACAAAACGGATGAGTCATATGATAAATAAAGATATGCAAAGCATTTTTAAATTTTTAGCTTAACTTGACATAGTCAAGATAAGCTGTTGCCATCACGCGTGCGGAAGTCGGTTAGTCTGTGAGCCTGTGAGTCATTTTCCTTTAGCATGGGCTACACCCCGGAGTTCTTGTCTGATCGTCACGAAATTTCATATGCAGGTTTGGGGTCATGTCTAGATGGGAACGTCCCTTTTTGGTCGCGATCAGGCAACCGGTATGGCTGCCCGAGCCCAAAACCCCAAAACCATTAGCACAGTCCACAGGTCGTATTTATGAAGGGATTTCATTGTAACTTGGTAGGATGCCTCTGTATAATGCCTAGATGAGAACGTCCCCTTTTGGGCATGATCCGTCAACTGTGATGGATGCCCAAGCCCGAAACCCAAAAACTTTTAGCACAGTCTGCAGGTCATGTTTGATATGGTGGGATTTCATTGTAACTTGGTAGGATGACTCCTTATGATGACTAGATGAGAATTTCCCCATTTGGGCATGATTTGCCAACCGTGATGACTGCCTGAGCCCAAAACCCGAAAACCTTTAGTACAGTCTACAGGTCATATTTATTGAAGAATTCCATTGTAACTTGGTGGGTTGACTTCATATATTGTCTAGATGAGAAGGTCTCTTTTTGGACGTGATTGGGCAACTGTGATGGCTACAGGGGCCCGAAGCCCGAAAACCTTTAGCACAATCTACAAGTCATATTTATGAAGGGATTTCATTGTAAATTGGTAGGATGACTCCAAATAATTTGTAGATGAGAACGTCCCATTTTGATCGCGATCATTCAGCCTTGATGGGTGCCCGAGCCCCAAAACCTTTAGCATAGGCAAAAGGTTATATTTATGGAAGGATTTCATTGTAACCTGTTAGGTTGACTCCATATAATGCCTAGATGATGACATCCCCTTTTGGTCGTGATTGGTCAACTGTGATGGCTATAGGTGCCAGAAGCCCGAAAACCATGAGCACAGTCTACAGGTCATAGTTATGAAGGGATTTCATTGTAACTTCGTAGAATCACTCCAGATGATGCCCAGATGAGATTGTCCCCTTTGGTTGCGATCATTCAACCAGGAGGGCTGCCTGAGCCAGAAGCCCGAAGCCTGAAAACCTTTAGCACAGTCTACAGGTCATATTTATGAAGGGATTTCATTGTAACTTGGTAGGTTGACTTCATATAATGTCTAGATGAGAACGTCCTCTTTTGGACACGATTGGGCAACTGTGACGGCTACAGGGGCCCGAAGCCCGAAAACCTTTAGAACATTCTACAGGTCATAATTATGAAGGGATTTCATTGTAGCTTGGTAGGATGACTCCAAATAATGTCTAGATGAGAACATCCCCTTTTGGTCGTGATCATTCAGCCTTTATGGCTGCCCGAGTCCAAAGATCTTTAGCATAGTCTATAGGTCATTTTTATGGAAGGATTTCATTGTAACCTGTTAGGTTGACTCCATAGAATGCCTAGATGATGACGTCCCCTTTTGGTCGTGATTGGTCATCTGTGATGGCTACAGATGCCCGAAGCCTGAAAATCTTGAGCACCGTCTACAGGTTATATTTATGAAGGGATTTCATTGTAACTTCGGAGGATCACTCTAGATGATGCCCAGATGAGAATGTCCCCTTTTGGTTGCGATCATTCAACCATTATGGCTGCCCGAGCCCGAAGCCCGAATACCTTTAGCACAGTCTACAGGTCATATTTATGAAAGGATTTCATTGTAACTTGGTAGGATGACTCCAAATAATGTCTAGATGAGTACGTACCCTTTTGGTCGCGATCATTCAGCCTTGATGGCTGCCCCCGAGCCCAAGACCCCAAAACCTTTAGCATAGTCTATAGGTCATATTTATGGAAGGATTTCATTGTAACCTGTTAGTTTGACTCCATATAATGCCTAGATGATGACATCCCCTTTTGGTCGTGATTGGTCAACTGTGACGGCTTCAGGGGCCCGAAGCCCCAAAAACCTTGAGCACAGTCTACAGGTCATATTTATGATGGAATTTCATTGTAAGTTTGTTGGATCACTCCAGATGATGCCCAGATAAGAATGTCCTCTTTTGGTTGCGATCATTCAACCATGATGGCTGCCCGAGCCCAAAGCCCAAAAACCTTTAGCATAGTCTACAGGTCATGTTTATGAAGGGATTTCATTGTAACTTGGTAGGTTGACTTCATATAATGTCTAGATGAGAACGTCCCCTTTGGACGCAATTGGGAAACTGACGGCTACAGGGGTCTGAAGCCCGAAAACCTTTAGCACAGTCTACAGGCCATTTCTATGAAGGGATTTCAATGTAACTTGATAGGATGACTCGTTTTGGAATAATTTCACTGTAACTTGGTAACTTTCGTTAATATACATTAACTGTGAGGGCCACATACATTAACTGTGAGGTCATATTAACCCACCTCAGCTCTTTAGTACAGTGTACACCTCATATTATTTTTATCAAAAACGTAGCATACAGGGACCAGAAATGAACTTATTCCCAATTATCACAATTCTTGTCTTATTTCATAATCCTTTCATAAATATTGAACATTATCCTTTTCATCAAATACAACACACAAGTTAAGCTACAGTGTCATTGACACTTTCATTCGATTCGTGCTAGTAGAAAAGTTATTGCAAATTGGGTGAATTTTGATGAGAATGAGATGATACTGCAGTTGAAACCGACAAAAGTGAGTGAGGGTTAAGCCAGAGATCAAACATACAGTGGCAACTTTGTTTTGCTATGAATTCTCCATCTGGCCATAGTCAACATTTTGAGAATATATGATTCTATTGCAGTGAAATCGCATGTGAAAGTTGGCCATTTTTGCCCCAAAATATATTTTGTTTATAATTTTTGGCCAAAGAGGGGTTAATGTTGGTAATACTACCTGTTTTACTAATAGCATCACATATCACTCCATATACATGGAAAATTTTAACGAAATCATACAACACAACTTTGAGAAAGGTGTCAAAATGACCCATTTTGGCTACATTTTGTGCAGTTTTGACATATCACCTTGGCATCCTTTTTATGCTCTCACTGATCTGTATGAATGTGCCGTATTTGAGCAAAATCATAAAGCCATTTGTACAATAATCCACAGACAACAATCATTGAAAAAAAAGACCTGTTCATTACGGCAAACAGGCTCTGTTTTACTGGTAAAATAGGACTCGGTCACCAATGCTTGGGAGGTACAAACCCTCTAAAATGGGCAACATGGCTTATTAACGCTCACCCCTGGTCATGAGTTGATACTCGTGTTGTGGTCATGATTAGCCATTGTGCAAAAATATGTAGTAATATAAACACCAGTAAATAAATTAAAAAAAAAAGAAAGAATAACAATAGAAAATACTTTGTTTGGATGCATTGCAGCCATACATTTTTAGCTCGCCTTGACAAAGTCAAGCTGAGCTAATCTCATCGCTCTCCGTCTGTCATCCATCCATCCATCCGTCATCTGTCAACATCATGTTTTGGTCTTCTCCTCCAAAACCACTGGGCCAATTCAAGTGAAAGTTTGTGTGAGTTATGATCCTGAAGGGGCATTGCATTTTTTGTTCAACTCAACATGCCCAGCCCCATAGGGAGGGGGTGGGGGAAAATGCTCCAAAATATTTTTAAAATCTTCTCATGAACCAGTGGGTACAATGACTTGAATCTCACCCCAACCCCATAACACATCCATACAATCTGACCCCTAAAACACTGCTTGTTTTAGTATGCCTCGTCCTCTGTAGGAGGTGTTGGGAGTATACAGTTGAGGGCTCCGTCCATCTCTACTGACAGATGGACCATTAAGTGGTTTTTAGCTCACCTTGACAAAGTCAAGCTGAGCTAATCTCATCGCTATTCGTCTGTCGTCCGGCAACACCATGTTTTGGTCTTCTCCAAAAAAAACACTGGGCCAATTCAAGTGAAATATTGCATGAGTAATGGTCCTGAAGGGGCATTGCATTTTTGTTCAACTGAACATGCCCAGCCCCATAGGAAGGGGGTGTGGGAAAATGCTCCAAAATATTTTTAAAATCTTCTCATAAACCAGTGGGTACAATGACTTGATATATGTTATGAAGCTTCCTTTTGAGATGTAGATTCAAGTTTGTTCAAATGAAGTTCGTGAAGCAATATTTGTCTTTGTAATGGGAGGGGTAAGATTTTTGGCCTCGCCCAAAATTTCTGTTTTCTGAACTGATGGTCCGATTTGAACCAAATTTGGTATGTGGTATTATTGGGTCATAAGTACTTACTCGTGCAAACAAAAAAATGTTCCTGCATCCCCATGGGAACCCCAGAAGCTAAAAATAGAAATATTTTCAAACACCCATATTTCCAAAACCACATGGAACAGAGAGCTGTTATTTGGTATGAAGCATCCTTAGGACTAGTAGAATTGAGTGGTAAAAAAAAATGCCTTTGGTTATGTTAGGGTGGGCATTGAAAAAATGCTGAGTCAGCATATTTGTAAAAATATTTACAAATTTTTTCTCCGGAACCAGTGGTCAGAATCTTTTGATATTCGGTATACAGCATTTGTAGGGGGGGGGGGGGGGGGGGGGGGGGGGGTCAGAAACAAGTTTGTTAAAATAAAGCCCATTAGTTCATATTTGGGCTTAATACAGGAGCCCGAATTTTTAACTTAGGGCAATATGGGGAATATTCTTCAAAAATCTTCTTTAGAACCACCAGACAGAATCATTTAATGTTTGGTATACATTATTGTTATGAGGGTCAGGTTCAAGATTGTTTAACCAAGTCCCTAGGTTAATATTTGGGCTTCAATATGGGGGATAATTTAAAAAAAACAGAATGCTGTCATATTTGGTATACAACATCTCTAGGGGGGTGGGGGGGGGGGGGGTGGGGGGCAGATTCAAGTTTGTTCAAATCGGATCCCTAGGTATATATTTGGGCTCGCTATGGTAGCCCAAATTTTAACTTAGTGCAATATGGGGAAATTTCTTTGAAAATCTTTTTCTTCAGATCCACCAGTTGGAATGCTTTCATGTTTGGTATACAACATCTCTTGGGAGGTGGGGGGGGGGGGGGGGGGTGGAGGTCAGATTCAAGTTTCTTCAATTTGAGTGCCTAGGTTAATATTTGGGCTCCCTATGGTAGCCCAAATTTTAATTCAGTGCAACATGAGGAAATATCTAAAAATCTTCTTCAGATACACTAGTCAGAATGTTTCAAGTTTGTTCACACTGGGTCTGTAGGTTAATATTTGGGCTCTCTATGGTAGCCCAAATTTTAACTTAGTGCAATATGAAGAAATTTCTTTAAAATTTTTCTTCTTCAAAGCCAACAGAATGCTTTCATATTTGGTACACAACATTGCTAGGGAGGTCAGATTCAACTTTGTTCAAATCTAGAGCCTGGGTTAATATTTGGGCTCCCTATGGGAACCTGAATTGGCCATGTAGCTGAAGAGTTGGGAATTTTGTATTCAGTACCCTCTAGAGGTTTGTAACTAAGATTAATCCACATAGGTTGTATCAAGGGGCTTCATAGGGGATCTCCACATTTTACTTTATGATCAACTGAAGAAAAGGCATGATGCTTGGACTATTTTTGTCACTCCTGAGGGGCTCAAGGATTGACAATGTATCCTATGGAGATGGATTGCTTAATGTAGACTCATTCTTGGATTCTGTTTATATCATGTTTTGTTAAGGTGAGCGCTTCAAGCCCTGTGAGGCCACTTGTTAGCTCACCTGACTGAAAGTCAGGGTGAGCTTTTCTTATCACTCTTCGTCCGTCGTCCATTGTGAAGGTGGGGTTGGAGCCTCTTTCTCCTAAACCACTGGCCACATTTTAATTAAATTTCATGTAAGTAGTGGTTATATAGGGGCATTTTGATTTTTATCCAAAATAGGTTTCGGCTCATATTGAGCAGAGGTGTGGGGAAAAAATGGCCAAATTTTTTGAAAATCTTCTTCTAATGAACCACCAGTAGCAAAGACTTGATATAAGTCCTTTTGAAGTTTAGAATCAAGAAGTTTGTCGGGCATTATTTGCCTTCGTTATGGGAGGGGCAAAAATTTTGGCCACGCCTAAATTTTCTATTTTCAGAACCGTGAGGTCGATTTGAACCAAATTTGATATGAGATGATAATGGGTCATAAGTAGTTGATTGATGAAAAAAATTTTTTCTCATTGCCCTGTGGGAACCTCGGGAGGTAAAAATAGGAAAAACCTTAAAACTGCCATATCTCCAAAACTACACAGCACAGAGAATTCTTATTTTGTATAAATCTTACTTTTATCCAGTAGAATAGAATGGTTAAAAAAAATCCCTATCGCTTTGATCACAAGGTACTTTTTTCAGGACTTTGAAAAAGTGCTGAGTCAGCACTTTTTAACACTGTAGGCAATGGGAAAAAGATTAAAAAATCTTCTTCTCCAGATCCAGCAGGCAGAATCTTTTGATATTTGGTATGCAACATTGTAGGGTGGATCTGATTCAAGTTTGTTCAAATCGGCCCCCTGGGTTCATATTTGGGCTCAGTATAGGAGCCCGATTTCGAACTTAGTGCATTTCAGGCAAATTTCTTTAAAAATCTTCTCCAGATCCAGCAGGCAGAATCTTTTGATATTTGGTATGCAACATTGTGGGGTGGATCTGATTGAAGTTTGTTCAAATCGGCTCCCTGGATTCATATTTGGGCTCACTATAGAAGCTTGAATTCGAACTTTGTGCATTTCAGGCAAATTTCTTAAAAAATCTCCTTCTCCAGATCGAGCAGGCAGAATCTTTTGATATTTGCCATACAACATTGTGGGGTGGATCTGATCCAAGTTTGTTCAAATTGGCCCCCTGGGTTTATATTTGGGCTCAGTATAGAAGCTCGAATTCGAACTTAGTGCATTTCAGGCAAATTTTAAAAAAAATCTTCTCCAGATCCAGCAGGCAGAATCTTTTGATATTTGGTATGCAACATTGTGGGGTGGATCTGATTCAAGTTTGTTCAAATCGGTCCCCTGGATTCATATTTGGGCTCACTATAGAAGCCCGAATTCGAACTTAGTGCATTTCAGGCAAATTTCTTAAAAAATCTTCTTCTCCAGATCCAGCAGGCAGAATCTTTTGATATTTGGTTTGCAACATTGTGGGATGGATCTGATTCAAGTTTGTTCAAATCGGCCCCCTGGATTCATATTTGGGCTCACTGTAGAAGCCTGAATTCGAACTCTGTGCATTTCAGGCAAATTTCTTTAAAAAAATCTTCTTCTCAAGATCCAGTAGGCAGAATCTTTTGATATTTGGTATGCAACATTGTGGGGTGGATCTGATTCAAGTTTGTTCAAATCGGCCCCCTGAATTCATATTTGGGCTCACTATAGAAGCCTGAATTCGAACTTTGTGCATTTCAGGCAAATTTCTTAAAAAATCTTCTCCAGATTCTGCAGGCAGAATCTTTTGATATTTGGTATACAACATTGTGGGGTGGATCTGATTCAAGTTTGTTCAAATCGGCTCCCTAGGTTCATATTTGGGCTCACTATAGAAGTTCGAATTCGAACTTTGTGCATTTTAGGCAAATTTCTTTGAAAATCTTCTTCTCAAGATCCAGCAGGCAGAATCTTTTGATATTGGGTATGCACCATGCTTAAGGGGGGGGGGGGGGGGGTGGGTGGTTAGATTCAAGTTTGTTCAAGCCAAGTCCCTGGGTTCATATTTTGGCTCACTGTGGTATCCCGAATTATAACTTAGTTCAAAATGAGGAATTTTCTTTAAAAATCTTCTTCAGATCCAGCAGTCGGAATGTTTTGATATTTGGTGTGCAGCATACTTGGGGGGAGGGGGGGGGGGGAGGGGGGGTGAGATTCAAGTTTGTTAAAGCCAAGTCCCTGGGTTCATATATGGGCTCCCTGTGGGAGCCCAAATTATAACTTAGTTCACTATGAGGAATATTTTTTTAAAATCTTACTTTTTTTTTAGATCCACTGGTCAGAATCTTTGGATATTTGGTATAAGCTTTTCTTAGGAGGAGCAGATGCAACTTGTTGAAATCAATTCTCTGGTTTGATATTTAGGCTACCATGTCAGGTGAGTGCCCTCAGGCCCCTTGGGGCCTCTTCTTTTGTTCCTCTTTTCTAATTATAGCTTCATTTTCATTATAGGACACCTGTTTATGTGGATTTATTTCCAGAAGGTTAGTTTGAATTCTTTGTTGGATATTTGTTGATGTGTGGATCTAGCCACTTTAGCCTCATTGAGCATCTTTTCATGTTTTTTAAATTTGCTTCATATCCTTACCACTGTACCTGTAACACAGTGTACAATAATTTTTCATTTTCCAGGGTGTGCGTGGTGGATCTCGAGGTTCAGGAGGTGGAATATTTGGTTTTGGACAGACAACAGCTAAAATTATAAAAGATGATATTGGTGTCAAATTCAAGTGAGGATTATATAATCTTTCTAAAAGACAGATTTAAATAGAGTGGAATGGGATGGGACACGGTGGAATGGAATGACCAGAACAGAATGGAAGTGAAGCTGTGTTTCATATCAAATAGGCACATTATATAAATGCTTAAAGTCCTATGAATGGTTTCATTTTCTGACTTAATCAACATCATAATTTGTTGTTTGTGGGCAAGAAAATGTATCACATTATTAGCATGTTGTACCTAGTCTCATAATCTCTAAAGCAATGTATCGTATGCCTGGCAGTAGAGGATAAAGTACATTTCCTGTTGGACCAAACCTATTTGGCAGTGCTTACAGAACCTCTCCTCAGCAGGTGTCCAATTAGGCTTTGTGTAATGCCCTTTTTCAATTTTGAGCTCTTTTAAATACTTATAGAAGTATGTTCTTTGAAATTCTGGGTTGTTAAATACACAGCCCATTACATGTACTCTCCATTTAAAACCCGTCTTCGTCACACCTAGTGATCACTCTGTAATGTGCAGGTCCACAACCCGCCTATCAACGGATAGTACCGAGTTGTGCAACTACCGGTATATTATATAGTTACGCAAATAAACTCTTGATCGCAAACTCGACCAATAAACAAAAAAATATGTTAGAAAACACAACATTATTCCATTATGATGATGCTACTACATTCACTTGTATTTTTACCTGCATCACCAGTGGCAGAGCAGGTCTAGTAACTGCTCGACTCCGTCAATCCGTCCATCCATCAGTCCATCCAAAACACTTCTTCCGTCAAAGGTTTCTTGGCTTCTATGAAAGGGAATGATTTTATATTTGGTCTGCTGCTTCATAATTGTGAGTTGTATCGTGTATCTAATTTTCAGATCTGCCGTGCAGCCACTTCCTGTTTGCCGATACTTTGAAGTCTGTTTATCCCTGAAATGAATTGCATGCAGCGATGCAGGTCCAGACCCAGTATTGGTCTTGGCATGTTCTTACAAGAAATGGCCCATGAAGCTCGCATTTAAGAGAGCAGATATAAATACATTTCTTCCACTTTATACCCGACCAATGAAACTGAGGCCCGAACTATTCCATAAAAATGTTTTCTTTTCTTCTTTATTGTTTTCGTTCCCTGCTGTTTGATTGACCGTTGATGTACGCTGGCCATACAACTCCTCTGGATTTGCTCTTGAAAACAATAAAAAATCATGTATGTGTGCGAAGGTGTTTGTGTGTATGTAGGGGTGCAGGGGGGTGAATAGACTATTTTTTTTTTATTTCAGTGGGGACACTCGAGGAAGCAGGTTGGTGAGGTAGGGAAGTGGGATAAAAGCCCTTTTTACGAGGGTCAACCATATCCTGTAGTGCCATCCTTGCCCACGAGCCTCATTCTGTAAAATGCCGGTGAACTTGGTGTGAAGCCAACCGGGCATGTTTTAAGGCATTTTCAGTTGCAGCATACTTGCCATTTTTTCTCAGTTCGAGATACACTATGGGTGGTTGTACATGTAGGTGGGTATACACAGTAGAAGTGGGTTTAAAGGAAGAGGTTGTTGCACAACAAATAAACATTATAAAAAGGAAACATGTTAAAAAATTAAGAAGCCCCAACAGCTTGGGAATATTGCCTTTATTTCCATTGTAATGCTGGCAGTAGGCCTACTATGCTTTTTCTAGGGGATTGTTACAGCGATCATGGGTATGAATCAGTGGTGTAGGTGGGGGGTGGGGGCTGAAAGGGCACATGACCCCTTCTTCTCCAAAAAAATTGACCCCACATGTAACCCATATAGCGAACATAAGGCAAGAAATTTTAATATCTAGATATTTATACTTGCAAGATGTATGAGAGGTGACATCCCAACAAGACAAATGGCTGAAATATCCGGAGAAGATGAATCCCGAAAGGACGAAAACTTCTTTTTTCATTAACTATAGGAGAAATTCATGAAAAGAGATTTATAAAGTGTGTAATTACGCTCTTTTGGGGTGGTTGATTCACATGTTTCAGTAGTTGCTGAGCAGTTATTAGCTCACCGAAGGGAGCTTAACTTATCATTTGCCGCCCGTTGTCGTCCGTCGGGACGACGTTCGTCGTGAACTTTACGTTAACGACTACTCCTCCCAAACTACTGGATCAAATTGAACCAAATTTGGTGTGCATGTTCCCTACCATATGTCAATTCAAACTGTACAAATAAACTTGCCGCACCCACAGGGGGCACCACAAGGGGCATAACTCTGATAGCACCCATGTATTTCTTTCCAAAATTAAAAAAAATCTTCTTCGGATCCACCAGGCAGAATTCTTTCTTATTTGGTATACATCATCTCTAGGGTGCGTCAGATTCAAGTTTGTTCAAATTGGCTCCCTGGGTTCATATTTGGGCTCACTATAGAAGCCCGAATTTGAACTTAGTGCATTTCAGGCAAATTTCTTGAAAAATCTTCTTCTCCAGATCCAGCGGGTAGAATCTTTTTTAATATTTGGTATGCAACATTGTGGGCTGGATCTGATTCAAGTTTGTACAAATTGGCCCCCTGGGTTCATATTTGGGCTCAGTATGGGAGCCCGAATTTCAACTTAGTGCATTTCAGGCAAATTTCTTGAAAAATCTTCTTTGCCAGATCCAGCTGGCAGAATCTTTTGATATTTGGTATGCAACATTGTTGGAACTGATTCAAGTTTGTTCAAATCGGCCCCCTGAATTCATATTTGGGCTCAGTATAGAAGCCCAAATTCGAACTCTGTGCATTTCAGGCAAATTTCTTTAAAAATCTTCTCCAGATCCAGCAGGCAGAATCTTTTGATATTTGGTATGCAACATTGTGGGGTGGATCTGATTCAAGTTTGTTCAAATCGGCCCCCCTGGATTCATATTTGGGCTCACTATAGAAGCACGAATTCGAACTTAGTGCATTTCAGGCAAATTTCTTTAAAAAAATCTTCTCCAGATCCAGCAGGCAGAATCTTTTGATATTTGGTATGCAACATTATGGGGTGAATCTGATTCAAGTTTGTTCAAATCAGCCCCCTGGGTTCATATTTGGGCTCAGTATAAGAGCTCAAATTTGAACTTAGTGCATTTCAGGCAAATTTCTTCAAAATACCCTTCTCATGTACATTTTTGCTCAGAACCTCAAAATAAATGGGCTATGCAGTCACTTTAATTGATTTTGTTTTGTTGGGATTTATCTTGTTGGGATGACCAATTTCAACATTGTCTTGTTGGGAATAAACCGTATGAGGGGATGCGTAAAAGCAAATTTACTTGTGAAATATTTCATTATTTATTTGGATTCTAGTTGGTGGTAATGTGGCATAATTATTGATGCCTTTCACAACTTATAAATTATGGACACAAACGGACATTCAAGGAAATTACGTTTTTTGTTCTTTGTGAATTTCAAAATTATTCCCTGGGGAAGGCAACATGCCACATCCAACCAGAGGGGGCACCACCTCTTGTGCTAGCCCCTCCCCCCTCCCCATCTCGCTGCTGCACGGCTCGGACAATGCTGCACATCATATTCTGTATGCCCCAGATGCAGATGCCAAAGGCATGAGTGATGATAGGTGGTTTGGGGTGGGGGAGGCCTCCCCCCCCCCCCCCAAGAAAATTTGGAAAGCAGTTATTAAATGGAGACTTCTGGCGGCTCTTGGGATGAAAAATCATGTTATTTTTTGGCCGTCAAAACAATGTTTTTAGACAGGGAGAGGTGTGTCGATCCCCTGATTATTTATTTAATGGTGTTTAAGGTCACATATTTATGCACAATTGCTAATCATCCCCTGATTGATCTAAAGCTGGTCATTATTGAATAAGAAAAACATAATTGTTTTCTCTTGAATTTGTGATCTGCATGTGGTTATAATTATGATTAGGCTAAAATAATATTAAAAATAATTGAAAATGTTGATTGCAGTCTCTTGTGTTTCCTCAACCATGTCATGTGCAGAGGTGTTAAAACAGATGTTTGTTTGGAGGATAAAAGCTTCTGTTGGTTTGTCGTGCCACCCATATGTTATTTCACACCTTGTGCAAGTAGTGGTTAATATTCAGTCTACATGTACTTTAATTAATGCCTTCAGTCATGATTAGTTTAATTGCATAGTCCTTCAACCTAACAATTCAGTTAAATAATTTATTACGAGAGAGAGAGAGAGAGCTAGAGAAAGAGAGAGAGAGAGAAGATTGTAATTAAGTTTATATCTGATTTGTTTTTGTTTAAGTAATCACTGCGGTGACCCACGAAAAGTTCCAGCACAGTCAATCAGGCTGAGTTGTCTATTTTTAGCACAACTGTTACATAACAGCAATCAGCAGTACAGGTGTCAGTTTTAAATGCATTTTGTAATATGTTTTTACACCATAATAAAACCATAATAAAAGCACGTTTTTAGCTCAACTTTGGCGAAGCCAAATTTGAGGTATTGTCATGGTCCATCTGTCTGCCGCGCCGTACACACGGCTCGGGCTAGAGGCCGTATTTATGAACCGATCTTTACGCAAACATCTTGGGTACCTTTGTTATCACCGGGAGATGAGAACGAGTGTTTTTGGGTCTGGTCCGAAATTCAAGATGGTCGCTGGCAGTCATTTTGTACAAAATTAGGTGCAATCCGATTTTTGCGCAGAACTTCCATATGAAAGCTCTGATTTGAATAATTTTTTGTATGAATGTTTAGTACCATGGCATGCATCACATATAATACAGGTTTTTTTCTCGTGCGTAAATTATGCAAATTAGACTAACTTTGATTTAATTAGTGTTACATTCAGCACTGTAACTGCAAATGCCAATACGGCTCAGGCTAGAGGCCGTTTTTATGAACCCATCTTTACGAAACTTCTTGGGTACCTTTGTTATCACCGTGGGACAAGAACGAGTGTTTTGGGGTCCGGTCTGAAATTCAAGATGGCCGCTGGCAGCCATTTTGTACAAAATTAGGTGCAATCCGATTTTTGTGCAGAACTTCCATTTGAAAGCTCTGATTTGAATAATTTTTTGTTTGAATGTTTAGTACCATGGAATACATCACATATAATACGGATTTTTTTCTCGTGCGTAAATTATGCAAATTAGACTAACTTTGATTTATTTAGTGTTACTTTCAGCACTGTAACTGCAAATGCCAATACAGCTCTGGCTAGAGGCCATATTTATGAACCGATCTTTACGAAACTTCTTGGATACCTTTGTTATCATCGTGGGACGAGAACGAGTGTTTTTGGGTCCGGTCTGAAATTCAAGATGGCCACTGGCAGCCATTTTGTACAAAATTAGGTGCAATCGGATTTTTGCACAGAACGTCCATATGAAAGCGCTGATTTGAATACTTTTTCGCTCATCTTGACAAAGTCAAGCTGAGCTGATCTCATCGCTCTCCGTCTGCTGTCCGTCAACACCATGTTTTGGTCTTCTCCTCCAAAGCCACTGGGCCAATTCAAGTGAAAGTTTGCGTGAGTGATGGTCCCAAAGGGGCATTTCATTTTGTTCAACTCAACATGCCCAACCCCATAGGGAGGGAGTGGGGGAAAATGCTCCAAAATATTTTAAAAATCTTCTCAAGAACCAGTCGGTGCAATGACTTGATTTTTGCTATGGAGCTTCCATATGAGGTGTAGAATCAAGTTTGTTCAAACGAAGTTCGTGAAGTAGTATTTGGCTTTGTAATAGGAGGGGTAAGATTTTTGGCCACGCCCAAAATTTCTATTTTTTGACCCGATGGTCCGGTATGAACCAAATTTGGTTTGTGGTATTATTGGGTCATAAGTACTTGACCCATGCAAAAAAAAAAATTCCTGCATCCCCATGGGAACCCTGGGAGCTAAAAATAGAAATATTTTCAAACGCCCATATTTCCCAAACCACATGGAACAGAGAGCTGTTAGTTCGTATGAGGTATCCTTAGGACCAGTAGAATTGAATGGTAAAAAAAAATTGCCATCGGTTATGTTAGGGTGTTCTGTAATGGGCAACAAAAAAATGCTGACACCACGTATTTGCAAAAATTAAAAAAAATCTTTTCTCCAGAACCAATCATCGGAATCTTTTGATATTTGGTATACAGCATTCATAGGGGGGTCAGATAAAACTTTGTTGAAATAAAGCTCATTGGTTCATATCTGGGCTCTCTACAGGAGCCCAAAGTTTTAACATAGGGTAATATGGGGAATATTCTTTAAAAATCTGGGAGCGCGGTGCTCAGTTGGTAGAGATGCAGGCTGCAAGCCAAGAGGTCCTCGGTTCAAATCCCACCTGCGGCAACCGCGTTGTGTCCTTGGGCAAGACACTTCATCTCCATTGCCCGCGTGGGGGCACGATGACGCCGTGTACTAAGGCGTACTGCACATCGATGGTACGCATGTCTTCAACCAATCTAACCCTGCCTGTGCTGCAGTGCGGAGTTACGATGTTGGGGAGCTGGCAGCTGCTCGTCGTTGCTCGGTGGTTCTCTCCGGGTACTCCGGCTTCCTCCACCCGTAAAACTGTCACGGTAATGATTAGCCATTGTGCATAAATATGTGACCTTAAACATCAATAAATAAATAAATAAATACTTTAAAAATCTTCTTCAGAACCACCAGTCAGAATCTTTTAATGTTTGGTATACATCATTGTTATGAGGGTCAGATTCAAGATTGTTCAAACCAAGGTCCTAGGTTAATATTTGGGCTTCCTACGGAAGCCCAAATTTTATCTTTGTTCAATATGAAGGGTAATTTAAAAACATCTTCTTCAGATCCACCAGTCAGAATGCTTTGATATTTGGTATGCAACATCTCTAAGGGGGGTCAGATTCAAGTTTGTTCAAATCAGATCCCTAGGAATATAATTGGGCTCACTATGGTAGTCCAAATTTTTACTTATTGAGGAAATTTCTTTAAAAATCTTCTTCTTCAGATCCACCAGTCGGAATGCTTTTATATTTGGTATACAACATCTCTAGGGGGGTCAGATTCCAGGTTGTTCAATTCGAGTGCCTAGGTTAATATTTGTGCTCCATATGGGAACATGGAATTTAACTTTGTACAATATGAGGGAATTTCTTCAAAAACCCTCTTCTTCAGATCCACTGGTCAAAATGCTTTCACATTTGGTATACAACATCTCTAGGGGGGGGGGGGGTGGGGAGGGGGGCAGATTCAAATTTGTTCAAATCGGATCCATAGCTTAATATTTGGGTTCGCTATGGTAGCCCAAATTTGAACTTAGTGCAATTCGAAGAAATTTCTTTACAATTTCTCTACTTCAGATCCAACAGTCAGAATGCTTTCATATTCGGTACACAACATCTCTAGGGAAGTCAGATTCAACTGTGTTCAAATCAAGAGCCTGGGTTAATATTTGGGCTCTCTTTGGGAGCCGGAATTGACAATTTTGCTGAAGAATTAAAAATTGTGTATTCATTACCCTCTAGAGGTGTGTAACTAAGATTGAACCACATAGGTTGTATCAAGGGGTTTCATAGAGCTCTACATTTTACTTTATGATCAACTGAAGAAAAGGCATGATGCCCAGATTATTTTTGTCACTCCTGAGGGACTCCAGGATTGACAGTGTAGCCTATGGAGATGGCTTGCTTAATGTAGACTCATTCTTGGACTCTGTTTAAATTGTGTTCTGTTCAAGATGAGCGCTTCAGGGCCCCTGGGGCCTCTTGTTTGTGTAAATGTTTAGTACCAAGGGATACATCACATATTATACAGGTTTTTTTCTTGTGCATAAATTATGCCAATTAGACTAATTTTGATTTATTTAATGTTACTTCCAGTACTGTAACTGCAAATGCCAATACGGCTCAGGCTGTTTATGAACCAATCTTTACGAAACTTCATGGGTACCTTTGTTATCACCGTGGGACGAGAACGAGTGTTTTTGGGTGCAGTCCCAAATTCAAGATGGCTGCCAGTGGCCATTTTGTACCAAAATTAGTGCAATCAGTTTTTAGCTCACCGAAGGGCGCTTAACTTATCACTTGCTGTCCGTCGGCGTCCGGCGTCGTGAACATTTTTCAAACGACTTCTCTGAAACCACTGGTCCAATTTTCACGAAACTTCATGTGGATGTTTATTACTATATGGCAATTCATGTTTGTTCAAATGAAATGGCCACATCCCTTGGGGGCTCTGTATGGGGCATAACTCTGATAGCACCGCATGAATTATAGAAGAATTATTAAAAAATCTTCTCCAGAACCAGTGGGCAGAATCTTTTGATACTTGGCATTCAGCATCTTGGTATGGGTCTGATTCAAGTTTGTTCAAATCGGCCCCCTGGATTCATATTTGGGCTCACTATAGAAGCTCAAATTCGAACTTAGTGCATTTCAGGCAAATTTCTTAAAAAATCTTCTTCTCCAGATCCAGCAGGCAGAATCTTTTGATATTTGGTATGCAACATTGTGGGGTGGATCTGATTCAAGTTTGTTCAAATCGGCCTCCTGGATTCTCATTTGGGCTCAGTATAGAAGCCCGAATTCGAACTTAGTGCATTTCAGGCAAATTTCTTAAAAAATCTTCTTCTCAAGATCCAGCAAGCAGAATCTTTTCATATTTGGTATGCAACATTGTGGGGTGGATCTGATTCAAGTTTGTTCAAATCTGCCTCCTGGGTTCATATTTGGGCTCAGTATAGGAGCCCAATTTGAACTAAGTGCATTTCAGGCAAATTTCTTTAAAAATCTTCTCAAGATCCAGCAGGCAGAATCTTTTGATATTGGGTATGCGGCATGCTTAGGGGGGTGAGGTTCAAGTTTGTTCAAGCCAAGTCACTGGGTTCATATTTGGGCTCACTTTAAAAATCTTCTTCTCAAGATCCAGCAGGCAGAATCTTTTGATATTGGGTATGCGGCATGCTTAGGGGGGTGAGGTTCAAGTTTGTTCAAGCCAAGTCCCTGGGTTCATATTTGGGCTCACTGTGGTAACCCGAATTATAACTTAGTTCAAAATGAGGAATTATCTTTAAAAATCTTCTTCTTCAGATCCAGCAGTCGGAATGTTTTGATATTTGGTATGTAGCATCCTTAGGGAGGTGAGATTCAAATTTGTTCAAGCCATGTCCCTAGGTCCATATTTGGGCTCACTGTGGGAGCCCGAATGATAACTTAGTTCAAAATGAGGAATTTTCTTTAAAAATCTTCTTCTTCAGGTCCAGAAGTCGGAATGTTTTGATATTTGGTATGCAGCATTCTTAGTGGGGTGAGATTCAAGTTTGTTCAAGCCTTGTCCCTAGGTCCATATTTGGGCTCACTGTGAGAGCTTGAATTGTAACTTAGTTCGAAATGAGGAATTTTCTTAAAAAATCTTCTTCATATCCAGGAGACGGAATGTTTTGATATGTTGTGTGTTGCATCCTTAGGGGGGTGAGATTCAAGTTTGTTAAAGCCAAGTCCCTGGGTCCATTTTTGGGCTCCCTGTGGGAGCCCAAATTATAACTTAGTCAATATGAGGAATTTTTAGCTCACGAAAGGGAGCTCAACTTATCACTTGCTGTCCGGCATCCGTCCCCGTGAACATTTTTCAAACGACTTCTCCTCTGAAACCACTGGTCCGATTTTTACGAAACTTCATGTGAATGTTCATTACTATATTGCAATTCATGTTTGTTCAAATGAAATGGCCACGTCCTTTGGGGGCTCTGTATGAGGCATAACTCTGATAGCACCGTATGAATTAGAGAAAAATTATTAAAAAATCTTCTCCAGAACCAGTGGGTAGAATCTTTTGATACTTGGTATGCAGCATCTCGGTATGCGTCTAATTCAAGTTTGTTCAAATTGAGTCCCTCAACCAATATTGGGGCTCACTATGGGGGCGTGAATTTTTACTTAGTGCAATTTAAGAAAAATTCTTTAAAAATCTTCTTCTCCAGAACCAATGGGCAGAATCTTTTGATATTTGGTATGCAGCATCTTGGTATGGGTCTGATTTAAGTTTGTTCAAATCGAGTCCCTTGATCAATATTGGGGCTCCCTATAGGGGCATGAATTTTTCCTTAGTGCAATTTAAGGAAGAATCTTCTCGTGAATCAGTGGGCAGAATCTTTTGATATTTGGTATACAGCATCTTGATATGGATCTGATTCAAGTTTGTTCAAATTGAATCCCCCGTTCAATATTGGGGATCACTATGGGGGTGTGAATTTTTACTTAGTGCAATTTAAGAAAAAATCTTTAACAATCTTCTTCACCAGAACCAGTGGGGAGAAACTTTAGATATTTGGTATGCAGCATCTTGGTATGGGGTGGATTCACGTTTGTTCAAATTGAGTCTTTTGATCAATATTAGGGCTCACTATGGGGGCATGAATGTTTACTTTGTGCAATTCAAGAAAAATTCTTTAAAAATCTTCTTCAGAACCATCATGCAGAATCTTTTGATATTTGATCAGCAGCATTGTCCCATTCAGTCCTGTTGATGTTTTAGCTCCACAGAGAGTATAGATTTACTCTGTAGAACCTTCAGAATAGCTTTTGATAAAATTTGTGTCTTTACAGTATGGAACATTCGGTGAGCGCCTAAGGCTCCCTGGGGCCTCTTGTTTAGCTCAACTTTGACGTAAGTCAAATTTGAGCTTATGCCATGGCCAGTCGTCCGTCCGTCTGTCTGTCCGTCTGTCCATCTGTCCATCAACTATTCAGTACGGCTCGGGCTAGAGGCCGTATTTATGAACTGATATTTACGAAATTTCTTGGGTACCTTTGGTATCACCATGGGACGAGAACGAGTGTTTTGGGGTCCGGTCCGATATTCATGATGGCCGATGGCAGCCATTTTATTCAAAATTGGATGCAATCAGATTTTTACGCAGAACTTCCATATGAAAGCGCTGATTTGAATAATTTTTTGTGTGAATGTTTAGTACCATGGGATACATTGCATATAATACAGGTTTTTTTCTCGTGCAGAAATTATGCAAATTAGATGAACTTTGATTTTTTCAGTGCAGCTTACACACAGTAACTACACATGTCAATACGGCTCGAGCTAGGGGCTGTATTTATGAACCGATCTTTACGAAACATCTTGGGTACCTTTGTTATCACCTTGGGACAAGACCGAGTGTTTCTGGGTGTGGTCCAAAATTCAAGATGGCTGCCAGTGGCCATTTTGTACCGAAATTAGGTCTAATCAGTTTTTTGTACACAACTTCTATACAGCTCAGGCTAGAGGCTGATTTGAATAAATTTCTGTATGAATGTTTAGTAACATGGAATACATCACATATAATACAGGTTTTTTTCTTGAGCAGAAATTATGCAAATTAGATGAACTTTGATTTATTCAGTGCTACTTATACACAGTAAGTGCATGTGTCAATACGGCTTGGGCTGGAGGCTGTATTTATGAACTGATCTTCACAAAACCTCTTGGGTACATTTGTTATCACCTTGCGATGAGAACGAGTGTTTCTGGGTGCAGTCCAAAATTCAAGATGGCTGCCAGTGGCCATTTTGTCCCGAAATTAGGTCCAATCATTTTTTTGTACACAACTTCTATATGGCTCAGGCTAGAGGCCATATTTATGAACCGATCTTTATGAAACTTCTTGGGTACCTTTGTTATCACTGTGGGACGAGAACAAGTGTTTTTGGGTGCAGTCCAAAATTCAAGATGGCTTCCAGCAGCCTTTTTGAACTTTGATTTGTTCAGTGCTACTTATACACAGTAAGTGCACATGTCAATACGGCTCGGGCTAGAGTCTGTATTTATGAACTGATCTTCACGAAACTTCTTGGGGCACCTTTGTTATCACCTTGTGACAGGAACGAGTGTTTTGGGGTGCCTTTGTTATCACTGTGCTATGAGAACAAATATTTTGGGGTTCAGTCAGACCCACTCTGGGACTCAAAGATTTCTTTTCTAGTTTAGCATCTAACTGTCACCCCACTTTTACAATACTACCTATATATTTGTTACAGGCTACGGTCAGCATTTATGTACAGACCATTACAGTACTTTACATGTACCTTTGTTATCAGGTCATTACCTAGATGTTTGTCATTGCTGTGTCACACACTATACATGTACATGTCTTAAACAAGTTGAGCTACAGCGTCATTGACACTTTCATTCCTTCTATACTAGCTTTCCTAACAGAATCAGTAGATTTCCAGATCTGTATATAAATATTCTTTATGCATTAAAAAAATATATAGTGTAATTTATATTGATCAGCAGAAGTGGGTTCTAGCCAGATGTTTCCAAAGCCATGACTGTAAAGTTTGTCTCTGGTGAGGTCAAGGCATTTCAAGTTTTCTACTGGATTCAAACTATTATATCATTAAAACTATAATCTATCCAGGTCAAGATATTTTTATACTAAAACCAATGGCCCAGACTTAGCTGGTGCAAACTCATTAATTTTCAGGGCCAAACACAAATTTTGAACCCCCAATCCCCAAAATTTGCATACAAAACCAAAACCTTAAAGTCCTAACTGGTCCTCCATACTTTTGTTCACAGCTCATGTGCAGTAACCAGGAAAGTAACAAAATTGGCGCAAACATCATTCTTCTGTTTGGCCCAAGGTCAGCAACATCTGAACTGACCATCTGTGCTTTAAAATCTCTTTTCTGAAGATGCCAGACACAAATCATTCATGATGATGGTGGATTCAAGGAACTGAAAGGATGCTGAAAGTGAACTACGGAGGTTTTGGACGTTCAGGGCTGCAACTTAAAAATAATTATGTAAAATTATTCATGTTTCCCTTTTTTGGGACATGGGCCTGAACATCATCATTCTTACTAATGAAAAACCTACTGTTTATTAAATGTTCCTTCCCTCCCTTCCCATGAACCATCCTGTTAAACTCCCAAGCTTATTGGTTTTTATGTGTACCCATACTATGTATGGTACACATAATGCCGGCATCTGGGGTGATCATCCGTCGTTCGTCCATCCTTTGTCCGTCCGTCTGTCCGTCCGGCATCCGTATCCATTTCTTTGTCATTCAATAACTTGACAAAAATTGCTTGGATTGTCAAGTTACTTTATATTTGTGTTCAGGTTACTGATGTGCCAAGCTGTATAGTTTTTGGTGTAACTCTGATAATTTAATCCTGAGATATTAACCCTTTATCCTTCAAATTGAAAATTCCTCCAATCCCTTTGGCATTCGATAACTTGAAAAATATTGCTTGGATTGTCTAGTTACTTTATATTTGTGTTCAGGTTACTGATGTTCCGAGCTGTATAGTTTTTGGTGTAAATCTGTTATTTTGATCCTGAGATATTAACCCTTTATCCTTCAAATTGAAAATTTCTCCAATCTCTTTGGCATTCGATAACTTGAAAAATATTACTTCGATTGTCAAGTTACTTTATACTTGTGTTCAGGTTACTGATGTACCGAGCTGTATAGTTTTTGGTGTAAATCTGATAATTTAATCCTGAGATATTAACCCTTTATCCTACAAATTGAAAATTCCTCCAATCCCTTTGGCATTCGATAACTTGAAAAATATTGCCTGGATTGTCAAGTTACTTTATATTTGTGTTCAGGTTACTGATGTGCCGAGCTGTATAGTTTTTGGTGTAAAATAATTTGATCCTGAGATATTAACCCTTTATCCTTCAAATTGAAAATTCCTCCAATCCCTTTGGCATTCGATAACTTGAAAAATATTGCTTGGATTGTCTAATTTCTTTATAATTGTGTTCAGGTTACTGATGTACCAAGCTGTATAGTTTTTGGTGTAAATCTGATGATTTAATCCCGAGATATTAACCCTTTATCCTTCAAATTAAAAATTCCTCCAATCCCTTTGGCATTCAATAACTTGAAAAATATTGCCTGGATTGTCAAGTTACTTTATATTTTTGTTCAGGTTACTGATGTGATGAGCTGTATAGTTTTTGGTGTAAATCTGATAATTTAATCCTGAGATATTAACCCTTTATCCTACAAATTGAAAATTCCTCCAATCCCTTTGGCATTCAATAACTTGAAAAATATTGCTTGGATTGTCAAGTTACTTTATATTTGTGTTCAGGTTACTGATGTGATGAGCTGTATAGTTTTTGGTGTAAATCTGATAATTTAATCCTGAGATATTAACCCTTTATCCTTCAAATTGAAAATTCCTCCAATCCCTTTCGCATTCGATAACTTGAAAAATATTGCTTGGATTGTCAAGTTACTTTATAATTGTGTTCAGGTTACTGATGTGCTGAGCTGTATAGTTTTTGGTGTAAATCTGATAATTTGATCCGGAGATATTAACCCCCTTTATCCTTCAAATTGAAAATTCCTCCAATCCCTTTGGCATGAGATAACTCAAAAAATCTCAATCCGATTGTCATGTTACTTTATATATTTATTCAGGTTACTGATGTGCTGTGCTGTATAGTTTTTTATGTAAATCTGTTAATTTGATCCGGAGATATTAGTGCACACCCACGCAGTGGCATGTGCGCACATAGGTAATGGGTACGTGTCCATGATTTTATAATTTTTCTATATACCATGCAACAGAGTTTGGGGTGCCATCTGGCGGCGTGGCTCTCCCACTGGCAAAAAATCCAGAATCATTGTAATGGATACTTAATTGTTTTGGGCCTTTCAAAGGACATTATGTAAAATATATTGTTGCAGAATACTGGAAACTATGATAAATAATCAAGTAATGCAGTGACTTTCGAAGTTAGGTAGTTGTTGGCGAGTTAGGTATTGTTTGAAAGTTCGAAGTGCCAATGCCGTCCGTTGCTGGTTTCGTCAGATTTAAAGCCCAGTTTCAATTTTAATTGAGAACGTACACTTCACAAATTGTTGACAACGAATAAAAAATAAAACAAGTGATTTATTGACACTTTTAGTGGGCCTTTTTCATTTGTGGGGAACTTAGCGCGATTACTTTAGAAACAGCCGGAGTTCGGATGAATTCAAGTTATGTTGACGTAAGGTCTGGGGAAATCTTTGTTCTCAAAACACGGGCATGCAGTCTTGTTGTAGTAAAGTTTTACAGAAACAGACATGCACGCGAACAGCGATACCTGTTCATTTATTTCCTAGATTTTTTCTTCACAAGTTCACTGGATCCAGTCTATGAACTATTTTTACCAATGATACAATCCAATGTCAGTTTAAGACTGTCAGAATTAGAGTGTAGCGGCCAGCCAATTTTGTGATCCGACGTGTTTTCCGGAAGACTAAATACCAGAATCACTCAGAACTCCCATTTAAATTACATGCACACTTCCTCTGTGTTTTGGTAAACAGTGTTTTAATTACTGGATGCTTTAGGCATTGCAACCAGAACAGAACTGAATTCATCTTCAAACTAGTCAATGTCGCCCTCCCTGTCTGACCAACATCTGGAGGTGGGGATTCTGATATTTAGACTTAAGACTTGAGTATGTTTCTCCAAAAATGGCAAAAAACTTTTAAAAAGCCTAAATACCAACCTCCCCAGAACCGACCTCTAAATAACATTTGGCACTGCACTACAGAATCAATATTTGATGGTTTCCGGCATTTTAATGGTGCTATGAGATAACATATGACCTGCACTCTCATGCTGTTGGAAAAAAATTAAAAAAATCAATGTGTAATGTTTTATCAGAGACATACCATACCAAAGACTCAAAGTGCCTTAATTAAGAAATGTGAGGGATTTAAAAAAAAAAATTTTTTTTTACAAATATTGCAAAATATTCATCAAACACAATGTGAAATATCTTAAGAAGCCAGAATGTGATTTAAAAACTATCAGAAATGTGAAATTTAATATCATAAGAGGTTTGTTTTGTGTCATCATCAATTAATTTATGAATTATATCATAATTTGTGATGAAAGTGGGTATGCTGGGGTCTAGGGGACACATTCAGGGCTATATTTTACCACGTCAATATGTAGAAGAAAATTTGACATAATTTGTTAGGATGAAATGGCACTGTCTATTGATATTGGTGATTTATATAGCTGCAACACCAGTTTTTAAATCGAAATTGACATTCATTTTGTTTTGTGTGGAGTGGAGTGGGGGGGGGGGGGGGGGGGGGGGGTGAACACCACTCTTTCTCTTGCAGTATGGTTAAATGAGACAGATTTTTCCCCAAACTATTGTCTGCTGATGCAGATTTTAGTTTTATTTTGGGATTGAGGTAGTTTTTAAAGAAAGCAGTGAACTCTCATGCAGAAATGACTCTTTTATCAAATGAAAGAGATAAAATGTATCTTTGGAAGGATTAGAATGTAGGTTAAAATCCCCCCTATAAAAAATACCCCCAATCATTTTTACACACTTTCCCCCACAGTTTTTGAGTAGTATACCACATTCTCTCACATTATTTTAAGAGCAGTACAAAAATCCCCCTTCCGACCTCTTACACCAAAAGGTTAAAAGGCAGTCCAAAAGGATTTAAAAACTTATGTATTTAATTTGTAAATTACATAAACACCCATAACTATTTACAAGAAAACATGCCTCAATAACTATTTATCAACACAGTTATTTAGTTATTGGAGTTTAAGGACACTTTCAACAGCCAGCGTCACCTCGTGTCAGACAGTTTTATGGTGGAGGAAACTAAAGTTCACTGAGAGAACCACCTGACAACAGTGAGCATTTATCCAACATGCTAACTCCACACAAGCTAAGTTAGCATTGATTGAAGCGACAAGTGCTCAGCCTCAAGTGGTAAAAAAGCTTTGGACATTTTTGTATGGCTTTAAATATACATGTACTTCTAAAAAATTAGGGGGTGGGGGATTTTTGTTCACCAGAAATTATGGAGGGAGGAATTTCTGTTCACTTGAAAAAAACATGGGGGGGGGGGGGGGGGGGGGGGGGATTTTTGCGCATTGTGTGAAAATGATTGTGGGGGGGGGGGGGGGGGATTTTTGTCAGGGAAAAGTTT
The DNA here is from genome assembly GCA_031216915.1 of Pictodentalium vernedei. Taxonomy (NCBI): domain Eukaryota; kingdom Metazoa; phylum Mollusca; class Scaphopoda; order Dentaliida; family Dentaliidae; genus Pictodentalium; species Pictodentalium vernedei. The sequence continues at coordinate 417,282,569 of CM062295.1, forward strand.
TGTAGGTTACCCTTCGAAAGGTTTGGGTTTGATTATAGGAAATAAGTAAATGTACATGTATTTTGGCTTCCAACACTGATTTAATTATACTTTTTTGGATATTACACATATTTCACTTTTAAATGTTCATTCGAGAACCACAGACTGAATAATACTGTTTTATTTTTGGAAAAGTTATATTTTTGTCACAGTCGGCAATAAAGGCCATATATTGCCAAAAATAATGCAGTTAAATGCATCTTGAGCAAGTGTGGCATCCAGAACTGAGAAGCACACTATAACCTCTGGCAAATGACAAATACATGTGCACATGTAACCACCTTTTTTACCCTATTAACACATCTAATGAAACCATGCTTTCCCCTCGTTGTACTTGTGATAGAGGGAATTCCAATTATATTCCAATCCTCTCCCAAATCACCATCCAAACATTTAGCCAGAAAACCCATACTTCACTTGTATTCGCTGAACAAGCTCATTCCAATAAGGGGGGCATAAGCTATGTTTTTGAGGCCGAAAAATGCAAAAAAAAATTAACATTGAATGGCAATTTTGGTGAATGGTGCTAGCCGGTTTTGGCCATTACATTGAGTGAATGATTAATAAAAGCTTTCTCCATATTATGATGTTAACCCTTTACCTTACGTGAAAAGAAGATAGCACTTTCGAATAACTAATTTCTTTTCATTTTTTTGTGTCAAAAACATAGTTATGACCCCCCACTGGATTGAGCTGAACGAGCTCATTCCAATGAGGGGTCATAAGCTATGTTTTTGGTGCAAAAATAATGAACATTGAATGGCAATTTCAGTGAATGGTGCTAGCCTGTTTTGGCCATTACATTGAGTGAGTGATTAAAAATGTTAAAAAACAATTTCTTCATTCACAGAGTATTTTGGAACATAAATTTGGGGAAAGGGGGTGGGGGGTACAGTGGGAAAAGTAACAAAGTTTCAAATGTGAATGAATGGCTTTTGTGCACAGCTACCAATATAGTAGTCTGATACTAGTGCTGTCAGGGTCCCCATGTTATAGCACAAAACTGCATTGACAATTGTCCCTCTACCACCCATACTAAACCCTTCATCTGATGAGAAAGTTAACAGCATGCACTCTCAGTTTCCTATGATTTGCTTTAGTACTGCAGCACTCAGGGTCCACTGAGTTTTTTTCTGTTTTGACAACCCTGCCCTGGCTCTTCTCACTATATTTTTCATTGTATGTCAGTCAGTATTCCTATGTACATGTAGAATGTCACTTTCAAAATATGTGATTGCATGGCTGTCTGTCCATCATACCATTACTGTGTACATGTAGACTGTCTCTTTCAAGATATGTGATTGCATGTCTGTCTGTCCATCATGCAAAGTGTTGGTTTGTTTCCATTTGCACAGTTCTACATTTTCAGTAACTGGCAATTGCCCCCCCCCCCCAACACACACAAACACAAATATATTAAACATTAAAGATCACTACATTCCTGAAGCAAATATCTGAGTCATCCTCACTGGATACTAGGCATGCATGTATTTTCCCTAATTTCACCCTTTTTATCAGAATGGGTGCCTGCAGGGATTAAATCCAAGGTTGTAAACAAGCTCTTGTGGGTACATGTACTTGTGGGACATGCACATCACTACAGAATCAATATTTGATGGTTTTAGGCATTTTAACAGTGCTATGCTATAACATAGGAGCAGTGCTGAGCTGGTCATGCTGTTGGAAAAAATCAGTGTTTAATGTTGTGTCAGTGCCATACCAATGACTCTAGGTGTCTTAACTGAGAAAGTGAGGCTTTTTTCACAAGAATGGCAAAACATTCATCAAGCGCAATGTGAAATATCTTCAGAAGTCAGAATGTGATTTAGAAATTATCACAAATGGGATTTTTAATATCACAAGAGGTTTGTTATATGCCAACATCAATTAATTAATGAATTTTATCATAGTTTTTGATAAAAAGGGGCATACTAGGGGGACACCTTCAAGGCTATATTTTGCCACATCAGTATGTTGAAGAAAATTTGACATCAGTTGTTAGGACAAAATGGTACTGTCTATTGATATTGGTGAATTATATACATGTAGCTGCAACCCCAATTTTTCAATCAAAATTGACATTTATATGGTTTCATGGTGTTGGAACACCACTCTTTGTCTTGCTGTATGGTTAAAGGAGACAATTTTTTCCTCAAAGTATTACATGCTGATGCAGATTTTAGTTTTATTTGGGGATTGGATTAGTTTTCAAAAAAATCTACATGAATTCCTTTAGGTAACAGAGCAAAGCAGAGTAGAAAAATGTATTGGAGGCAACAGCAGTTTTAAGAGCAGTTTTTAAGCCATTTGACACAGTTTGGACAGTTTTCTTTAAAAGAACAAATTTCCCATGTTTTTAACTCAGTGGAAGCCAAAAGTTGAATTCTCATGCAGAAATGACTCTTTTGTCACATGAAAGAGGTAAAATGTATCTTTGATAGGATTGGGGTTGATTAAGGAAATACATAATTTGGCTTCCGAACCTGATTTAATTATTATTTTGAGAGATTATTTCACATTTTAAAATTCATTGGGGTACCACACACCTTAAAATTCTTTTTTATTGTTTTGAAAAGTATGTTTTTGTCATCATCAGCAATAAGGGCTATATATTGCAAGCAAATTCACATCTTGATCAAGTGTAGCCTCCAGTGGCACACTACAGCCCCCAGCAAATGCCAAATAACAACCTATTTTACCCCACATGTACACATGTATTAATGAATGTAATTAAACCATGGTTCCCCATCATAGTACAGGGGCAGAGGGGGGTGTCAATCTTCCAACCCCTTCCAAATCACAATTCAAACCCACAGCCAGAAAACCCATATTGCACTTTTATTTACTGGCATTTAGATGTTTGCCTGAATTATGCTGTTAACCCTTTACTTACATGTAACATGAAAAGCTGATTACCCTTGCCCACAAACTTATTGACTTACTAATTTTTTGTGTCAAAAACATGACTTTTTACACCATTGGAATGACCTCATTCCAATGAGGGGTCATAAGCTATGTGTTTGACACAAAAAAACGAGAAAATAATGAACATGGAATGGCAATACTTGTGAATAGCACCAGCAGCTTTTGACCATTATATTTGGTAAAGGGTTAAAAAGTGTTAGAAAATAATTTCTTCATTGAAAGAGTATTTTAGAACACCAATTTGGGGGTGGGGTACAGTGGAAAAAATAACGCAATAAAGTTGCAAATGTGAGTGAATGGCATTTGTGCACAGTCTAGTACTAATAAAGTAGTCTAGTACTAAATCTTCCCTCTTATTTGATGCACAACCCCCTGTTTTAGGGTTGGAAAAAGTTCTCTGAAGGGTTTATACTTGACAAAGATATTTGAATCCCAAAATTAAAGAGATGCGATCAAATTTTGTTCAGATCGAGCATTGTTGTCACGGTTCCCATGTTACAGCACAAAACTACAGTAACAGCTGTGAAATGTTGTTCTCTCCTTGAATCAAGTCCCCCACCCACCTGCCCATACTGAAGCCTCAGTTGATGAGAAACAGTTGAAAAGACTATACAGTATGTTTTGGAAACTAAAGTCAATCTCATACACTCTCAGTTTCCTATGATTTGCTTAGGTACTGCAGAACTCAGGGTCCGTTGAGGTTTTTTTTCCATTTGACAATCTTGTCCCGGCTCTTCTAACAAAACTTTCCATTGTATGTCAGTTTTTATTTCTGTGTAGACTTTCAAAACACTAAAAAAAAAAAATAAATTTTTAAGCAAATATCTCATTAATCCTCCTTGGAGACATATTTTCCACAATTTCACACTTTTTTATCAGAATAGGTGTTTGTGGGGATTAAATCTAAGGTTGTGAAAGTGCCCTAATGGATACTTGCTGCTCAAGCACAGCACCACAGAATCAATATTGGATGTTTTTTGGCATTTTAACAGTGCTAAGAGATACCACATGAGCAGTTCTGGTCATACTGTTGAAAAAGCAGTGTTTTATGTTTTTGTCAGTACCATACCAATGACTCTCGGTGCCTTAACTGAGAAAACTGGCTTCTTTAGCTCATCTTGACAAAGTCAAGCTAAGCTAATCTCATCGCTCTCCATCCATTATCCGTCAACACCATGTTTTGGTCTTCTCCTCCAAAGCCACCGGGCCAATTCAAGTGAAAGTTTTTATAAGTGATGGTCCCAAAGGGGCATTGCATTTTTGTTCAACTCATACACTCTCAGTTTCCCATAGGGAGGGAGTGGGGGAAAATGCTCCAAAATATTTATAAAATCTTCTCAAGAACCAGTGTGTTTTGGCCCCGCCTAAAATTTCTATTTTTCTGAACCAATGGTCCGGTGTGAACCAAATTTGGTGTTTGGTATTATTAGGTCATAAGTACTTGACCCAAGCCAAAAAAAAAAAATTCCTGCATCCCCATGGGAACCCAGGGAGCTAAAAATAGAAATATTTTCAAACGCCCATATTTCCCAAACCACACGGAACAGAGAGCTGTTATTTGGTATGAAGTATCCTTAGGACCAGTAGAATTGAATGGTAAAAAACAATTGCCATCGGTTATGTTAGGGTGCTCAGTAATGGGCATCGAAAAAATGCTGAGTCATCATATTTGCAAAAATTAAAAACAATCTTTTCTCCAGAACCAGTCATCAGAATTTTTTGATATTTGGCATACAGCATTCATAGGGAAGGGGGGGGGGGGGGGGCAAATAAAAGTTTGTTGAAATAAAGCTCATTGGTTCATATATGGGCTCTATACATGAGCCCAAAGTTTTAACATAGGGTAATATGGGGAATATTCTTTAAAAATCTTCTTCAGAACCACCAGTCAGAATATTTTAATGTTTGGTATACATCATTGTTATGAGGGTCAGATTCAAACCATTTCCCTAGGTTAATATTTGGGTTTTCTACGGAAGCCCAAATTTTTCTCTTTGTTCAATATGGAGGGTAATTTAAAAAAATCTTCTTCTTCAGATCCACCAGTCAGAATGCTTTGATATTGGGTATGCAGCATCTCTAAGGGAGTCAGATTCAAGTTTGTTCAAATCAGATCCCTAGGTATATATTTGGGCTCACTATGATAGCCCAAATTTTTACTTAACGCAATATGAGTAAGTTTCTTTAAAAATCTTCTTCTTCAGATCCACCAGTCAGAATGCTTTTATATTTGGTATACAACATCTCTAGGGGAGTCAGATTCCAGGTTGTTCAATTCGAGTGCCTAGGTTAATATTTGTGCTCCATATGGGAACATGAAATTTAACTTGGTACAATATGAGGGAATTTCTTAAAAAATCTCGTCAGAATGCTTTCACATTTGATATACAACATCTCTAGGGGGGGGGGGGGGTAGATTCAAGTTTGTTCAAATCGGATCCATAGGTTAATATTTGGGCTCGCTATGGTAGCCCAAATTTGAACTTAGTGCAATTCGAAGAAATTTCTTTACAATTTCTCTTCTTCAGATCCAACAGTCAGAATGCTTTCATATTTGGGACACAACATCTCTAGGGAAGTCAGATTCAACTGTGGTCAAATCAAGAGCCTGGGCTAATATTTGGGCTCTCTATGGGAGCCGGAATTGGCCATTTTGCTGAAGAATTAAAAATTTTGTTTTCATTACCCTCTAGAGGTGTGTAACTAAGATTAATCCACATAGGTTGTATCAAGGGGCTTCGTAGGTGAGCTCTACATTTTACTTTATAATCAACCGAAGAAAAGGCATGATGCCCAGATTATTTTTGTCACTCCTGAGGGACTCAAGGATTGACAGTGTAGCCTATGGAGATGGCTTGCTTAATGTAGACTCATTCTTGGACTCTGTTTAAATTGTGTTCTGTTCAAGATGAGTGCTTCAAGCCCCGTGGGGCCTCTTGTTTCTTTTTTTTTTACAAAAAATTGCAAATGATTCAGCAAACACATGATGTGAAATGTCAGTCTTCAGAAGCCCGAATGTGATTTAAAAACGATCACAAGTAGGATATTTAATGTCACAAGTTGTTTGTTTTGTGTCAAGATTAATTAATTTATGAATTATGTCACGTTTTTGATGAAGAGGGGTATACTGGGGGAGGGAGGGGGGGTGTGTCACATTCATTGAGGGCTATTTGTGTGAATTTCCCATTTGTGATAGCTTTTTCGCAAGATGTTTGTTTTGTGTCAACATCAATTAATTTATGAATTATATCATAGTTTTTTATGAAAAGGGTGGGGGGGGGGGGGGGGGGGCTGTGGTCACATTCATTGGGGCCTATTTTTTACCACATCAGTGTGTGGAAGAAAATTTGACATCAGTTGTTAGGATAAATGGCAGTGTCTCTATTGCTGAATAATATAGCTGCAACCCCAATTTTAGAAACAAAATTGACGTTCACGTTTGTTTCGTGGGGTGGGGGGAGGGGAGTGGGACACAATTTTTCTAATCTATTGGAGCAATGGACGCAAAATCAGTTTATTTAAGGACGTGTGAAAGGCATCAATAAGTAGGCCACATTGAAACTCTTTTTCAAATTTATTTCCCCTTCACCTTGTGTGAGGACAATAATAATCTATGTGAATCATTGAATTGTGATCAATCATGAAACGAACGTGAAATGAAGAAAGGAATGGTTTCGCGCGCCGAAGGCGCGCAGGGACAATATAGAATGCATGCAGGGACGGAAACAAACGTCAACTCAACAACTCTACTTATAGAAATGATCCGCATCGTCGCTAGTTCTAAAATGAGTCCGCAGGTAGAAAAAGGGACCGTAAGAGTCCGTAAGAGAACGCAAGTAAACTATGGGGGTTAATGTTCTGAAATGAATGGTTTTGATTGAAAACAGTATAGATAATACACATCCGAAGATTGGTATCGATATGTCAACTTTAACCCCTAAAATTTTACTATTAATGTATAGCGCATTTTCAAACTTACGGACTCATTTTTCGCAAGACGGGCCAAAGAGTCTGCGAATGAACTACTCATACTAAAAATATCAAATGAACGGTTTCTGATTGAAAACAGTATAAATAATACATATCCGAAGTTTGGTGTTGATATTTCAACGTTAACCCCTAAAATTTCACTATTAATGTATAGCGTGTTCACAAACTCATGGACTCATAGTGAAGGTTTTTTGTTGAAACATTCGAATGAAAATAGGAAACTAAATGAATAGAATTAAATGAGAATGTCTAATGATATCACACAAAATGAAGAGAAATAGCCGGTTTATGCATTTTAAAACTGGCAGCAATTGCTTATCAAATAATATTACTATCTTACTTTTGTTAACGATTCCTATTTTCCTACCGCCCCAAGGGATTCTTCTTTTAAATAGCGAACCCGGACCAGAAGAAACGGATAAATTACCAAATAACGGCGACGTTATTTCGTAAATCCTCGACGGAACACCGGCGACGTTTTTCTCTCTCGAGTCTGGCAAATAATCGACAACATTGGTGTCATTAAATTGAGATAGGTTGGATATCACACATAAATCTGCTATTACGCACCCCTCCCCCTTATACATCCTGCAAGTATAAATATCTCGATATTAAAATGTTTTGCCTGATGTTCCCTATATGGGTTAACTTGGGGGGGGGGGGGGGGGGGGGGGTGAGAGCATATGGCTGATTTTTAGCTCACCGAAGGGAACTTAACTTATCACTTGCCGTCCGTCGTGAAGAACTTAACATTATTGACTTCTCCCAAACTACTGGACCAAATTGAACCAAATTTGGTGTGCATGTTCCTTATTATATGTCAATTCAATTTTGTACAAATAACCTTGCCGCGCCGAGGGGGGGGGGGGGGGGGAGGTCAGATTCAGGTTTGTACAAATCGGGTCCCTCAGTTAGTATTTGGGCTCTCTGTTGGAGCCCAAAGTTTAACTTTGTGCAATTTGAGGAAATTTCTTTGAAAATCTTCTTCTTCAGATTCAGATCTACCAGTCAGAATCCTTTCATGTTTAGTATACAACACCTATAAAGGGGGGTGGGGGGTGGGGGGGGATGGACAGATTCAAGTTTGTTCAAATCAAGTCCCTGGGTTTATATTTGTGCTGCCTATGGCAGCCTGAATTTTAACTTAGTGCAATATGGGGGAATTTCTTCAAAAATATTTTTCTTCAGATTCACCAGTCAGAATCCATTCATTTTGGTATGCAGCATCTTGCGGTGGGGCAGTTTCAGTTTTGTTCAAATTGGTTACCTGGGTAAATATTTTGGCTCCCTGTTTGAGCCCAAAGTTTAACTAAATGCAATGTGAGGACATTTCTTTTAAAACCCCTTTCTTCAGATCCACTGGCCAGAATTCTTTCGTATTTGGTATATAACATTGGGGGTGGCATGGGAAGCATGTTAGGTTTGTTCAAATCGATTCCTTAGTGTTTTTCTATAAAATTTGCCTTTCATGACTTCATTCCTTTGTAGAGTTGATGAACCATGTATAACTGAATGTGACCTCAAATACTTCTTTGAACCACTTTGGTAGGTGAGCGATTACAGCCCCTTGGGGGCCTCTTATTTAGTCAAGTTGTGACGAAGTCAAAGCTCGACTTATAGTTTGGTGAATGACGGGCAGATGTAAACAGTTGGTTTCCGGATGATAACTTGATAATGGTTCGACCCATGTCATGAAACTCCATAGGTTGGTTGGCATCGGTGAGTGGAAGAACCCTTTATTTTGGACTTGCTTGGTCAAAGGTTAAGGTCACAGTGACCATGAACATAGTAAATTGTAAACAATTGGTTTCCGGATGATAACTTGTCTATAGTTAAACTCACATTCATGAAACTTCATACGTAGGTAATGGTTGGCGTTCATGAGAGGAAAAACCCTATTATTTTGGACTCACTAGGTCAAAGGTCAAGGTCACAGTGACCCTGAACATAGTAAATCAAAACAATTGGTTTCCGGATGATAACTTGATAATGGTTCTACCCACGTTCATAACACTTCATAGATAGGATGGCATCAGTGAGATGAAGAACTCTATTTATTTTGGACTTGCTAGGTGAAAGGTCAAGGTCACAGTGACCTTCAACATAGTAAATTGTAAACAATTGGTTTCCGGATGCTAACTTGACTACGGTTGAAGCCACATTCATGAAACTTCATAGGTAGGTTGGCCTAGGTGAGTGGAAGACACCTATTTATCTTGGTCTCGCTAGGTCAAAGGTCAAGGTCACAGTGACCTTAAACATAAATCGTAAACAATTGGTCTCCAGATGATAGTTTGACAATGGTTCCACCCACGTTCATGAAACTTCATAGGTAGGTTGGCATTATTGCAAGAAAGAGCCCTATTTATTTTGGAATCAGTAGGTCAAAGGTCAAGGTCACAATGACCCTTCACATAGTAAATTGTAAACAATTAGTTTCTGGATGATAAGATGATAATGATAAAACCCACTTTTGTACTGTCACAGCTCGACATTGGATCGGTGATCCTATCGGAATTATTTTTGTTTTCTGGGGGGGGGGGGGGATGTACCCCCAGAACGCCCCCATGGCTGTGCCACCGTGCCCCCACTTGAGCAATCGTGATTAAGTGCCTTGCCCAATGACACAACGTGGTTACCCCTGCTGGGGATCTCTCGGTTTGATGTTAGTAGTAGATCATGTACCCGATCAGTTACTTCATTTTTGGTTGTCATGTTAGCGTGCGTGAGCGCCATCTTGTGACAACATCCCCATAGTGATACGTGGTCCTAGTGTGCATGCACAGCGCATTTTGTTGAGGTGAGACGAGTGTACGTCGTCCATTTTGTATATCTGAGGCCGCCATCTTCGTTTCTTTGGTAGCACATGGTTGCTATGTGACCCAAAACCTTCTAGTAGGAAAGGGGTGAGTTCGGAGGGTGTGTTCGATTGAATAGGAGTAATTTTAATTACAGAAAACAACCCGACAATCCCTCTTAATAATCCAAAACTACCGAGACGGACTTAGAAAACCCCCACCTAGGGTTTATAATAGTAGCACGTAGTGCTAAATGAATAATGAGAGGTCTCATGTGGATAAATTGAAGTGAACTAGAATACATCGAATTACCACAAACATCCAGCCAATCTCTCTAAACCATCAAAACAACTTTATTTAGCATGGATTCCTCAATACTGGGCTTAAAAGAGTAGCATACAGTGCTTTAAGGTGCGTTTCCTGGTATGAGTAATTGTATTTGTTTGAATACTTTGTAAAATTACCCAAATAAATCCAACAGTTCTTTTACTAGTGCGGATTTCCCACTAAATATTCGGTTTCTATCTGTTGTCCCCTAGAATTCTTATTTTTGCCCAACAATAGATGCATTCATTTGTATAAGATTAACTTTATTGTTTCGGATGTGCACCATAGTCTCGGTATTTTATCTATCCCGATATTTTCTGTGGTTTATCCTATTTCCTGGCCTGCATTGCCTTTTACTGGTCCCATTTCTGCCTATCCCAGCAGACTATTTTGTCTTGGCCGTCTCTGTTTTTGCCTGTCCTGTGTATAATGAAGTCCTCTATGATCCTCAAACCCAAAATACAATCAAGCAGGGTTAGGTATTATTCGAACGACTCAAATCTTATCGAGCAAATAAGCTTTTGAGCAGTTACTGAAAAAGTCACTACTCGAACGACTCAAATCCCATTGAGCAGATGAGTATCGAAAGAGCAATTTCTTTTACAGCTCTTAATGTTCATCGGGGTATAGGAGGATACCTATGACATGATGATGCAGTACTATATATACCTGATGACAATTTAGCTCCTAGCATCTGCCCAGTTCTAGACCTCTCCATGATCTTCATATCTCCAACACCACTATTACTGATTTTCCCAATATTGCCATCGTCTGTCCTATAATTAGATTTTACAGTAGTCACCAAATCCTGCAGTCTTCTTCCACTCTTGCGGCCTTGTACCATTACTAGCACTAGTACAGGCTTGCTAACCCTCTCAGATTGCTCGAACGACCAGAATCCCATCGAACAAATGAGCCATAGAGTAATTGCCTGAACGAGTGACTTCACGAACGACTATTTTGCTCGTCTAGGTATTGAAGGATGGGACGGATCTTGGGATCTAACAACGTGATATAATAACCTTAGTTATTGAAATTGACGTACAATCCCGCTTATAATATAGCCTTGGTTTTTTAAAGTGTTGTTAAACACTAATGAATCTATTTGCCATTGAATTATGATCTTTTGTCAGTTTAAAAAATGAAGGTTTGTTTTACTATAGCTTGTCTGAAGTTTGATCCTTCCGCACGCTTTCAAAATTTCTTGATTGCCATATTTGTCGCCATATTAACATATGAACATACATGTGTGGTTCTGTGTTTATTGCATGTCGCTGTACAACACGTTTTGGCAAATTGTTATATTTCACATAACCGCTGCTATTTCTGCGATATATACCATCTCTTTCCTGAAAAATCTTGCTTGCGGCCTGCAATATTTACCGAAATTAACAATATTGGGTGTGCACCATTACGTGTCACGTATTTTCATATTAACCCTTTATCCATCAAATTAGACACTCCTCCAATCCATTTCTATATGTAACCATACCTTGTATGGTGTACATTATGTCAGCATCCGTGGTGGCCCTCCGTCATACAGCTTTCTACTAATTGCGCGTATGGGTACACATCTGACGATTTCATCGGCCTATTTTTTTAATGAAATTTTTCTGTCAAATTTCTTGGGAGTTTAACGTGATCTACAGAATGCTTATTCCATTTATTCCCATGGTTATGTCCTCATCCTGGGGGTGTTAGGATGTATGTAGTCTTGCATCTTCTACCAGAGGCATTGTTTTTTCTTCTCATGAAGATCTAGCTTTGCATCAGGTAGTATTTGATCGGTTTCTGACTTTGGACTTATTGTATAGCCTGTTGTTTAGTTTCTGGTTTTACCTGTTGACATTTTTCACTTGGACAACACTTTTAATATATTGTATTTTATATTATAGTTTTGCACAGTTATCATATTATATAGTAGGTTACATGTAAAAAAGTATGCCGGTAGTGTAGCTTAAATTTTTTAGTGTTTGTCCACACTTAGGCTCTGTCGGGATGCCCTTGGGCTCGTGAGGTTCCCTTTGGGAACATAGGCTTTTTAAAAAAAAATTTTCTTTTGAAACAATTTTGCTTGCCACATATATATTTTGTATCCGTAATATGTATAAATTATTTGATTGTTTAGGAGTGCAGTCGACTTAGTCTTTGTCTTGAATATTATTATGACATCTTTTTGCCCCAAGTGTAAGGCAAGGAAATCTGCCTCTGATTTACACATTTGTTGTCTTGCTTGTAGTCACTGCACTCTTTCAGATACTTGTGCTGCTTGTGTAGTTTGGGATGCCAAACATTGGAGGCGGGTGTTGTGTTATGTACGCGGTGAAGTTCCGATGCTGGAACTATCACCACAGGCTAATTCTAGTTTTTCAGTCACTTTTTCAGAGGAACAAGAATATGGTGATGGCATAGAGACACCCATCTAAAATGTGCTGCCGTCGTTGTGCTCAGATGAGCAAACAGAGCTAGCTGCAAAGGTGCCCATGAATATCAAACAAGGAATAAGGCCTCTTATTCTATTACAAGCAGCTAGCTCGCTGGTGAAGTGGTAACCCTGCCAGTGGGGGGGGGGGGGGGGGGGGGGGGGGGGAGGGGGCAGTAGCACCGGATAAGTCCATAGCGGTAGAGGAGAGTGTAGATATGGGTAGAGCAAGCACCTCAAATTCAAAAGCTCACCCAGCGACGATCGCAAAGGGGAAAAAGTCAGCAAGTTTCGCAACGGGGCACTCGGTGAGATCTGGGGTCAGATCGCAAGCTGGAGAGCCATCTCCGTCCCGTCAACAGTCAGATCGAAACTTTACTAAGTCTGAGCTAACGTCATCGTTGGCCGATCGAGGCGATCCACCCACACTGCAGCCGGGGCTGGCGGCAGTTACGGCTTCTTCCACATTGTGTACTAATGTACTAAGTACATTAGACCTCTCACTAGCTATCCGACTTTGCACATTCAAGCTGTTCCGCGAAGATGCTCCCAGTCTTCCCCTCCAAAGTCGGGTCATCCGGTAGCTGGTACTTCGAGGCATGATTATGCGGATCATTCGGGATGTCCGCCAGAACGATATGGGGACAGACCGCCATCCTGAGACGGTAATCCAAACTTGGACCCGAAGTCTTTAAAATAACTTTTGGTGCGGTATGTCCTGTGGGATGTACCACACCAAAAAATTATATTACAGACTTTCAAGTTTGGACTACTTGGGCAAAATTCCTTATTGAAGATAAGACTAAGGTGTGTGTGTAGGGGGGGGGGGGGGGGAATAAAGATAAGAAACACCATTCTTTTTCATTCAACTCTTATATTTTATTAAAGCACTTGGTAGCACAGTTACAGTTACAAAAGTAGAAAACAAACAGAATAAAAACTTCAACAACCGTTACAAACTAACCACTAACCAACAAAAAGATTTTTTAAAAAGACACACTGAGTCACATCACAAGTCAAAATCGCCTTATTGAGCGAAAGTGGAACCAAAAAATGCTTACATTTTAGTGCGCAGTTATGGAGGTTTCTCAATTAACCTAGCCAAGACTTTTTTGTTCCATTTCCCCTCAATTAATAATGCGAGCACTTGCTGCAATTTCTAAGAAGCTCATGTCGGGTGAATTTCTGAGAAATAGTGGCGAGTGTTGGTATTATTAATTGAGCGAAAGTGGAACAAAAGAAAAATACTAAAACTACTGAAAACATATTTTTTTAGCTGCCTAAAAACAAGATATTTTTCTCACAATTTACCTCATTAGCACACAGTTACGTGGAGGTTTCTCAATTAACCTACTTTTGGCAACGGCACATCATCATTTTCTACAGTGTCTAGTGCATGCCTCACAAGAACCCCTGAAGAAATAAATATATCGTCTCTTGCTGCCTTCTTGACCAGGGTCACCAGGATGCGTATGATGTGTCGGACCATGGTTGAAAACATTAGAGCTGGGCTGTGTGATGGTAGCATAACATTTTTAGCTCAACTTTGGCGAAGCCAAATTTGAGCTTTTGTCATGTCCCGTCATCCGTCTGGCCGTACGTCAGCAATTGGATACGGCTCGGGCTAGAGGCCTTTTTTATGAACCGATCTTTACAAAACTTCATGGGTACCTTTGTTATGACTGTGGGACGAGAATGAGTGTTTTTGGGTGCAGTCCTAAATTCAAGATGGCTGCCAGCCGCCATTTTGTACCGACGATGCAGAAATCTGTTTTTTGTACAGAACTTCCATATGAAAGCTCTGATTTGAATAATTTTTTGTATGAATGTTTAGTACCATGGGATATATCACATATAATACGGGTCTTTTTCTCGTGCATACATTGTGCAAATTAGACTAATTTTGATGTTTTTTGGTGTTACTTTCAGCACTGTAAGTGCAAATGCCAATACGGCTCGGGCTAGAGGCTGCATTTATGAACCAATCTTTACGAAACTTCTTGGGTGCCTTTGTTATCACCGTGGGACGAGAACGAGTGTTTTTGGGTCCGGTCTGAAATTCAAGATGGCCACTGGCAGCCATTTTGTTCAAACTTAGGGGCGATCAGATTTTTGCGCAGAACTTCCACATGAAAGCTCTGATTTGAATAATTTTTTGTATGAATGTTTAGTACCATGGGATACATCACATATAATACGGGTTTTTTTCTCGTGCAGAAATTATGCAAATTAGATGAACTTTGATTTTTTTTCAGTGCTACTTACACACAGTAAGTACACATGTCAATACGGCTCGGACTAGAGGCTGTATTGATCAACCAATCTTCACAAAACTTCTTGGGTACCTCTGTTATCACCTTGGGATAAGAACGAGTGTTTCTGAGTATGGTCCGAAATTCAAGATGGCCACCAGCAGCCATTTTGTACCAAAATTAGTGCAATCAGTCTTTTGTACAGAACTTCTCTATGAAAGTTCTGATTTGAATAAATTTTTGTATGAATGTTTAGTAAAATGGAATACATCACATACAGTACGGGTTTTTTTCTCGTGCAAAAATTATGCAAATTAGATGAATGTTGATTTATTTAGTGCTACTTGTACACTGCAAGTGCATATGTCAATACGGCTCGGGCTAGAGGCTGTATTTATCAACCGATCTTCACGAAACTTCTTGGGTACCTTTGTTATCACCTTGGGATAAGAACGAGTGTTTCTGAGTGTGGTCCAAAATTCAAGATGGCTGCCAGTGGCCATTTTGTACCGAAATTAGTTCTAATCAGGTTTTTGTACACAACTTCTATACGGCTCAGGCTAGAGGCCGTATTTATGAACCGATCTTTACGAAACTTCTTGGGTACCTTTGTTATCACCGTGGGATGAGAATGAGTGTTTTTGGGTGTGGTCCGAAATTCAAGATTGCCACCAGCAGCCATTTTTTACCAAAATTAGTGCAATCAGTCTTTTGTACAGAACTTCTCTATGAAAGTTCTGATTTGAATAAATTTTTGTTTGAATGTTTAGTAAAATGGAATACATCACATACAGTACGGGTTTTTTTTCTCGTGCAGAAATTATGCAAATTAGATGAATGTTGATTTAGTTAGTGCTACTTGTACACTGCAAGTGCATATGTCAATACGGCTCGGGCTAGAGGCTGTATTTATCAACCGATCTTCACGAAACTTCTTGGGTACCTTTGTTATCACCTTGGGATAAGAACGAGTGTTTCTGAGTGTGGTCCAAAATTCAAGATGGCTGCCAGGGGCCATTTTGTAACGAAATTAGGTCCAATCAGTTTTTTGTCACAACTTCTATACGGCTCGTATTTATGAACTGATCTTCACGAAACTTCTTGGGTACCTTTGTTTTCACCTTGGGACAGGAAAGAGTGTGTTTTGGGGTGCCTTTGTTATCACTGTGCTATGAGAACAAATATTTTGGGGTTCAGTCAGACCCACTCTGGGACTCAATGATTTCTTTTCTAGTTTAGTATCTGACTGTCACCCACCTTTACAATACTTTACCTATACATTTGTTACAGGCTACGGTCAGTATTTATGTACAGACCGTTACAGTACTTAAAATGTACCTTTGTTATCAGGTCATTACCAAGATGTTTGTCATTGCTGTGTCACATACTATACATGTACATGTCTTGACAAGTTGAGCTACAGTATCACTGACACTTTCATTTTGACCTGCTGCTACAAATCCATGTGGTTGTTACATTAGTCTTTCATTTAAACGTGTACATGTACTCTTGTGAATCTACTAAAATGTCAGCACCCCTCTTTGACCCTCCCTTGAGGATTTGGTATGTTGTTACCTGGTCATTAAGTATAGTGTCTGGAATGGTTTCTTCCTCAAGTGACTTTTCTATCGCCGGTAGGGGATCATCCACGGGATGAATCACATTGAATGACCTCTCTTGCGATGTTGAATCTATTTCCATTTCTGATTCATCTGAGACTTGACTTGACTTTAGACATTCTGGGCAGACCCATGTTATTATGGTACCATTGCACTGCTGTTTTGTCATCCTTCTGTATTCATCTCTCTGGACATACCAGTGCCACAAATCGTGTGTCTCCATTTATTGCAAGAGTCACACTCGAGGGCATCTTGTCGCTGCCGTACCTCTTTATTACAACTTGAGCATGGGTTCTCAGTGAGCTCGTCCATCTTCAACTGATGAAGTTGCAGAAAAAGTCAAAACGTTTTATAGATATCTGCTGGCTTCGATGGTGCAAATCGACTTTTTCAATGGTGCAAATCGACTGGTGCAAATAGGCAATGGTGCAAATCGACCGATATTCTTGTGAGGAAATAAGAACATTGCTTCTGACATGATCTCTTGTGTTTCTCTCTGTACGGTGGAAGCGGAACCTTATTTGATATTTTTATACTGTACCAATGACCCAGACTTAGCTGGTGCTAACTCCACAAAAACCAGGGCCAAACACAAATTTTGCCCCCCAATCCCCAAAATTTGCATCCAAAACAAAAAGAAATCATGTCCTAAAGGACCTCCATAGTACGACTCTACTGCGCATGCGCAGTGACGCAGTCGTCCCGAAATTGGCGCCAAATATCATTCTCTGTTTGGCCCTTCATCAGTCAACATCTCACTGATCTTTGTGCTTGTAAATCTCAGTTTTAAGGATGCCAGACACGTAATTCTTGGAGAAAATGTGATTCTAAGGAGGATAGAAGGAGGAGAGGAAAAAAGAAGTGGCAAAAAATAATCAGGGCTGTACTTAAAATTTTTTGTTGAAATTATGTTAAGTTGCCTATTTTCGAGGCAAACGCCTCTTGTTGTCATTCTTGCTAATTGTTGCACTGCTTATTCAGTGTTTCCTCTCCCCAAACCTTCTAAAGTCCCCCCTTGCAATTCTCCCATGCTTTTGGCATATTTTTGAGAAGTTTCATTTCTAAAAATTCCCTGGGAGAGTTGCTTGGTTACAGAATGTTTTCTGTTATTTTCCCCATAGTTATGTTTTCACCCATGGGTGTATAACGTTTGTGTTCTGCATCTTCCATCTGATGTTCTGCAGATTCTCCCCTGGGAGTCTCTGTTTTGCATCAGATAGAGTGTAATTGATGACTGATTCCGGGCCATTTTTTTCAGTGCCTGGAGTCATGTTTTCTACTGTGTTTACTCTGTTTGTTTTCATTGGCAACAGCCTTTTTTGAGGGGGGCTGTTTGCCTTTGTGGTAGTTTATCTCATTATAAGATACATTTATATTATCCGAAAGTGTCTCATTAATTATTTTATATAATTTTAAAATTTTTGACCACACTTTGCCATCGGATCCATCGGGGCTCAACGTTACTTTTCAGCAACTTGGGCTTCTCTGAAAAAATATTTTTTCAAAATTATTTTGTTTTGCAATTGTTTTTTCATTTATTAATGGATCATGTTATTATGTATCTTTGTGTCAGGGGTTTTTGCGAGTAACTAGGACTTATTGTTGTTCTTTCACAATGAAGGGACTTTGTTCAAATTGTAATAGGAAGAAATCTTCCTCTGACTTTCATGATTATTGCATTAATTGTAGTCAGTGTTCTCGCATTAATCCCTGTCCTGTATGTGAACATTGGGATGAGAAACATTGGAAACGTGTGTCACGATATGTTGTTTCTGGAGAAAGAGCGATGCCGGCTCTTTCTCCACAAGGTCACTCTACTCTCTCAGTTTCTATTTCAGAGGAACCAGAACAGGGTGATGTTTCCATGTTATCTTCTTCAAGTGTGCGTCCGTCGTCACAAATAAATACAGAGCTAGCGGCAAAAGTGCTCATGGAGATTAGACAAATGTCGTCCGCTAGCTCGCCCGGTGTAGCGTCCATTCACCGAATGGTTCGGCAGCCGGGTTCGTCCGATGCGGTCCAAGAGGAAATTTTGGGTGATGCGAGCACTATAAAAATAATAGATGCACACCCAGTGACGGCGGATAGTGAACGAGAACGGAGGAAGTCTTTTAGCCCGGTTCCTAGCTCATCCAGGTCCAGCCGGGCCGCGAGCGAGAGAGGCCCCTCTCTCGTACAACAACATCTGGGACCAGATGTTGTGGTACAAAATGTGTCTTTAGCGGAGCATACGTCCGTCGCTCGGGACGCTCCATTGTATAAGCAGTCCGCAGAGACTGTTAAGGCTTCCTCTTCTCGTCGGCGCACACGACCGCACCTTGGCTGCGTGACCTCCGATATTTTGCCAGCTTCGCCGATGAAGGATTCTTCGGCGACCAGGTCACACCATCCGGCAGCCAGGGATTCGAGACCGATGGACTCCGGACGTTCGCATAGGAAAAGTATGCGGGAGCCATCTGATGCGGAGCTGCCTCGGCAAAGCAACGAAAGACCGCTCCTCCGCAGGTCTCGACGTCGGACATTCTAGTGCAGATAGCACAGCTTATCGCAGCATCCCAGCAGCCGACAGAAACGATGTCGGATCGAGAATTATCCGACGGCACTGGGTCGGTACGCTCCGCCGAAGCATCGGGGGCGGACGACCGGGAACATCGGGAGGTCCGACCGGATGGTGAAAGGGATACGGATGAATTGGAGCTATCCCTTTCGGAACAACACAAAGCTGCCGTGGACTTCATCCGGCACTTTCTTCCTCAAGTTGTTCCGTCGGGCCAGACTGCTGCGCTTCCGGACAGGAGAATTATAGCGTCATTGGACTCTGATTTTTTCGAGCGGTTCAGGGACATCGCTCCCGAGTTTCCGTCGCAGTCCAATAATGTTGCAAGAACATTTGAATTATTGAACGACGCTATTTTTAAACTTGCTTCCAGGACGGGGAAAGCAGGCTTCTTGTCCGCAAATACTCTCAACCTGCCTTTCATTAATGCAAGGAATAAATTCGACACGGCAGGTCAGGGCATACCGAGAGTTCCTCTGCGTATGGACGACGAGGCGGAAGACTTAGAGCTATCATTACCGTCGTCAGCTTCTATTCCAACCGCAGTGTTGGAAACAGCTATTGCGTCTAACAGAGCCAATTTAGATGCCTTATCTTACGCAGATCACCTTACTAAGGCGTTATCACTGCGTCTTCAAGGGGAAGAGTTTCAGGATATACAATCCTCCTTAAGACTTCTTTCAAGGGCAGTAGCTTATTCCACGTGTAACTCCGCCCTTTCAGTGGCAAATCTGGAGTTGGTTAGACGTGACGCAGCCCTGTCTACATCCACACTAGTGGATTCTAAGGTGAAGAACTCTCTTAGAGTCGCTTCGGTCTCAGGAGATCTTCTCTTTGACGGCAAGCTTTCCGCTATTTATGATAATATTAAAAAGAAAGCTAGTGATTCTCTGTTGCTTAGATCCGCTCCTAAAAGGTCGGATACAACAGACACGAATAAGGCGGGCACTTCTGGGTCTTATCCGCCCAAGAGAGGTTCCTATAGAGGTTCCGGTGCGTCCTCTAGCTCTTATTCGAGAGACCGTCAGGATAGTGACTCTCGTTCGGGACGTCCTTCAGGCCGGGACAATCGGTCGGACGCCCCGAGGTCGACGAGGCGAGGTGCGGGTCGTGGAAGACGTGGTTTCTCCTACCGCAGGCCTCGCAGATCCAGGAGGTGATGGCTTAAACCTCTATCGCGTTCCGGTTGGCGGAAGGTTGTCGAGTTTTTCTCAAGAGTGGGCGTCGATTACGGACGACCCGTGGGTGAGAGGAGTGACTTCGGAAGGTCTAAAGATATCCTTCAAACGAAAGCCTCCATTAACTCGAAGTCCAAAGTGGACTCATCTTCCGTCAAACCCTCAGAAAAGAGACGCTCTGCTATCAGAGGTGCAGTCTCTTTTAATGAAGAACGCGGTAGAGGTCGTAGAAAACCAGGAATCGCTGGGATTCTACAGCCATCTGTTTCTGGTTCCGAAACCAGACGGCTCGTTCCGTCCAGTCATAGATTTGAGCTGGATAAACAAGCTGATCGTCGCTCCGAAGTTTTATATGGAGACGATTCGATCGGTCAGAGCGAGTATTCGGGTGAACGATTATGCAACGAGCATAGATCTCAAAGATGCGTACTTTCACGTCATGGTACATCCGACATTCCGAAAGTATCTACGCTTCGCAGTCCTAGGAGTGGTGTATCAGTTCCGGGCCATGTGCTTCGGATTGAATCTAGCACCCTGGGCTTTCACTCGGGTAATGAACTCGGTAATGATCTACTTCCGAGCTCATTCGTCTGCGGTAACGTCGGCCTACCTGGACGACATTCTTCAGAGGTACGGCAACGAGTTAACGCTTCAGAACGATGTTCAGAATCTTCTTCTATTGCTCCGACGTCTCGGTTTCATAGTAAACGAGGAGAAGTCGGATCTGGTGCCGTCCAAGTCATTCACTCATCTGGGAATGAGCTTCGAGACGCACAACAATCTCGTTCGTCTGCCGTTAACCAGAGCGAAATTAGTCAGTTGTTACGCTCGCTATTGTCTGAATACAGACAAAGTCACGGCGAGAGAATTTATGAGACTGATAGGTCTGTGCGGAGCCGCCGCGGATCTCATTCCGATGGGACGGCTACGCACACGGCCTCTTCAAATTTTCCTGACTCAGAATTGGAGTGTGAAAATTCATTCGCTCGATGTAGACGTTCTCTTGTCAGATCAAGTGAAACAAGAGATTCAGACTTGGGCAAACATTCAGTGGTTAACTCAAGGAGTTCCGCTGCAGTTGCCGGATCCGAGTTTTACCATTATGACGGATGCCAGTCAAACAGGTTGGGGTGCATCATTAATCCCAACGGATTCGAGATGCCAGGGTCTTTGGGATCCGCAATTCCTGTGCAAGCACATAAACATCAAGGAAATGATGTCAATTTGGCTTGCGTTACGTCACTGGATGGACATTATTCACGATGCTCATGTCCAAATCCTATCCGACAATACGACAGTAGTGGCGTATATACGGAATCAGGGAGGCACTCATTCAGTTCCGTTGTTCAATCTAACGGAAAGAATCCTTCTGTTTGCATTGGAACATCACGTTCTTCTTTCGGTCCGTCACATACCGGGTCGTCTGAATGTGCTAGCAGACTCCCTTTCACGAAAGGGTCGCTTGTTGCCGTCGGAGTGGACTCTCAACAAACAAGTATTCAATCAGATTTGCTACCAATGGGAACGGCCAATGATAGACTTATTTGCGACACATCTCAACAATCAGTTGCAAACGTATGTGTCCCCATGTCCGGATCCAAGAGCATTTGCAGTAGACGCTCTGTCGATCCCTTGGGACGGAATGATAGGATATGCGTATCCTCCAGCGCCGTTAATTCAACAAGTATTTCTAAAGATAAAACAATCTCAATGCAAGATTCTGTTGGTAGCATCTCTGTCGCCACAGAGACCATGGATAAATCTACTCAGGTGTCTGTTGTGGGACCTACCGCGGAAGCTCCCTCCACGAGAGGATCTTCTTTGGCAGGGGAAATCGCGCCAACTACATCACAACCCGCAAGGTCTCAACCTTCACGTTTTTCCGTTGTGCGGTCCTTCTTGCATGGCAAGCACTTTACAGGACGAGCAGTGGACGCGATTTCTAACTGTAGGAGGACCTCCTCTTCGCTAAACTATGCGGCTAAGTGGAAGGTTTTCCGTCGTTGGTGTAGGGATCATTCTGTTGATATATTTGATCCCTCTATACCAGACATTGCTAACTTTCTAGTATACTTGTTTGACGAAATCAAACTGCAACCTGTTACTATAAAGGGTTATAGATCTATGTTATCTGATACCTATGCACATCATGATAGTTTACAAATTGGATCTAATGTCTCTTTATCGAAATTGGTTAGAAACTTTTCGATAAATAGACCCAGAACTCTTAGATTAATTCCTAAGTGGAATTTAGCTTGGGTTCTCCTTAAATTGAAGGAAAAGCCATTTGAACCTCTTGGGACAGTAGATTTCAAATTCTTATCTTATAAGACAGCTTTTCTCTTAGCTTTCTCTTCTGCCAGAAGAGTCAGTGAGCTTCATGCACTATCGGTGGATGATTCTCATTATCGTAGTGTTGGGAACACTATCACCTTCACTACTAATGTCGGTTTTTTAGCTAAGAATCAGGCTCCTAATAAATATCCGGAACCTATTGTTATTAAGGCTCTTCCGTCTTCAGACGGGCGTAGGCCTTTACTCTGTCCTGTTAGAGCACTACGTATCTATAAACAGAGATCTCAGTTTATCAGAAAGGGACGGAAACGTTTCTTTCTGTCTTTGATGCCTAATAGAAAGGACATTTCAGTCCATTCTATTGCTAGATGGATTCAGTTAACTATCCGTACTGCGTATGAAGATTTATCTTCTTCTCAGCAGTCTGTGCTTAAGATTTCGGCTCATGAAGTAAGAGCTCTTTCTACTTCCTGGGCTTATGCTAATAGTGTTGCTATTACAGATTTAATGAAGGCTGCTTATTGGTCTCAGCCATCCACATTTACTAATTTTTATCTCAGAAATATTGAGTCCATTTCTGGAGACCTGCATTGTTTAGGTCCGTTATCTGTTGCTCAGAATGTCGTCCACTAAACAGTTGCAACTATAGTTATGCAGGCTTTCTGTTCCGGCAGTGACTCCGTCCGACTGCCCTCTTCGCTCTGGGCTATTTGACCCAGGGCAAGGGGAAGGGGGGGGGGGGGCGGGTGTTCCCTTAGGTCACCTGCTTTATAGTGAAAAGCAAGGGAATGCCTCCTCCAAGACAGTATTTCTGAGTCGCTTCCGGGATGGTTTTAAAGTGTAATATTAATGTTTAATTTCATTCATGTCTTATTTTTAAAGTGTAGCTCGGTGTGAAGCATTTGTATATGTCAAGTGTCAAACGGGCTTTAATATACAATACTCGGACACTTTTAAATGATTATAAAGAGTCTCAATTCTCTGGACTACTTTATTTATTGGTTGCTTTAAAAATAATTAGTATAAGGGTTATACTGGATGTTAATAGAGAACATGAATGTTATTGTGCTCAATTATTAAGGGTAGTGTATCTTTCTAATTTAAATATTAAATAAGAAAGATACATGTAAAGCCTAATACTCCTTTTCTCCTTAAGGGGTTACCTCTTTATTTTATAATTGAGCTTATTGGATTTTCCTCTATGTCCTAGGCCCTCCAGCCTGTTTACTATTCAGCTAAGTCTGGGTCATTGGTACAGTATAAAAATGTTAAAAAATTTATAGTAATTTATATATTTTTTATACTTACCAATGACCCAGACGGGGATGGCCCTCCCTGAGTTGGGAACTCTTGCCTCCCCGCTGAGTACATAGCGCTGACCAGGCACTGCCAGTAAGAATGATATTTGGCGCCAATTTCGGGACGACTGCGTCACTGCGCATGCGCAGTAGAGTCGTACTATGGAGGTCCTTTAGGACATGATTTCTTTTTGTTTTGGATGCAAATTTTGGAGATTGGGGGGCAAAATTTGTGTTTGGCCCTGGTTTTTGTGGAGTTAGCACCAGCTAAGTCTGGGTCATTGGTAAGTATAAAAAATATATAAATTACTATAAATTTTTTAACTTTCTATCTAATATTATACTTAAATTAAAATTGCTTAAAAAACAATGCAAAATCTTATGAATTTTTAATATACTGGGTACATGACATAGCATATACTGTGTGTGGTGTCAAGTATGTAGGATGGTAATGACTCAACATGCTGTTTTAGTTCAGACTCCATGACTTATGCTGTTTTCTCTGTTGGGTGGTTTATATCCGGAATTATTATTCTTAAAGGGGCTTCATTTTTATGCATGTTGGGGTTCCCTTTTACTCTTCCAGCTTATGGTTGCTTAGGTATCATGTACGCTATTACTTTTTTTGTCTATCAGTTTGATATTTTTATACTGTACCAATGACCCAGACATAGCTGGTGCTAACTCTTAAAAATCTAGGGCCAAACACAAATTTTGCCCCCCAATCCCCAAAATTTGCATCTAAAACCAAAAGAAATCATGTCCTGAAGGACCTCCATACTTTGCCCTTACTGCGCATGCGCAGTGTCAAGGACGTTCCGAAATTGGCGCCAATTATCATTCTCTGTTTGGCCCTTCATCAGTCAACATCTCACTGATCTTTGTGCTTGTAAATCTCAGTTTAAAGGATGCCAGACACGTAATTATTGGAGAAATGGTGATTCTAAGGAGGATATAGAAGGAGAGGAGAGGAAAAAGGAGTGACAAAAAATAATCAGGGCTGTACTTAAAATTTTTTATGAAATTATGTTAAGTTGCCTATTTTCGAGGCATGGGCGTGTTGTTGTCATTCTTGCTATAAAGTTGCACTGCTTATTCAGTGTTTCCTCTCCCCTGGTCTTCTAAGTCCCCCCTTGCTATTCTCCCATGCTTTTGGCATATTTTTGAGAAAGATCATTTCTAAATTCTCTTGGGAGAATTAGCTTGGTTACAGAATGAATTCTGTTATTTTCCCCATGTTTACGTTTTCACCCATGGGTGTATAAATGTTGTGTTCTGCATCTACCATCTGATGTTCTGCAGATTCTCCCCTGGGAGTCTCTGTTTTGCATCAGATAGTGTGTAATTTTGATGACTGATTTCGGGCCAGTATTGTCAGTGCCTGGAGTCATGTTTTCTGGTGTTTTTACACTGTTTGTTTACATTGGCAACAGTCTCTTTTGAGGGGGGCTGTTTGCCTTTGGAGTAGTTTATCTCACTATAAGATACATTATTATTATCCGTAAGTGTTGCATTAATTATTTAATATAATTTTAAAATTTTTGATCACACTTAGCCTTGGGATCCATTGGGGCTCAATGTTACTTTTCAGAAACTTGGGCTTCGCTGAAAAATTATTTTTAAAAAATTATTTTGATTTTCAATTGTTTTTTCAATATTAATGGATCATGTTATTATGTATCTTTGTGTTTAGGGGTTTGTGCGAGTACTAGGACTTGTTGTTGACTTTTCATAATGAAAGGATATTGTTCAAATTGTAATAGGAAGAAATCTTCCTCTGACTTTCATGATCATTGTATTAATTGTAGTCAGTGTACTCGCACTAATCCCTGTTCAATATGTCAATATTGGGATGTCAAACATTGGAAACGTGTGTCACGATATGTTGTTAGTGGAGAAAGGGCTATGCCGGCTCTTTCTCCGCAGGGTCACTCTACTCTATCAGTTTCTATTTCAGAGGAACAAGAACAGGGTGATGTTTCCATGTTATCTTCCGCAAGTGCGCTTCCGTCATCACAAATGAATACAGAGCTAGCGGCAAAAGTGCTCATGGACATAAGACAAATGTCGTCCGCTAGCTCGCCCGGTGTAGCGTCCATTCACTGAATGGTTCGGCAGCCGGGTTCGTCCGATGCGGTCCAGGAGGAAATGTTGGGTGATGCGAGCACTATAAACATTCAACGTGCACACCCAGTGACGGCGGATAGTAGGAGAGTTCGGAGGAAGCCTTCGAGTCCGGTTCCTAGCTCGTCCAGGTCCAGCCGGGCCACGAGCGAGAGAGGCCCCTCTCTCGTACAACAACATCTGGGACCAGATGTTGTGGTACAAAATGTGTCGCAAGCGGAGCACACGTCCGTCGCTCGGGACGCTCCGTTGTATAGGCAGTCCGCTGAGACTGCTCAGGCTTCTTCCTCTCACCAGCGCACACGACCGCACCTTGGCTACGTGACCGCCGATATTCTACCAGCTTTGCCGATCAGGGATTCTTCGGCGACCAGGTCACGCCATCCGGTAGCCAGGGACACGAGGCCGGTTGACTCCAGACGTTCACATAGGAAGAGTATGCGGGAGTCACCAGATGCAGAGCTGCCCTCGGCGAAGCAGCGAAAGACTACGCCTCCGCAGGCCTCGATGTCGGACGTGCTTGTTCAAATAGCCCAACTTATCGCAGCATCCCAGCAACCGACATAAACGGTGTCGGATTGGGAATTATCCGACGGCGCTGGGTTGGTACGCTCCGCCGAAGCATCGGGTGCGGACAACCGGGAGCATCATGCCAGACTGCTGCGGTACCGGACAAGAGAATTATAGCGTCATTGGACACTGATTTCTTTGAGCGGTTCAGGGACATCGCTCCCGAGTTTCCGTCTCAGTCCAATAATGTCACAAGAACATTTGAATTATTGAAGGACGCTATATTCAAACTTGCTTCCAAAACAGGAAAAGCGGGTTTCTTGTCCGCCAATAATCTTAACCTGCCTTTCATTCATGCAAGGAATAAATTCGATACGGCAGGACAGGGTATCCCAAGAGTTCCTCTGCGTATGGACGACGAGGCGGAAGACTTAGAATTATCATTACCGTCGTCTACGTCTATTCCAACCGCGGTGTTGGAGACGACTATTTCGTCTAACAGAGCCAGTTTAGATGCTTTATCTTACGCAGACCACCTTACTAAGGCGTTATCACTGCGTCTTCAAGGGAAAGAATTCCAGGATATACAATCCTCTTTAAGACTTCTTTCAAGGGCAGTAGCTTATTCCACGTGTAACTCCGCCCTTTCAGTGGCAAACCTGGAGTTAGTTAGACGTGACGCAGCCCTGTCTACATCCACACTCGTGGATAGTAAGGTGAAGAACTCTCTCAGAGTCGCTTCGGTCTCCGGAGAACTTCTCTTCGACGGCAAGCTTTCTGCAATTTACGATAAAATTACTAAGAAAGCTTCGGATTCTCTGCTGTTTAAATCTGCTTCTAAGAAGTCGGACATGGCAGATAAGAGTAAGACAGGCACTTCTGGGTCTAATGCGCCCAAGAGAGGTTCCTATAGAGGTTCCGGTGCGTCCTCTTGGTCTTATTCAAGAGACCGTCAAGGCAGCGACTCACGTGCGGGACGTCCTTCGGGCCGGGACAAGCGGTCGGATGCCCCAAGGTCGACAGGACGAGGTGCGGGTCGTGGAGGACTTGGTTTCTCCTCCCGCAGGTCCAGGAGGTGATGGCTTCAACCTCTATTGCGTGCCGGTTGGCGGAAGGTTGTCGAGTTTTTCACAAAAGTGGGCGTCGATTACGGACGACCCTTGGGTGAGAGGGGTGATTTCGGAAGGTCTAAAGATATCCTTCAAGCGAAAGCCTCCATTAACTCGAAGTCCAAAATGGACTCAACCTCCGTCAAATCCGCAGAAAAGAGACGCTCTGTTATCAGAGGTGCAGTCTCTTTTAAGGAAGAACGCGGTAGAGGTCGTAGAAAACCAGGAGACACCGGGATTCTACAGCCATCTGTTTCTGGTTCCGAAACCAGACGGCTCGTTCCGTCCAGTCATAGATTTGAGCTGGATAAACAAGCTGATCGTCGCTCCGAAGTTTTATATGGAGACGATTCGATCGGTCAGAGCGAGTATTCGGGTGAATGATTATGCAACAAGCATAGATCTCAAAGATGCGTACTTTCACGTCATGGTACATCCGACATTCAGAAAGTATCTACGCTTCGCAGTCCTAGGAGTGGTGTATCAATTCCGGGCGATGTGCTTCGGATTGAACCTAGCACCCTGGGCTTTCACTCGGGTAATGAACTCGGTAATGATGTATTTCCGAGCTCATTCATCTGCGGTAACGTCGGCCTACCTGGACGACATTCTTCAGAGGTACGGCAACGAACGATGTGCAGAATCTGCTTCTATTGCTCCGACGTCTCGGTTTTATAATAAACGAGGAGAAGTTGGATCTGGTGCCGTCCAAGTCATTCACACATCTGGGAATGAGCTTCGAGACGCACAACAATCTCATTCGTCTGCCGTTAACCAGAGCGAAATTAGTCAGTTGTTACGCTTGTTATTGTCTGCACGCAGACAAAGTCACAGCGAAGGAGTTCATGAGACTGATAGGTCTGTGCGGAGTCGCTGCGGATCTCATTCCGATGGGGCGGTTACGCACGCGTCCTCTCCAAATTTTCTTGACTCAGAATTGGAGTGTGAAAATTCATTCGCTCGACATAGACGTTCTCTTGTCAGATCAAGTGAAACGAGAGATTCAGTGGTTAACTCAGGGAGTTCCGCTGCAGTTGCCGGATCCGAGTTTTACCATTATGACGGATGCCAGTCAAACAGGTTGGGGTGCATCATTGATCCCAACGGATTCGAGATGCCAGGGTCTTTGGGATCCGCAATTCCTGGGCAAACACATAAACATCAAGGAAATGATGTCAATTTGGCTTGCGTTACATCATTGGATGGACATTATTCACAATGCTCATGTCCAAATCCTATCCGACAATACGACAGTAGTGGCGTATATACGGAGTCAGGGAGGCACTCATTCAGTTCCGTTGTTCAATCTAACGGAAAGAATCCTTCTGTTTGCTCTAGAACATCAAGTTCTACTTTCGGTCCGTCATATACCGGGTCGTCTGAACGTACTAGCAGACTCCCTTTCACGAAAGGGTCGCTTGTTGCCGTCGGAGTGGACTCTCAACAAACAAGTATTCAATCAGATTTGCTACCAATGGGAACGGCCAATGATAGACTTATTTGCGACACATCTCAACAATCAGTTGCAGACGTATGTGTCTCCGTGTCCGGATCCAAGAGCTTTTGCAGTAGACGCTCTGTCGATCCCTTGGGACGGAATGATAGGATATGCGTATCCTCCAGCGCCGTTAATTCAGCAAGTATTGCTAAAGATAAAACAATCTCAATGCAAGATTCTGTTGGTAGCATCTCTGTCTCCACAGAGACCGTGGATAAATCTACTCAGGTGTGTGTTGTGGGACCTACCGCGAAAGCTTCCTCCACGGGAGGATCTTCTTTCGCAGGGGAAACCGCGTCAACTTCATCACAACCCGCAAGGTCTCAACCTTCACGTTTTTCCATTGTGCGGTCCTTCTTGCATGGCAAGCACTTTACAGGACGAGCAGTGGACGCGATTTCTAACTGTAGGAGGACCTCCTCTTCGCTAAACTATGCGGCTAAGTGGAAGGTTTTTCGTCGTTGGTGTAGGGATCATTCTGTTGATATTTTTGATCCCTCCATACCAGACATTGCAAACTTTCTAGTATACTTGTTTGACGAAATCAAACTGCAGCCTGTTACTATTAAGGGTTATAGGTCTATGTTATCTGATACCTATGCACATCATGATAGTTTACAAATTGGATCTAATGTCTCTTTGTCTAAGTTAGTTAGAAACTTCTCGATAAATAGACCCAGAACTCTTAGGTTAATTCCTAAGTGGAATTTGGCTTGGGTTCTTCTTAAACTGAAGGAAAAGCCATTTGAACCTCTTGGGACAGTAGATTTCAAATTCTTGTCTTATAAGACAGCTTTTCTCTTAGCTTTCTCTTCTGCTAGAAGAGTCAGTGAGCTTCATGCACTGTCGGTGGATGATTCTCACTATCGTAGTGTCGGGAACACTATCACCTTCACTACTAATGTGGGATTTTTAGCTAAGAATCAGGCTCCTAATAAATATCCGGAACCTATTGTTATTAAGGCCCTTCCGTCTTCAGACGGGCGTAGGACTTTACTCTGTCCTGTTAGAGCATTACGTATCTATAAACAGAGATCTCAGTTCATCAGAAAGGGACGAAAACGTTTCTTTCTGTCTCTGATGCCTAATAGAAAGGACATTTCGGTCCATTCTATTGCTAGATGGATTCAATTAACTATCCGTACTGCTTATGAAAATTTATCTTCTTCTCAGCAGTCTGTGCTTAAGATTTCGGCTCATGAAGTAAGAGCTCTTTCTACATCTTGGGCTTACGCTAGTAGTATTGCTATTACAGATTTAATGAAGGCTGCTTATTGGTCTCAGCCATCCACATTCACGAATTTTTATCTCAGAAATATTGAGTCCATTTCTGTTGCTCAGAATGTCGTCCACTAAACAGTTGCAACTATAGTTATGCAGACTTTCTGTTCTGGCAGTGACTCCGTCCGGCTGCCCTCTTCGCTCTGGGCTATTTGACCCAGGGCAAGGGGAAGGGGGGGGGGGAGGGTGTTCCCTTAGGTCACCTGCTTTATAGTGAAAAGCAAGGGAATGCCTCCTCCGAAGTCAGTATTTCTGAGTCGTTTCCGGGATGGTTTTAAAGTGTAATATTAATGTTAAAAATTCATTCATGTCATATTTTTAAAGTGTAGCTCGGTGTGAAGCATTTGTATATGTCAAGTGTCAAACGGGCGTTAATATACAATCCTCGGACACTTTTAAAGAATATAAAGAGTCTCAATTCTCTGGACTAACTTTATTTATTGGCTTACTTTAAAAATAATTAGTATAAAGGGTTATACTGGATGTTAATAGAGAACATGAATGTTATTGTGCTCAATTATGAAGGGTATTGTATCTTTCTAATTTAACATAAAATAAGAAAGATACATGTAAAGCCTAATACTCCTTTTCTCCTTGAGGGGTTGACTCTATATTATATAGTTGAGCTTATTGGATTTTCCTCTATGTCCTAGGCCCTCCAGCCTTTTTACTATTCAGCTATGTCTGGGTCATTGGTACAGTATAAAAATGTTAAAAAATTTATAGTAATTTATATATTTTTTATACTTACCAATGACCCAGACGGGGATGGCCCTCCCAGGAGTTGGGAACTCATACCTCCCCGCTGAGTACATAGTGCTGACCAGGCACTGCTTGTAAGAATGATAATTGGCGCCAATTTCGGAACGTCCTTGACACTGCACATGCGCAGTAAGGGCAAAGTATGGAGGTCCTTCAGGACATGATTTCTTTTGGTTTTAGATGCAAATTTTGGGGATTGGGGGGCAAAATTTGTGTTTGGCCCTAGATTTTTAAGAGTTAGCACCAGCTATGTCTGGGTCATTGGTAAGTATAAAAATTATATAAATTACTATAAATTTTTTAACTTTTGCTAGTATTTTTAGTTCGCTTTTAATCTTGTTTGCTATTTTCTCTGTCAGATCTACAGGTACTTCTTTGTATGTTGTTTGGTCCTCTAATTCCATCAAGATCTCATTTTCATGTGTTGTTGCATCCAAAATGGTTATTGCAGACCCTTTATCTGCTGGTTGTATGACTGTTATATTATCTCTTAACAACTCTTTCAGAGCCTTCTCTTCCATTTTTGTTATGTTGTTCCACACACGTTTTTTTAAGCCCTTCAAGATATCTTCAAACACTATCTATAAACAATGGTCAAGGTGCTTATCTCTACCTTCTTTAGGGGTCATGTGTTGCACTCTCTGAATTTATCATTTATATATTGTTAGCTCCATGCGAGCTTTTGCTATCACTTTGTGTCCGTCGTCCGTAAACTTTTCACATTTTCATCTTCTCTGGATCCGCTGAGCCGGTGTGAACCAAATTTGGCAGGAATGGTCTATGGGACGAACGATCCTCATTTTGTTTCCTTTGGATGAAAAACATCACCGCCAGAGGCATTCTTTCATTTTGGTTGAAACCACAATGCCAAATGTTTTGGAACTTTACATGCTTGATGCATGGGACACTGTCTACAAATGATCCTCATTTAATGTTGATTGGGTTGCAAACATGGCCACAATTGCGGCTTATAGTTACTATAGAAACCCTATGGGAAATCACATTTTCATCTTCCTCTCTGGAACTACTAAGCCAATGTGAACCAAACTTGGCAGGAATGGTCTATGACAGGTCTTCTACAAACTGTCCTCATTTTGCTCCCGTGGGTTGAAAAACATGGCCGCCAGAGGCATTCTCTGATTCTGATTGGTGGATTTTGAAAAATCTTCTCTGAAACCACAGGGACCAAATGTATTGAAATTTTGCATGGTTGATGACTGGAACACCCCCTAACAACTATCCTCATTTAATGTTGATCGGGTTGCAAACTTGGCCACAATTGCAGTTAATAGTTACTCTAGAAACCCTATGGGAAATCACATTTTCATCTTCTTCTCTGGAACTTCTGAGCCAATGTGAACCAAACTTGGCAGGAATGATCTATGGGAGGTCCTCTACAAACGATTCTCATTTTATTCCTGTCCCTTGAAAAACTTGGGCGCCAGAGGCATTTTTTTATTCTGATTGGTTGATTTCGAGAAATCTCCTCTGAAACAAGGTCAAATGTTTTGACACTTCACATGCTTGATGACTGGGACACCCTCTACCAATGATCCTCATGTAATGTTGACCATGTTGCAAACTTTGTTGCAATTGCGGCTCATAGTTACCATGGAAATCCTATGGGAAATCACATTTCTATATGTAGTTCTGCCAGGTGAATGATTACAGGCTCTTTAGATCCTCTAGTTGTTTATTGTCGCGACAACTCCTCAAAATCTGATTTTATACATTCCTTCCGCACATTTCTTGGTACGGCATCATTCCTTGGAAATTTTTTTAGTCAGCATAAACATAAACTTCAGATACTTTTACAATTTTGTTAAATTGTTGTCATGCTCGGGTAATTACTCTCTTCTAAGTGGCTTTCATTTTTTATTAATTCACATTCCGTTATGTTAAGTGTCGTACCAATGTATACCATGTCATGGGAACATGAAAATTAAGCATCACGCTTATCCTAATTGTTACATGAGAATTAAAAAATGGTTCAAGATGGTTGTATGTCTTACAAGTCAATTTATTACCTGGCAAATGGCTGTCTAGCTCCTAATCACGAACCCAGTTGTAAAATCACCGTTTCATATCTTCCTTTGGTGGCAACAAGAAAAGATATGTTCTGCATTTCATGTTGTTCTCTGTATTCAAGTGTGAATAATGCACAAAAATTCCATATCATATCTTTCTTGGGTGGCAGCAAGTAAAGATATATTCTGCATTATTACGGGCAAAATTTGTTCTGAGCTTTAGAATTACGAGCCTTTTATCCTTTATCACACCTCGCCCTGGTAACAGAGGCAGAGGCAAGTTCACATACAATATTCACACATTTAGGTTCAGAATAGACTGTACTGAGGCTGGCACAAACAAGAATACCGTGAATGTTTTTTGGATGCTTGAGAGCCACAACTGGAGGCTTGGGAACTGTCTTGGATAAGACTAGACTATTCCCAATAAGTGTCCGGTGTTTTCGAAGTATGTTGGAAAGATTTGAAAGATCTGAGTGAAATGTTGTGACAAAAGGTATGCACGCATTCTGTGCTGGTGGGCAATATCGTAACAGATCATCCCGTGCCAGTGCATCAGCTTTGCTGATGGCACTGTCAACCTGTTCTTGCTTGTAGTTATGGCTTATAAGATGAGACTGAAGATCAGAAAAAGCAGCTTCCTTGTCAACGGGTTCAAAACTGATTCTCTTGATCCTGATAGGGAGACTGTATGGAATGTTTTTGACAATGTGCCTAGGATGGCAACCAGATGGAAGCAAATATTGCTGTGAGTCTGTAGGTTTGCAATATAAGCTTGAAACAATGTGGTTATTTTCAATGCCTGAGGTGTTTTCAAGAAAGGTGATGCTATCGGAAGAAATTTCTGTGAATTTAATGGAATGGTTACGTTAAATTCAGTCAGAAATACCAAACAATACCTAAAAAGGCTATTTTTCATTTGTTTTTTGTGATTTTTTGCATGCACAAAAATTTTCTTGTTTTAACTGTTTTAGTTCCAAGATCAATTGGAATGACCAAGATTATAACTACTCAGTCTCCATGTTCCTTTTGATGATCTGATGTTATGTCATTATGTGATACAGTATTGCAAATGGCTCTGAGAGACCTTTT
Organism: Pictodentalium vernedei; assembly: GCA_031216915.1. NCBI lineage: Eukaryota > Metazoa > Mollusca > Scaphopoda > Dentaliida > Dentaliidae > Pictodentalium > Pictodentalium vernedei. Next base: position 417,316,672 of record CM062295.1, read on the forward strand.
CAAAAGTGTATCACTTTACAGCATTTTGTCAGCAGTAGCTCCCTGTACGAACCCAAGGAGTTGGAGTTGTGCTTAATTACTGTCTAAAACAAGTTCTGTTTGGAAGATATCATACAATATCTTCCCCCAGGGGAAAGATATCCTAGGATATCTTCCCACACCTTGAATACCTCCCCCCTCCTCCTTCCCCCCATGAATTGTTTTTCTTGTTTATTCAATGCCATTTGATTCTCAAATGTTCAGACATATTTTTGCCATCAGTTTCAGGTATTTTTAGCTCAACTTGACAAAGTCAAGCTGAGCTATTGCCATCACTTCTCGTACGTACGTTAGTATGTTAGTACGTTAGTACGTACGTCCACAATTTCCTTTGGCACACCTCACAGGTCGCATTTATGATCAGATTACTTTGAAACTTCTTATGCTTGTTTGGGGTGACCTCTAGATGGGAGCTATCGATTTTCTTCAATTTCCGTCAAAAAATGTTGCCGCAGCCAACGTTCTTAGAACTTAGTTTAGTCAAACCACAATATTTCCCTTTGGCACACCCTACAGGGCACATTTATGATTTAATTGCTTTGAAACCTGATATGCTTATTTAGGGTGACCTCTAGATGGGAGTTATCGATTTTCTTCAATTTCCGGCAAAAAATGTTGCCATGGCCAACGTTCGTAGAACTTAGTTTAGTCAGACCTCAATATTTTCCTTTGGCACACCCTACAGGGTACATTTACGATCAGATTGCTTTGAAACCTGGTATGCTTGTTTGGGGAGACCTCTAGATGGGAGCTATCAATTTTCTTCAATTTCTGTCAAAAAATGTTGCCGCGGCCAACGTTCTTAGAACTTAGTTTAGTCAGAAGACTCAATATTTCCCTTTGGCACACCCTACAGGGTACATTTTTGATCGGATTGCTTTGAAACCTGGCATGCTTGTTTGGGGGACCTCTAGATGGGAGCTATCGATTTTCTTCAATTTCTGTCGAAAAATGTTGCCGCCGCCAACGTTCTTAGAACTTAGTTTAGTCAAACCACAATATTTCCCTTTGGCACACCCTACATTGCACATTTATGATTTGATTGCTTTGAAACCTGGTATGCTTATTTAGGGTGACCTCTAGATGGGAGCTATCGATTTTCTTCAATTTCCGGCAAAAAATGTTGCCACGGCCAACATTCGTAGAACTTAGTTCAGTCAGACCTCAATATTTCCCTTTGGCACACCCTGCAGGGCCCATTTATGATCAGATTGCTTTGAAACCTGGTATGCTTGTTTGGGGAGACCTCTAGATGGGAGCTATCGATTTTTTTCAATTTCTATCAAAAAATGTTGCCGCGGCCAACGTTCTTAGAACTTAGTTTAGTCAGAAGACTCAATATTTCCCTTTGGCCCACCCTACAGGTTACATTTATGATCGGATTGCTTTGAAACCTGGCATGCTTGTTTGGGGTGACATCTAGATGGGAGCTATCGATTTTCTTCAATTTCCGTCAAAAAATGTTGCCGCGGCCAACGTTTTTAGAACTCAGTTTAGTCAGACCACAATATTTCCCTTTGGCACACCCTACAGGGCACATTTATGATTTGATTGCTTTGAAACCTGGTATGCTTATTTGGGGTGACCTCTAGATGGGAGCTATCAATTTTCTTCAATTTCCATCAAAAAATGTTGCCGCGACCAACGTTCTTAGAACTTGGTTTAGTCAGAAGACTCGATATTTCCCTTTGGCACACCCTACAGGGCACATTTATGATCGGATTGCTTTGAAACCTTTCATGGTTGTTTGGGGTGACCTCTAGATGGGAGCTATTGATTTTCTTCAATTTCCATCAAAAAATGTTGTCGCAGCCAACATTCTTAGAACTTAGTTTAGTCAGACCACAATATTTCCCTTTGGCTATCCCTACAGGGCTCATTTATGATTAGATTGCTTTGAAACCTGGTATGCTTATTTACGATGACCTCTAGATGGGAGCTATCGATTTTCTTCCATTTCCGTCAAAAAATGTTGCCACGGCCAACGTTCTTAGAATTTAGTCTAGTCAGACCACAATATTTCCCTTTTGTACACCCTACAGGGCACATTTATGATCGGATTGCTTTGAAACCTGGCATGCTTGTTTGGGGAGGCCTCTAGATGGGAGCTATCGATTTTCTTCGGTTTCTGTCAAAAAATGTTGCCACTGGCAAAAAAACTGACATTGGTCCCAATGATCTTCAATTTTGCCATTTCATTTATAACTTACCAAGTTCAAGTTTGTCAAGTTGAGCTACAGTGTCATTGACACTTTCATTATTTTGAAACCATCACCGCACCAAACAGTAATTTCATTTGGGCCAGGATTAACAAAATCATGTAATAAATCCCTCTATCACAAACTTGTGAAAGTTTTTCCTAAATTCTTTTTAGATTGCGTATGTCTCCACTTTTAAAGTCAAATAGGTTTGTTAATCCTGGCCCATATAACATAGGTATTTAGTGAGGTGATGTTTATTCAAAACATAACCACCTGAAATTTATGACAAAAATTGTATGCCTCAACATTTGAGCATTAAATAGCATTGAATTAACAAGAAACCTTTTTTTTATGGGAGGGAGGATGAAGATGTTTGTGGGGATGAGATATCCTATTTTTCCTCCTGATAGAAAGGTATCCATGGGTGAAGGTTTCCTGTTGCACCAGGAATCCTCTGTCATAATTTTTTTCTGTCAAATACTGATCACACATTATCAGAATGGTAATTACAACCAACAAGTATTTTCAAATTCCACATTGCTATCATCTCTTGAACGTCAACGAGCTGGTGATACTGATGTGTTCAGACATGTGAAATTGAGAATCACTGCCTCAGAATGTGCTATGAGGAGGGTACTTACTACTGCTTACAGATTTCTGAGTTTGTGCAACTGGCTGATGTTAATGCCCCCCCCCTCCCCCACATCATAAATTTGATAATGTTGCTGCAGTCCTTCATTAGTGGATATCACATAGGATGTCAAGTTTATGATTTATGATATTCTTTTTTGACATTTATCTGCTTTGAATTTCATACTAGTAAAAAATATTAAAGAAAAAAAAAACCTGACTGCCTGGCCCTATTTTGTTTATTGCATGTAACCTGACCAAACAATTTATTTTTTGGAGTCTAGTGTAGGCAGCTTAGGTATAAATAATTGGCTAAGCTTGATTGTATGCTGTTAAGCCCACATAATTGGATATCTTTTAATTGAATATCCCTGTATTGATTTTGGTATAACATTTTCCAAACATTTACCATACCTTCAGTACAGATTTGACCTGTTAATTACATACAGGTTATTGAGTAAACTGTTAACTGAATGAAAATCTTGTAACTGAATGAAAATCTCGTAATGTAAAATTACCTTGACAATCACCAAATCACCCTTGTTTATCGTCCAATTTGGCCTTGCTACATCCAATAAAGTCATTTAATCTATTTTTATCTTCTTTTTTTTCACAGAGCTCCATGACATCTGTCAAACAAGGTATAATAGAATAAATGCTCAGTTTATATCTGGACTACAGAAAAGTGACCAAATCCCTGTTAAGTGAATACTCTGGTCCATCGAATAATATTCAATTAATAGGGTTCTACTTTATGTGTGTTGTCATGATACAGCTCTTGATACTGAAAGTGACCATAAACACCAATAAATAATAATAAATAATTGTAATAAATAGTAAAGATGTTAACCCATCCTAGAACTTACAACAGCTATAAAACACCTGAATCACAAATATATACCAAAAAGAAAAAGACTTAAACTTTCCCTGAAATAATAACCATTATGATTTCTAATAAGTTGAAGTTGCATTTGTCAGTATGCATGAATGTGTTGTTAGTCTCCAGTCTGTATCCAAAGGTAACTTAAAAATTTCTATTTAACATTAAGTGGCATTAAATCAAAGTTCTTTACATTATAATTCTTACTACACTGTTCAAAGTATGCATCAAACTAACTGAGAATTATCTCATACCCAATAGCATTTTATTTTGTCCCATTAATATTAGCTGCTCAAAATTTAACTCTTAACCCGCTGAGTATTTAATTTTAAAAAATAATTTTTAGCTCAACTTGACAAAGTCAAGTTGAGCTATTGCCATCACTTCTCGTCTGTCGGCGTACGTACGTACGTACGTACGTACGTACGTACGTTAGTATGTTAGTACGTTACGTTAGTATGTTAGTACGTTAGTACGTTGTTAGTACGTACGTCCACAATTTCCTTTGGCACACCTCATAGGTCGCATTTATGATCAGATTACTTTGAAACTTCTTATGCTTGTTTGGGGTGACCTCTAGATGGGAGCTATCGATTTTCTTCAATTTCCGTCAAAAAATGTTGCCGCGGCCAACGTTCTTAGAACTTAGTTTAGTCAAACCACAATATTTCCCTTTGGCACACCCTACAGGGCACATTTATGATTTGATTGCTTTGAAACCTGATACGCTTATTTAGGGTGACCTCTAGATGGGAGCTATCGATTTTCTTCAATTTCCGGCAAAAAATGTTGCCACGGCCAACGTTCGTAGAACTTAGTTTATTTAGTCAGACCTCAATATTTCCCTTTGGCACAACCTACAGGGTACATTTACGATCAGATTGCTTTGAAACCTGGTATGCTTGTTTGGGGAGACCTCTTGATGGGAGCTATCGATTTTTTTCAATTTCTGTCAAAAAATGTTGCCGCGGCCAACGTTCTTAGAACTTAGTTTAGTCTGAAGACTCAATATTTCCCTTTGGCACACCCTACAGGGTACATTTATGATCGGATTGCTTTGAAACCTGGCATGCTTGTTTGGGGTGACATCTAGATGGGAGCTATCGATTTTCTTCAATTTCCGGAAAAAAATGTTGCCACGGCCAACGTTTGTAGAACTTAGTTCAGTCAGACCTCAATATTTCCCTTTGGCACACCCTACAGGGCCCATTTATGATTTGATTGCTTTGAAACCTGGTATGCTTGTTTGGGGAGACCTCTAGATGGGAGCTATCGATTTTCTTCAATTTCCATCAAAAAATGTTGCCGCGGCCAACGTTCTTAGAACTTGGTTTAGTCAGAAGACTCGATATTTCCCTTTAGCACACCCTACAGGGCACATTTATGATCGGATTGCTTTGAAACCTTTCATGCTTGTTTGGGGTGACCTCTAGATGGGAGCTATCAATTTTCGTCAATTTCCGTCAAAAAATTTTGCCACGGCCAACGTTCATAGAATTTAGTCTAGTCAGACCACAATATTTCCCTTTTGTACACCCTACAGGGCACATTTATGATCGGATTGCTTTGAAACCTGGCATGCTTGTTTGGGGAGGCCTCTAGATGGGAGCTATTGATTTTCTTCGGTTTCTGTCAAAAAATGTTGCCACTGGCAAAAAAACTGACATTGGTCCCAATGATCTTCAGTTTTGCCATATCATTTATAACTTACCAAGTTCAAGTTTGTCAAGTTGAGCTACAGTGTCATTGACACTTTCATTTATCAAATCTAGTCATGGCTGCCATAAAGCAGCCAGGACTAGATTTGCCGAAAATCTTTTTGGTAATTTAACTCAAGAATTCATTGGTAAAAACAATGATTCAATTTACAGGGGGTAAATTTAATTAAAAATGCCCAAATTTGACTTACTCTTGCTATAAGAGATCATATGTCCATGGAAGGAATATTTGCCAGCTGCAGGTAAAGAGTTAATTAAACTGCAATGTTCTGAAAATCTCAAACAGTGTAGTTATCCTACTTTAACTGAAGATAAAAGGACACATAGTTTCATCATCTTTATCCAAAAATGACAGCTTCGTTATCTTTATATGGAGAATAATTATTATCTAACATTGATAGTCTCTCATTAGGCATTATTACATTAACTCTCACAATTATCATCACCATACCATTCATATCATCATCACAATCAAACATCTCTGCAAAATGTAATTATTTGTTTATTACGAGCTGAAATAAAAGTTCAAAGTTCAATATAGTTATGGTGAGAATGGCATTGTATGTTAATGATTTGAATGTTCCTTCAGACAGTGCCTCTAAAATTCAACCAAAATATAATTGTGCTCCATGACATTTTTAGCTCACCTGACTGAAAGTCGGGATGAGCTATAGTGATCACTCACCATCCATCATCTGTGAACATGGTGTTTGCACCTGGCCCTCCGAAACCGCTGAACCACTTTTATACTACTCAGTTTGGTAAGCACCAAGTATATCCAACTACCTGTTTTACGTTTTAGTTGAAATATTGTAATGAAAAGTGTATATATTTTTTATTTAATTATTTTTTTAATGATTTAAGTACAGAAATTAAGATTTTATTTGTTTGACATTATTTTTTAGCTTTTAAATACGATAACCATGGAAAATGGATATTATTGGTAAAAGAGGAAATTTTTCAAATTAGCCAAAAAGTTGACGGTGCGAACTGGTATGGGTTCAATAGTATGAGACCCATTACTGTTAATTACAGCTTGACAACACCATCTCATGCTCCGAATCAGGTTCCTGGGGGTCCTTTGTGGGATGTTTTTCCATTCTTAGACCAGCATGGCACCAAGCTCCTGGACACTTCTTGGCTGGACTGGACGGGTTGAAATTGCAAGCTTCAACTCATTCCAGACATGTTCGATTAGATTGAGGTCAGGGAATCTTGCTGGCCAATCCATACGCTCAATCCCCTCCCTCTGTCGGTACTCCCTGACAGCATGGGCAACATGAGGATGGGCATTATCGTCCATCAGAATGAATCTATCACCCACAGCACCTGCATACCATCAGATGTGGACATCCCGGATATCATTAATATACTGCTGTGTGGTCAATGTACCACGTTCAAGGACACAGAGCTCTGTACATCCATCCCTGCTGATGCTGCCCCAGACGATTGACACTCCATCACAGCGGTCATGCTCAGCAATATTGGCTGCATGGAATCGCTCTCCTGGTCTTCTCTATACCCTAGAACGACTATCTGTGTGGTCTAGGCAGTACCTTGACTCATCTGTAAAAAGGATAGGTCGCCAATCTTCTCTGGTCCATCCAGCGTGGTCCATGGCCCCTTCATATCGTGACTGGCGGTGGTTCTGGGACAGCTGAATGCAAATACATGGTCTTCTAGATCGGAGACCACCTTCTGGCAACCTTGCCCGGATAGTCTGCGTCAAAACATTTACCCCGAATGCATTCTGAAGGTCACTGCGAAGCTGTGTTGCTGTGGCAAAGTGGTTCCCATGGGCCTGAATGATCAAAAACCGGTCTTCCGCTGCAGATGTTGCCCTGCCTCTGCCACCACCATGCCATCTTACTGGTGTGCCATACTGCTGAAACCTTGCCCAGGCTCTGGTGATCACTGTATGGTGTACACCAAGGGCTCCACCAACCTGACAATGGGTAGCCCCTTGCTCCACCATCCCTACAGCCGACAAATGTCTTCTTACATTTGCTATATTCAATCATTAAATCACAAAGGTTTCTGTTGAAATGAAGATTGAATACCCTACACATGTCATGTGCATGTAGACAGTACACGAAAACATCATGAAAATCAAGGGGTATGTGCTTATGACTGACAAAAAAAGTCAGCCTGTCAAGAGAGCTAATGTAAACACTGGGGACCATCTCAATATATTCCTCAATCATATCCACCAAAAATATCGCAAATATGTCACAAGCAAATTTCACAATGATGTGTCAAATATTTGGTGCTTAGCAAACTTTGAGTAATATAGTTAAATTAGTAGTTTCGTTAAATTTAAGGTGATTGTTTGTTCTGACATTGCATTTTTTTTTTTTTTCAAATCAACTTGCTCAGCCCCATAGGGAGGGGGTGGGGGAAATCCTCCAAAATTTAAAAAAGAAATCTCATGATTCAAGATGTAAAAAGTTTGTAAAAATGAAGGCCCTCTGTTCATATTTGGCTCAATACAAGAGCCCGAATTTTTAAGTTAGGGTAATATGGGGAATAATATTTAAAAATCTTCTTCAGAACCACCAGTCAGAATCTTTTAATGTTTGGTATACATCATTGCTACAGACATCAGATTCAAGATTGTCCAAACCAAGTCCCTTGGTTGATATTTGGGCTTCCTATGGAAGCCCGAATTTTAACTTAGTGCAATATGGGGGATAATCTTCAAAAATCTTCTTCAGATCCACCAGTCAGAATGCTTTCGTATTTGGTGTACAACATCTTTAGGTGGATCAGATTCCTGTTTGTTCAAATCGGGTCCCTGGGTTAATATTTGGGCTTCCTATGGTAGCCCGAATTTTAACTTATTGCAATGTGAGGAAATTTCTTTAAAAATCTTCTTCAGATCCACCAGTTAGAATGCTTTGATATTTGGTATACATCTCTAGGGGGGTCAGATTCTGGTTTGTTCAAATTGAGTGCCTGGGTTAATATTTGGACTCCCTATGGTAGTCCAAATTTTAAATTATTACAATATGAGTAAATTTCTTTAAAAATCTTCTTCAGATCCACCAGTCAGAATGCTTTCATAGTTGGTATACAACATCTCTAGGGGAGTCAGATTCAGGTTTGTTCAAATCAAGTGTCTGGATTAATATTTGAGCTCTCTGAGAGAGCCCAAATTTTAACTTAGTGCAATATGAGGAATAATCTGTATAAATCATCGTCTTCAGATCGACCAGTCAGAATCTTTGGATATTTGGTATCCATTGGGAGGTCAGATCTCAGTTTGTTCCAATCAAGTCCCTGGGTTAATATTTGGGCTCCCTGTTGGAGCCTGAAATTTAATTTAGTACAATATGAGCAATAATCTTTAAATATCTGCTTTTTGAGATAAAAATCCGAATCTTTCGATATTTGGTATACAGCATCCTTCTTTGAGGGTACAGATTCAGTTTGTTCAAATTGTTCAAATAAAGTCCCTGGGTTGATATTTGTATTCCCTAGGGGGAGGGGAGGGGGAGTGGCAAACTTTAACATAGTCTAAAATTGGTAATATTCTCAAAATCTTTTTCTCCAGAACTAGAGCTGGGAGGTTAACAGCACGTTTTAAGATACTGCACATAATAT